>JAODIE010024899.1:224440-253223 GCA_027575565.1 Diploeciton nevermanni
AAATTTAAACAAAACGTGTTTTATTTATTATTATTTCTTATTTACAAAAAAAGTAGCGTTAGAAAGTGCTATAACATGAAAATAAATAAATAAATAATTTATAAGAAAATATGTTACTAGTTTGTAACGTTAAAGCCTTAAAGTATTAAAGTATAGCAGGTTTTCCTTGGTTAAGTTTACTCTTTGTTGGCTACAATTTCCTTCAACAGCATCGCTGGCCTTAGAAGTAGAGTTACGCTAGGCAATTGTAGGATTGAAAGCACCAGCAGCAATTTCCAATCAAAAGACACTTGAAGCCTCAACTGCTTTCAGCTAGTCTGTCTGCTTACGCATCCACTATCCTGCCATTTCTGACAATATCCTTGCACCCAACTTGACGGATATAGTGTTTAACGTGCTACCACAAACCTTATATACAATGTGTTTTCTACCTTAAATTTTTCTCTGCTTTTACTTTCAAACTAATGTTTTGTATTTGACATTGAAGTAGGTTTTATTGTTTGTTTATTAAAAAAGATGATAGTTTCATTTCTGGTGTCAATTAAAAATGTTTTAAGAGGGGGTAATGTTGTTTATATTTAATCACTTGTTGAATTTAATTGTGTTGCTTAAAGACATACTGTTGGACTGTCCAACACTGTCCTAGATGCCAATGGAAGCAAAGCTTTCTTGAAATAGAATCCCAAAATGTCGACATTGGAACGCATTGAATAATGCAAAAGGAATCTGCAATCGGCCCGCTATCCATTCTCTATCCTTCGATGCCGTCTCCGAGCCATTGTATTCTCTTTTCCTCTGTACTTTCGGTTGGTTTCCTGTTATACAACATAAAAGCAAACACAAATATAAATAATTTAAGGCATCAACATATTAGAGAGGAACACTAGTAAACAAAGTTATTTTGCAATTTCTAGAATTCATTCAATTTCTGAAAATGCAAAAAAGTAACAAACAATAAGGTATAGTGTTTAAAAAATTAAGCAGGTTGGCAGTTTTTAGGGGCAATGATGGTTGCCGTAGAGTTGAAAACGTCCGGAATGCGCATTAGCGGTCGGTCGCAAATGGGAAATTGTGAGTCGGCATCGTCCTGCAGCAGTAGCACTTCTGCGACGAGGTTAATAACTGTGACGTTTTTGCGGTTGGCGCAGGATCGGCCCGCAGCACTCGAAGCGACGTGGCGCACTAGTTGTCCTGCTAGATACTCGACTTGGTGCCGTAATCGGTTGAAAGGAGCTTTAAAAGTCATTTGTGAACCTCTGCCTAGAGAAATTTTAATTCAGACAACAATGACACAGTAAACAAACAACACTCATAAAAGATCAACAACACTACAAACTAACTGTAAATTAAATAAACAAATCAATATAATATAAACTTACTAAGATGATAATAAATTGATTTTGTTCTAATTTCAGTCAAGATCTGAAGAAAATTAACAAGTAATTTTTAGTAATATGAATTTTTGGTCGCTAGTAATAACTTGCAACTTAATACAAAATTAATTTGGGTTAGTCATAGGTGCATTAGTAATCAAAAAAATGTAGTATTATGTAATCAAAAGTTGTTACAAACTGTAACAAACAAGATGTAGACTGAATAAAACAATGATGAACATGCAAGTTTTGAACCATAATTCAATAGGCATTAATAAAAAGTGTAATGAGAGCTAAGAGTAATGAGTAATATAGTTAGTGTTGTAATAAATTACTTTCCTGCATATAAAAAACTCTTTTCAATAATAAAAGAAAGAAAAAGTTAATGATACACTACACTGCAAGCAGAAAATTTACAAAATAAATATTTATTTTTTTATGTGAAACTTTATATTCCACGGAGATATAGTATAATAATGTAGATTTATCACAAAGAAATAAAAAGTTAAGAATTGTTTATAGCTTGTAAGTTATTAAGCCAGAAAGTTATTACTTGGTTCTCTACTTTTCTATTTCAATTTTTGAATTCACTACATTTAACATTCATTAAAAATCTCTATAACTTTTAAACAAAACAAATTTACTAAATTTCGAAAACACGTGCAGAAAGTAAAGTTTACATATTTTAGTCTAAACATTATAACAATAGATAATTTCTTATGTAGTTGAAAATCACTTTTATAGTCTTTTTTTAATTTCATAAAATAAGCCTAACCATGAATAGAATTTACTATTTTAAATAAAATAACAAAGTTATTATTGCGTTATAATCTGAATTGACCAAGATATAATGCTTTCAAACGTAATTTTAGAAAATTTATTTATACAACTAATGAAATAATTTAAATTCGACTATGGTATAATAGAGCAATTATACTCAAATATTTATAACTTTCCTTAGTGTTTTACTTACAGTCGCAATAATGAACGCAAAACGTATACTGACGTTGTTGTTTCACGGTAAACTGAGATACTATCATTTATTATTAGCTCAACTAGTATATAAATAGAAAAATCAATTTAAGTTAATCCAAACTTTGATTTCCGTTCTTTCTTCTCTTAGTTTTGTACGGTAACTTATTAATTGTAATTACTCTCTTCTAACATGTACATCGTCACTGTTAGCTTAACAGCATTATTTCATTCGCATGCATTTTAATATGCAAATCGCGCGTTTAGCCGATTTTAACGAAATGTAAAAATGTTGCGAGAGGTAAAAACGGCGCAACGCATTAATTGCCTTCGCGCATGTCGGCTGCCTTCGTGCGGGCGGCGCGCTCGCATTTAAATCATGTAAAAATATTCAAATTACTTTCATTACGCTGCCTTCGACCACGCACTAGCACGATCGTGATGCGTACGAGTCTGAAATTATAAATGAGCTCTATAAATATTCCTATTTGGTTTAATTCGCGTGGAAATGTAGTGTGCAGAGTATGGAAGGTCGTTCAGTGGGGTAGCTTAAAATCTAGGACACTGGAGCTATGAAGGAATAAATACAGATTAACTTATATTTCTTGAGAGAGTTTTTTCAACTCTAACAATATACTAAATATACGTTTATTAATTATTACGATTATTACTAAAATGATTAAAATAGTAGTAATTATTTATTAATTTTATTTTAGCAATTGAATTTATTAGAAATATGATAAGAGTAAGGCCGAACTAGGCACGAAATCGAAGTTTGAGGTTAAAACTTAACTATTAAACCGATCATTAATCGGTCAATTAATTGTGACGCATTGAAGGATTATTTAGTTTTAATACTAATCATTAAAATTAATACGTAATTTGCGTAATTTATAGATGTCCTATATTTCTGCAAACAAAAATATTTAATTCATTTGTACTCTAAAAAGATTTTGGGTTTTTGAGAAATTGCCAAACTTGCATTTTAATTAAGATTTTATAAACAATTAATTTTGGGATAAATTACATTGGAACTTGTAGGAAAAAATCTTTTTAATTTACTTACATAAATCTACTTAGAATTGTATCTATAATGATGATATTAGATTAAAAAAAAAACATCATTTTATTTCATTCTATACTCAATTACTATTTTTTCTGCACGTTCTCATGTTGAAGTGTAGATCCAGTGTAAAAAACCCTCCGCCACAAATAGCCAACAATGACATCTTTATATGTATTTACTCTCCGAGAGACTGTGCGCACTGTTTTACAATTGCCAACATCTTACCATAATTAACCTCTTCCACTAGCATATAATCACTTAGTCTTCTATGTTCCACTCTGCTCAGCTCTAGTCTGATCTGGTCTGCGGTAGTATCATCCTTTTAGCAGCGAAAAAAGCAAAACAATAAAAATAATGTCTGTGTTAAATGTAGCGTTCTAATTAGCAAAGAATGTTACCATTTAATAGTTTTTAGCTTAACAAAAAGAATTATATATAAACACGTTTTAGTTAGAGTTCGTTATATTATTCTTTTATGTTCCTGCAAAATTTATATTTGAAGAGAATTTCAGAGTTCTATTCACATGAATACAAGAATTAAAAAAATGAAGTAAATTCACTAAATTCCTCGTATTTAATTCTTTGTGAGAACTGGTAAATTGCGGTGTTAATTGTTCTCTAACAGCTTTAAGCAAACAATACCCCGGGACAAAAACAGTGAACAAAAACAAGACAGACAAAAGTAGAAAAGCAAACAAGGTAACCGTGTCAAACTATGTTTATTTGGTTATTAACCAACTGCTATACCAAAGTAAATAAATGAAATTAGTCATTATCTAATCTAGTTCTTAATTTAGTATCATGATCGTGTTTTGATGATGTAATGAGACACCTCAAAAAAGTACCACCCATTAAATCACAATAAAGTACATAACTATTGAAAGCAGCATTCAATATTTTTTAATCAGAAAACAGATTGCTTTTCCTTTCTTAATGTAGCCGTTATAATGACATTTTAATGCTGTGAGCAAGGAAACTTATAATAAATAATGCAAACTGTTGACTTTTGAACAGTTTGATTTGTTATTATCCACTTTACATCCAACGCAACAAAAATAAGTCAAACTCCAATAGTATTATTTATTCACGTAAGCATTTAAGTAAATATCCTTTGCATTCTATCCACACTAACATCCTGTATATTTTATTACCAATAACACTCTCATTTATTTTCTCTACATGCATTTCGCTGAAGCGAGTTTATCAAAGGTGGAAAGTTAAGCATCGCCTTGAAGAAAAGTAGGGGTTGGTACGAAGACGTTTATCATCGGACAATGTTCGGGCAGAAAAAACTGCGTAGGCAACTCGGGGGACATTTATTTTCTTATATTGTTGTAATAAAGACCCGCGTAATTCGAAACTACTACACTAATATCCTGAGGCGTGCGCAAGTTTCGGGCATTAAGAGTTATAAGACGTTGGTGGAGGGGTGTTGTAATGACTTGGCCCGGACCTAAATCACGTGCGATATGAAATATTGCAAGGGTGCTATTACGAAGAAATTTCTGCGTTTCAAGGAAAAAAATGAAGTTTTAAGGAATGTTATTTAGTTGCTAATAATATATGTATGATGAGATTTACTAAAGAAAGTTTAAAGTTGAACCAAAAATAAGTTTAATGATGAATTAGAAATAAGTAATATAGGCAACTTGTTGTACTAGCGGTGACAAGCTACTTCTTCAAAGACTAAGAGAAAATTACCGAACAAACAACGCATTATCGTTAAAAACACAGATATTTCATTGAATCAAAATAATGGAAGTAATTATTTAGTAATTACACAATAACATCTATTTATTTTATTATCATGTTTTCCTTCCTCTGCCCAAATATCACAAACAAAAGAATTTCTAGTTAATCCACGCGATGAGGTGACACGCCATGAGTCGCATATAAATTGTGTCCATCTGATAATTATCGCGCGCTATGTAAACAGATGTTAATTAAAAGGAAAATTGTGTTGGCGTCGATATCAAATGTGCCCATTAACGCGATTAAACTGTAATTGCGCGACGCGAGCACACAGCGCGAATGCAGTGCACAAAGAGAGACATGCACCGTCGAAGCAATTATTTACGGAGGCGGCGCGGGCGTTATTTCAGTTTTCTGTGCATGCATTAAAACGTCGCGGCCCTCCCGCTTCAATGTGTCATAAACAAAATCGTGTTTTAATTGCAGCCGCGCCTGGTGGGTCTGCAAATTGTTGGCGCAAAAAGGTAATGATCAATGATCTTTGAAGTTGCAGATGAAAAGAGGTGTATACAAAGGTGTATTTAGGAGATAGTAAAGATGAAAACACATTTCGCAAACGGGAAGTTTTATTAGAGAGATATTTATTTTATACCAATTAAGTAAACCATTTGCATTTTAATTTTAGTTTACTTTTAGATTTTCTACTACTTTAATGTTTCTCTACTCCAATGAAAAGGAAAACAAATTAAAGTTTTATTCCCCTCAACGCTTTCTTCCAATTGTTTACCGTGTATTGCACTTAATAAGTGTAATAAAATGCATCCAGTTATCGTTTCAATTTTATCTGCGTCGTATTTATAAACAATGAAAGCATTCAAAAAAGCATAAAGCTAACGCGGCTGTAAAGCGACTTATCAAATTTACAATGGATTGATACGCGTCGCGGACGCTTTACGATTCGCCACCCTTGCGCCGCCGCCGGAGATAGACTCGCGACACTTCGGGTATGTGAGGCGATTAATTCCTCCCTGCTCGTTGCACAATCGCATTATCAGGGTGCGAAGTGATAAATTTCGAGGATGCGTATGTCACGATGATGATAATCTTCCAAGCACATCGGAAGCAACATGATCATAAACTAATTTTCGGTTTAGACAATCTAAATTAGACATAGAAATCAAATAAATAATATAAATGGTAATGGTACAAATTTATTTTGGGGTCCAACATAAAACACCCCAAAGTAAATTTATACATTGTTGTACAAAAAAATTAATCAACTTAGGTTATATTTTCTTAATTTACTTTTCTCTTTTTAAATAAAAATAATTAATAGAATTTTATCAGAATTTGCCTAAACCATAATTATATATTTAGATTAAATTGTCATATGCTTATTTATCTTATTTGTTATATTGATGAATGTGCCCATCGATTAGAAAGAGATTTTACTTCGCAACTTTCAAGTAGAACAAATAGCAGCACGAGAGGCGGCAGCAACTAATTTGAAACCAGCACAATCAGCAATCGATTCGTTGGCGATTACAGCGCATTCCATAAACAGGTCACTTTAAAAATTAATAGTACAGGACTTGTCTTGCGGCTAGAAAAATCAACTAAATCAGAATTAAATAAAAAGTAATCTCAAGGATTCTCAGCGAATAAGCAAAATTTACTTAAAAATAAAAAAATATTTATTGTATTTTTGGTTCAGGTACGTTTAACATGTGCTTGTAAATACTATAAAAAAAATTAACTTTAAAAATAAATAATTATGAAGTAATTGAGAAGTGAAAAAAATAAATTTGAAACTTTATTTTTGTTTTTCAGAGAAGTGTAAATATAATAATTGATCTTGTTTATTAGTGCCAATTAAATCAATTACAATCAATAGTTCTTGGTTACGTAAATTTTTAATTTAATTTTTAATTGTTTGTGTTTGCTAACTAAGCGCATATTTTCCGGTCACTGGAATTTCTTTGACTACAGTTATCACCCGGTGCCGCCACTACGCGGCTGCAAATCAATGAAACACGCAACTTTATTTAAGAGCATTTAATTTTGATTTAATTACCCTGGTGTGCTTTTTGTTAGACAAAATTAAAATTAGTAATTATTGCATTAATTTGATTTCTGTAAAAATGTAAAATAAATATGTTCTATTGATGATCATATGAAATGTATTTTATCCATATTTCAAATTAGATAAAGTTAGTTTTAGTTGAGATTGAGTTTTGAACGTCTTGTTAAAATTACGTATATGGTGTAAATGTGTGTTTAAAACTCAATTTTAGTTTCACCACATATATTTATTGTTTTTATATTTATATAACTATTGAAAGCTTAACTAAAAACAGCACTGCTAAAAATCTTTTTTTTATTTTAGCCCTTAATCAATATACATCTTCAACATGTATAAATGTTGTAATCACGCGATGGCAAAACGACCCACGCTAAAACGAAGCCAATCTAAGTGCCTTTCGTGCATTAACTGCGTTATAAACGAAACTTTGCTTGTACTTTAACAACCCTCGCATATACCAGCTGTTCAAAAACCAAACAATCTTTTAAAGCATTCTCCCAAATATCACATTACTCATGCCTTCTATAGGGCACCAATTTTTTGCCTCTACTTTTCCCCTTAAATTTCTTGCAGCCCATTGCTTTAGTTTCTTTCCCAGACACAATGTATCTGCACTCTGAACGTACAAACAGGGTTTAGTGTTACGTGCGGTTGGCGCCTCGCGCCTTTAGACTTATCTAATATACTTTGTCCTCGTGCGGGTACCGTACTTACACGTAGGCGAAGTAAATTGTTCCGAAGGCCGCGTACACACAAAAAAAAAAACCGCCGCCGAGGCCAAACTTTTGTAATGTATAATTGGGTCGTTGTGTTGCGCGTGTTTACATACCCATGATGCGGCGACAAGTGGATGGACTAAGAGACAGAAAAAAACAGAAGGGTGCTAAGATAACACAGGTTCTATACAAAAAGAATACAACAATGTTTTGTCGACCAATTCACGTCACGTCACAAATGTCAATATTTGCTTGTGACACTAGGAACTTTTTTAGGGGAATGTGGAAAGAAAATGATATTTTTTAGTTGAAGATGATTAGGTTTTCAAGTGAAAAGTGACTGTTTTGTTTTTAATATTTTTTAAGGTGTAAGAAAATGGAAATAAAAAAACAAAATTATGATTTATATAAATTTCAAAGAAAAGTTTAGATAGAAAATAATGTATATCATTTTATATCAATTAGGAACGTTAAAAACAAAGCAAAATTGCAACATATCCAAATGCTTTATGTAAATATACAAAAATATTTTTAGAATTATGTATATTAGAAATATTAACACATATTGGAAATGGTTCTATAAAGAATCAAAAAGATGTTTAGTCCTGAGTGGAACTTTAATTCAACTTCAATTTAGTTAATATCAAAATGTTATTTCTTAGACGATAGTGCTTGTGAATATGAATTTAGTTATGAGTCCCTTCATTTGTATTGCAATTTTGTTAAATTGTTTTATTTTGTTTCCGCTTATTTCAACAAAAATCACTACAATATTATAAATTTCTGGATATTATATTTCTTAATATTATCTTTATTGCACTTTTGTACAAAAATTTCTAAAATTAAATTGTTTTACCTTAACATTACTTCGTTTCTTTCACTTATTTTCTGTAACTTATTATATTTTTCGTTCTGGACTTAAATTTTCATTTCTTAAATGATAGATTGTATTCTTTAGTTTTAGAATGAGTCAATGTTTTTATATTGTACATTCTATAATATTGCTAAAAGTATATTTCTTATATTCTATTTCAATATGTAAGTAAAACCACATTAATTTTTATGTTTTGGTTGCTTCATGTCTTTCAGATATGCCGTAACCTTAATTTATTTTTAATACCGCAATTTAATTCCGCTGAGACTAATTAAATAAGAATGGCAACCACTTGGGGTTCATTTCCAGTTGTTGTACTATCTTACTTTGATCTAGGCATTTTTATGTTAGTGTAATCTAAGTCATTCCTTACACAGCTTGTATGTTATTTAAATTCATATACTTAACATACTATTTTGATGTAAATTAATTTCCTAATTAATTTGTTACTGTAAGGAAACTAAAAATAAAATAAAATCAATTTATAAGCTTGTATGCTTAACAATTTAATTAATAATGCCAACAAAAAAAATGTTATATTTTGATAAACAATTCAATTTTTCTACATTTTCTTTGCACCATGTAAAAGTGTTATTAATTTTGTGCGAATTCTATGCCGACCAACAATGAATGTATCTCAACCCATACACTACCAGTGCGTTGCCGCCGCCGTGTAAAGTAAAATGCGGTTGTTGTAAATGTTATGTTTATAATGGCAAACATGCCCGAATGAATATATTTAAAATGCGAAACGTAAAATTATTGCTCCACGTAATATTCCATCGCGTCTGCATTGAGGGATACCTTTGATGTTTCTTGTTTACGTGTAAAGATGCGAAAAATAACAAAAACAACAAAAAAGTGCCAGAGCTGAAAGTCGCGAATTGAGGCTGGAGTGAGGTGAGGATTGATTTACATTTTTGAATATTTTACATAAATGAATATAAAAATACATCAAAGATATGGCTAAAGTCACGTTTGGCGTATCTAAATTTAATCAAATAATAACTTTATTTTTTCATCATTAAATTCAACATTAAATAACTATATGATTGATATAAAAATTAATAAACATTTATTATATAAGTTACTATAACATTTACTAAAATTAATTTACAAAACTTTTTTGGCTTGTTGGTCTTTTCAATCTAGCATTAGTAATTTGCTAAGAGTTAATTTTTAAAGATAAACATATGATTTACTACTCTTAAAATGTAGATGATGAAAGAAACAGAAAGATTAAGCTTTCTATAGAAATTAATTAGATTTCAACTAATAATTCAAACAAAAGAAATTTTAAATCTGGATCATTATCAATCTTCTACAATCAATAGCTACAAACACCTAAATATTTGCAATATGAATATATATTGGATACCCACTAGTTCAGGTGCATTTGCAACTGGTAGGGTTATCAGGGTCGTAGCCACGTATTTTGTCGACTTCTCCACCCCTCTCGACGGCAGCAAATTGCACATGGTGCAAACACACTGCCCGGAAGCGCAAAGAGAACTATTATCGATTCGACGATCGAAATTTCGCACGCCCGGAAAACCTCAATATGCGTCCACCTGCCTTCCGCCAGCTTTTCGCCCAGCGACGAGATAAATCAAAATTGGGATATTGGAGAACAGGTGCAAGTACAATTTGTCATTAAAAAATATTTCCTGCGAATAAGTTATTGCTACTCAAAAAAGAGTAAATCAGTAGAAAAAAGAAATATCAGGTGAATTAATTAAAAGTGAAGTTGAAGTTGATGAGAAGAATAAATTTATGTCAAAATATACCACGTCAAGGAATCTGAGACAGTAGCGTTAAAGTTGATAGAAAATGTTTTATTTTTTGAGCAAGAATACAGAAAACAGACTGTATGTAGAAGAATTGTAAAAGGTTGCCATAAAGAAAATTATCATGCAAAAATAACAAAATAACAACTTGCGATAATTAAATCATAAATATCGATTGAAAGATTGTAGTACAAGAGAAAAGAAAATTGCCGATATCATCAAAATCTTTTTTTTGTTTTGGTTTATTTTGTACTTATGCAGTCGTTCATAGAAAACACGTTATCACACTCATGTTGTCCTATTATTCTAGATAACACTAAATATATAGCAATGTGACGACAAATTACAACTAAAGATTTGTTCGTAGTTTTCTTTAAAGGACAATTAGTCTTTGAAATGTGTGCTACGCACGCGATGTGAGAATCATAGATTAACATAGTGGAAACAATACAATGAAGCTGATGGTGTTAGTAAAGTTGATTGTAGTATGTTTGCTATTTTATGCTTTTGGTGTGATGTTAGGTTGAGTTGTTTTAATGTTGAAATATTAAAATGTAAAAGAGGTTGCCTATTATTCTAGCGCTGCGCAGTTCACGCGCTTTCAACATCTGCTTGCGCGCATATTCAGGTCGCACTCAAAATGTAAATCCGTTTATTTAACAAACCCTTTGGCAAGCTAGAAAAGTGGACCAGCACGTGCACGCTATTTGCACATTCTTACATAAATAAAAAGTATGCTGTGTTAAATTGCTACAAAAAAGTATATATTAAATATTAGGTTATGGTAAATATTACATATATAAATAAAGTGAGAGAAAATTACGTTATGTTGAAGTTTAGAGTGAAAAAATATGGATAATTATAATTAAAGTTGCATTGTTTATTTAAATAGACATTATGTATATTGCAAATATATTAAGTAAGAATAATAATATTATTAAGAAACCGAAGAAACCGTTTATTTGTTTTTTCATAAACTTAAACATAGTAGACTTACCTTTCTTTATTAGGTTATTTTCGAATATTCAAAACTATTAAAACATTAATTTTTTTTGAAGAATAAAAATATCCTGAGTCGTTGAATTTAATGTACATACAAGTAGTTTGTTTTGTTTATGTATTCATATATAAAATTATCACATAAATATAAAGTATGTGTGCATAATATAGCAACCTAATATTTGTATTTCTAATTTTCTTGGTTTGTATTTCTGATATTCTATTAAACTGATTTGTAATTTTATGTACTAAATTTATTATTTATATTATAGTTTCAGGACAATTGCAAATGTATATACCTAACTAACAAAAATTGTCAGATTGGTTCAGTTGTAAGATATGATATCAATTATCCAATTTTCATTACTGGTTTCTTTAAAATAATTTCTTTTTGATAAAATACCTTAATGTTTTTATATATTTACTACTTTAACTTTCCAAATTATAAGTTGTTACAACATAGAAGTCTAGGTCACAACTAGATTTAAGTAGTTTTAGCTTCTCATAGCTAGACCAGAACTAAAATCCACACTCGCATTTTCATCCGCCACATTGCAGGCACACCACGCGTTCCAAAACGCCAGCCGTGTTTCGCAAACGTCAGGGAAAATGAAATAACGTCGCGAGCATGCCATTGAAACCTAGCGAAAATATTCGTGCAGTGCGTCAGTTTTACTGCGCAATAAAAATCACGGTGAAACAAATACAAAAGACAAAAAGGAACAAATCGTCACATACTTACTTTCCAACCGCGTTTACTCATGCGCATTTAAAATATCCAAACTGTCTGGACTTCTCAGCCAGAGTGGAATAAATTTCTTCCAGCAAATTAAAAAATTATCATTCTATGACCATGGTTGGAGGAAGTTGCCTGCGAGGACACTTGCAAGATGTACGGCAAGATGTTCCAGAGCAAAAACTGTGCAAATAAGACAACGACAACGTCAGATTTAAAGCACATTTTACGATGCGGCATACACCAAGGATTATGATTAACATAAATATTTTGAATATATAGAATATAGAATATAAAGTTGTTTATAGTAGTCTAAAGCAATGAAATGTAAAACTATTTCGGTTGGCATTTTATTCATTGCAAGTAATAGATTATTGTTTCTTCTTGTGGAAATTTTCTATTTTATTTTCTATCACATTGAATTACCACAAAACATATTGTATATCTCTGGTAACTTTGTGCGACAGTATCTTTTCTCCGCTTTTTTCGCCTCCTTCTCCCAGCGCCTCTATCCTGGGCAGAGACAACAATTTAAAAGTCGTTACCGTTGCGGATTGCCAGGACACATTAGACGCAACTGCTGTGCGATGCACACACAGCACTCTCGCTACAAGCAGCAGCATCGATCTTCTCAAAAACGAATTATGTCGCTATTCTCTTTCCGAGCGTGGTTTGGCGCTTCCTGTAAAGCTGCTGAGTCTCAGAATCAAGCAGCCAAGATGTCACTTAAGACCTAGGGTATTTATGCAGAGTATATTCTTTTTGCAATAAAATACCTTATAAAAATGAAGGGATCAAAATTAATAAATATCTAATTTATATAAGACACAAGAAAACATTTTTTGTATTTGAGAAGATGAAGATTATTTTAAGGTTGTTTGTGGTTGAAGAAGATTTCAGTTTCCTTCCTACAGTTATTTGCATTCATATCACAGGAAACTATGTATGCAACGTTTATGGAAATGTTTGCAGGAATGGTTTCAGATCTACGCGAAGAGACTATTATCCGCAACCATGATGTTATTCTTTATGGTGTTTGAGAGGAAGCAGATGGTGGATATAATCAAATAAAAATTTGTGGAATTGATTTTCAAACATTGTTTCCAGAGTTTATTTTTCTTACCAATCTTATGTGAATGTAGAGTGTTGTGGTGGTAATTATTGGTCTCTCACCATTGACTTCTCAATAGCTGAGCATTTTATATTTAATAATATTATTGGCATCAGATGCCCATAGATTCTAGTTTTAGTGTTGCTAGTTGAGTTGATAAATATTAATGGAAATGTTCATAAATATAAATTGATGTTGAAGTAAACTCTTGCCATCTGGGTAAATTTTGAAAGATAATAAAAATGATAGTACTAAATTTCAAAATATTATTGTTTTTTAAAATTGTGTTGTAAAATTAAATTTTTTTTTAAACATTTAAAAATATCGAAGTGATTTCCAAACTGAATTTTTGAGGTTAGATTACTGAATAACTATCAAAAATTTTTAATGCATTTTTCTGAATTAAAATTGTTTAATATCATTTTTGTTTTTCCTAAATAAAAACTCTAAAATTTAAAAACAAATAATAATTACCTAAATAACAAAAATGTAAACGCCTTTTTTATTTTGTTAATATTTGCGATATTTTCTTTAATTTCTTTTATTTTATATAATTTCTAATTTAATTCTTTCCATTTAATCTATTTTCCAAATTGCGTTTTTTTCTTTCTTTCACCACTCTATTTTTAATATGAATTTAATTCCTCGAACAGCCCGGGGAATAGATTGAATAATTTAATTGTAGATTAAAGTGCCGTTGTCCGCCTTTAGCTCTATTTCTATTATTCTATTAATCCCGCCTGCGGTAGTGGCAGCAGTAGCAGCAGTAGTGGTAAATTTGATTGAGAAACGTTGAGATAAGACGGACGGATAGTTTCGTGAGTAATCGGCCACCTCGTTGATGGTAATTCACTTCAATGGCATCAGCACGCACACACCAGCCGCGCAAATTGAATAAAAACCGGCAAACAGGAAAGCAGGATAGCCGCACGCGGTGTTAACGACACACCGCACATATATTCATTTAATGCCAGTGCGAGACTATGTGTCCAACAATGTTACATAATGTTTTTGGTATTAAAACTCCATTAAAAGAATACTCGCGTAGCAAATAAAATTTTTCAATTTCTACAAATGTTTTAATGCATGTCAAATATTTTTGGTCTAGATGATCTAGTGTTGTTATGTTTAGTTTAGAAGGTTTTTGTAACTAATATTGTAGGTGCGTTGTTGAGTTTTTTGTTTTTTATGTTTTTTTATAGTTGTTACGGAATTAAATACTGAGTGCTCCTGGCTTTTTTGCTTTTGTTTGCTGCAGGTTGGATACTTATCCTACCGAGTTTGCACATATTGCTGCAAAAGCATTCGTTTCGGGTTGTTTTGAGAGGCGCACATTTCACTGAATGTGAACGGGTTGTTATCCTGAAATTGACTTCCAATATTATTGCGCTTTCCATTTTGCTGTTGTTTTTGTCCCCATTATGATATTGCAATTTTTTGACAAACGCTGGTAATGTAATGCCCCAATTTTTATTCAATCCGACAGCAATTGTTATAAACAGATTTAAATACTAAAAATTTAAATTTTATTTCTGCAGGCAATAAAGAAAAGAAAATATCTGTTAAGTTATAAAAATATTGTTGTTATACAAACATTACGTACAAAACAAAGCTCCAATCAAAATCCATCATCTATACTTGTCTGAAAGAACCAAGTCAAACTCAGAAAAATAACTCTAGTAAAGCACTTAACAACAAGAGAAATCAAAAATCGCACGTAAAATACATGTGTACTCGTAACTGACAGAACACGCTTTGTTTCTTTTGCAATCGTTTAAGACTTTTACGAAGATGTCTAGAGTGGAGAAAAAGCAGCAAACGCGTAGTATAAATAGGACATAAAACGGCGTAAAACGACGTAAAAAATTCAATTTGCAACAAAATATTCTACTTTGCAGCCGGGCGAATGTATTGCCCGTCAAAAATCCCAAATCTAATATCCAACACAAATTGGTTCACGAGCGGTGGGTCTGCGATGCGACGCGCACTGAGGGCACAAAAAGAGCAGGTTTGGTGCCCTGCTGATGTTTATGCAATTGGCTTTCTTTATTCAATAAAAAACCCTTCTAAAAGTAAATGCAAAATACAATAAATCGTTTGTTCGCACGTACGTATTGTGCAAGTTGCGAGATTGCATTAAGCCGAAATTATGACAAGAGAAGTGGAAATATTTTTACAGCTAGTATAAAAGTGTTGTATTTTCATGTAATAAAATGTTTACACTTTGGCCAAGTACAAATATAAACATAGATATAATTGTGACATCTAGTAGTGATTTGAATGCTTAATTTTTGTTCATGTTTTGATGGTTTTCACAAAAAACAATTTATTTAAATCGATTTGTGCATGATTTACTTATTCTGCATGTGCATAACGCCTTGCATTTGACGGTTGCCACCCTCGTTTTAATCTTTATTATATTAAAAGACGATAAATTCACCTCCAATGCATGTCTTGCTTGCAAGCGCATGGCATTCCAACACCCCGCATTTTTCACCCTCTTCCACGGCATCAATAAGTGATTGTGGCAAGTAGGGGGGTATCTATGGTGGCATAAATTACCACTCTTGCTTATACAACCGTTAAATTATTGCCAGCGCATATATTCGATGAGAAAACTTTTCAGATAAATTTTATTCCAATATTTTTCGTGTTGATTTTATTCCATATTCCGGAAACTCCAACTTAACTATCTTTCTAGTTTTTTTTCCATTTTTTAATGCCAATAATGTTAACCTCAATTTGGGCTAACGAGTAGCATGGCTAAAACATCGCAGTGGTAGGTTTTATAAGAGGTCAATAAAGCAATAAAGTAATTATCAAGCGTGGATTTGATTGGAAACCACGTTTGAGAATGTTGATTGTAGGTAGTTAGAGTTGTTACAACGCCGTGAGGTTTGCAATGCGCATGAAGGTGGCAAGTGGAAAGTTCTAATCGACGTTGTCAACCGTTGTATTAAGCCAGTTGATGGCGGCGGTGATGGGAACGCTTTCTGCAAGTCAACACTAGCCGCAGAACTTAATATAGCAGGAATTTAACTATTAATTGCAATTGTTTTTATGTTTAGAAGAAAAGAAGTAAGAATTGCTTAAACTATTGAAGCAAATTATTTTCAACTTAAGCTTAAATCATTTTAATGAAAAAAGTTTTTATAGAAATAATTTTTAGTACTCATACTTTTGGAGACTTTAAGATATTCCGTATAGAACTCTCATAATTTCTCTTTCTATTTTTGCCAGCTGTAACCTACGTAATCATTAATTGAACGTGCCACATTTCGATTGCCTCATTCTAACATATCCCTATATTTCCTCTAATTAGATAGATTAATATTTCATCTTTTTGTGTTAATATAGCAGTTTTTTGTTTTCAGAATAAAAAGCACAGAAAGCATTACGCTGTTTTTGTAAGCGTCTAGGACAAATTTAAAAATGATCTAGCATGATAAGCCCTTGCCTTGAGGTGATCCTAGTTTAGCTTGAATGGACGTTGGAAGCGATCGGACCTATGTTTGCCAGGACGACACCGGCTTAAATAACGCCGCGATTATGCAGATATCGGTGCGTCACGTCCGTTATCGGAGAACCTGAAATAGGTCACAAACATTGTCGCCGCCTCCGCTGGCTGGAGACTCTGCATTCACTTTTTGTGTGTTTGCCAAATGGCTTCAATTATTGTCTTAAGAATCAATTTGCTTCTTTTTATAAGCTGTAAATTATTGGATTATTATTTACTTTGAAAGTAAAAATCATGATGTTTCTTTTCTCCTTTTACGTTGAGTGCTTTATGTGATTATGTGCAGGCTGGGAAGTGACTTTTTACAATTTCTGCAATTTCTAAATTACGTCCGACATAAACGTGAGAACCGCATTGCGTTTTGGAGAGCATTGTGGTCGCGTGTGGCGCATAGTGCAGCAGAATCGCTAGCAAAAGCGAAAAAGCAATATAATCTTGAAAAAGTAATAAATCTTTAAATTCTACCTCCTCATAGACCACGGTTGCTATGCGCACTTAGAATATCAATGATTTATACACGAGTACCGACACTCTGAGAGGCGGCAATTTCACCTCAGTATCACCTTACATAGCGCCGTAATAAAAAGCCGCAAACACTGCTTTAAAAATCGTGGCAACTTGGCCACATCTAGTGCAATGCTTCAATATGTCATGCAAAATTGAGGTTATGTATCGATTATTAATGAGTATTCTGCATTCATCCGCAATGCTTTAAACTGGATTTTCGGCTGGGAACTCGAAGGCTTTTGCTGCACCAACCGAGCACGAATCACCACCGAATGTAATTAATTCGCCTAGTGCTGCATTTGCGTTGTGTGCGCCGCCACCGCAGCATCCGCTGCAATATCCTAGTGCTTTCATTAAACTGCACTTGCCGCACTGCCTAGTACACTCCCCATCTTTGCCGGCGTTAATTTTTATTTCTTGCTACATATTATTTATTATGGACACATTGTATATTACGTTATTAAATTAAATAAGTTCTTTACTGTTTCAATCTTTTTTTACGCTTACGGTAACAAAATCTGCGTACTTGACTATTCAAACTTTGGAGTGTGCTAGGATGTTCACGCCAATGCCGGATTAACGCGCTTTTCACAGTAGAAGAAAAAACCGCCGATTGCCGGGTATTTACATTATAAATATTTCCACCCGATGCTCGTGAGAAATCAAGAAAATGTCGTATCAAAAAAAAAACCAAATCAGGATTCAAGTACGGAATTGGAATCTACCGAATTCAGAAATCGATCAGTGGTATTCCAAATCCGGAGCGTTGGATTCAATTATTAATCGTGTTCTATGCGCGTGGTTTTTTTTATCCAATTCGGGGTGGTTTTACAGCGTTTGCGCGGTAAAATGATATAAAACTTTTACAAATATTTTCAATTTATAATTTTCTGAGGAGTTGAGAAATCAGAGCACACAATACTTAGGAAATCAAAGCGTTAGAGCGTTTTTTCTTAAGCTTAGAAGAAGAGATTTAGTGTTTATTTATGTAAATTACAAATCCCTCTAAATCATTCAGGAAATTTATTTAATCGGGGAGAAAGCTAGCATAAGCTGTGCGGAAAAAAGGATCAAATGCCTGTAAATTTAATCAAAAAATGGTTACAATAGATTGATATCAAATTTCAATGAATAAAAGAATTTTAAAATGATTTTTAACAAAATAATAGACAACTGATATAATTCACATTAGTTAAACTTTATAAATTTAGCAAAGTTTTTATTGAAATACAATAAGGGAAAAGTATGAAGGAACTTAATTTTATAATAAAAAATAAACAAAGCAAAAAACAAAGTTTCTTACAAAGTAAAAGTATATTATATGTTAAATTGGTCTAATAGTAAAGTTAACGATATTTAGACTTAACCTATATTATACTTTAAGTAAGCCATGAAATTAGAATATACTACACCATAGCTTAGTCGGTAAGTCGTCTGATTGTAACAGTGATAGCGAGGCGCATATTAGAGGGACCCGGGGTCAAATCTTGCTTGGAGTGTATTCAATATAATATATATTCCCACAAAATCAATCCCAATAATTGTTAATAAACCTGGTAGTTGATGCAATATGATAAAGTGGCGGTCAAGTAATTGAGAGAATTTAAGTTACTAAATCTACCAAATTAACATAATGTGTTATGTTACTATTTGTTCTTTATGTAAATCAAAAACAATTACAGTTTTGTAATTTCATTAAATAGCAAACCTTGTAACAATACATTTTTGCTTAAGACATCTAGTTTCACGCCTAAATCTTACATTTTTTCATAAATCCCAGTAAATTCCCTTATCACATCTATCACATAGTGATTGAATGACATGCATATTGAATTTCCAAATTAAGTTACAAGTTGCCAGGATAGCCTAGGTGAAGCATGTCCATGTCCATGGCAGCAAACACAAGTGGTGCATTAGTACCAATAACGCCGGCCTTTCTCCTCTACCTATTCCTACACATATGTACACAGTGCATCACAATCTCCCATCTATTTAAGCACATCTCTCAATGCATACAGTGCGTACACTTAGCAAGCACTCAAGCGCGTTAGTTTGTAGTCATTTGTGAGATACTAATAACACCCATATTGGCTCACTGGCTCGACGTGCGCCTCTACCAGATGCGATCTCGCCGCCGTCGCTATCGGCGGCGGCGCGAAGACTATTAGCACTGATATCATGTTATTAGATGCGCATTGCGAGTAAATCGCACGCCGTGCGCAGTGTCCATATCGTTAATTAATTTAATCCAATCGTTGATTATTATCGAAGGCAGCGAGCAGATGTGGTGCATGCACCTGAAGCGAGCACTGGCAGCCTACAAAAGCTTTCAAGTGATTAGTATTGAGAGAATATTTAAATTGAACATGGTACCATATCCACTGTAATTTAAGCTCTATGTACTGCTGCCAATTCTACAACGTTTACATCTATGTTAATAAAATAGCTTGTTTGCGAGTTAATGTTTCAAATACTTGCTCTAATTTATTTTGTTTTTTTGTGATATCTTGGAGTTATTGTTTTTGGTCATTACACAGTGTTGAATTTCTTGTTTCGATTTTCTTGCTACAACAAGAAGAGGTAATAGTTCCTCAAAACTACGCGCTTCAATGTGCTTCTCTTGGCCGCGTTTAAACATTTTAAATCATCACGTTTGCGAGCGAAGCATAAACGTTATTATCCTGCAAAGATGAGAGTGTCTAGGTTGTCTGCTGCGCTACGGAAAGCAAAAGCTGGCCCGAGTCAGCAAACAAATATTTGCAAATAATTAAACAGGCAAAACATTTACCATACGAGAACTTCTTAGCGGTAGGGGGCCAAACAGATCACGTCAAAATGCTGCGAAGGCCAAACAATCATTAAACGTTGTGGTTAAGCGAGAATAAACTTACAAGAAGTTTAAAGGTTAGACTTATATTTAGAAAATGAAGAAAATCTCAAATCTTAAAATTTGTATTAAAATATAAGACACCGTTTTCAAATTAATTCTTAATTAAATGTTGCAAATCTAGTACGAATATCTTTGATAAGTGAAATTGGGTAATGTAATTTTGTGTAACACTATAGAAAATTATTTTTAACTTTATAGTTGACTGTTTTATGAGTTTATTCTTAGAGAATTAAAATATATAAGTTTGACTAATATTTAAATACAAAAAAAATCTGGAAAACAATTAATATTTTCTAAATAATCTGAATTTTAAGTTCTTTAATTTTTATTGCTTACTCTTAACACATTTGTAATGATGATTCTTACTAAGTATTTAATCACAGTAGATATGTAAATTATGTAAAAATATTACATTCAAAACTATTCAGTCACGTTTACTATTAACATTTGAAACATTTGTAACAAGTAATAAATAAATCCATTTATTTAATTATGTCATTTGCACTTGTGTATGAAAAAAATAAATTGACTACTAATTACACGTTTAGGTTAGTGATTAAACTACACCCCAAAAATCACACCGTAAACACAGTTGTCAAGTATTGATCGTTTTTAATTCAGCAATGTAGAACATGACATACACAGCGATATCAAACAACATGGCCGACATGCCGATAAACGCCACGCGCGAATCAATTAATAATCATTCGCCAACGAAAATCATCTGCATTGTTTATGCACCGCGCGTTTACCGGTCGCTCTACTGATACCACACAACTGTGGACACTTCACGTTTTCAGCGTACATTGTTTCAACATAGATACCTTCATCTATATTCGCTTTTTGTACAAACTCCCTAAATAAACAACAAAATTGATAAAGTTAAATTGTTATTGGTTTTGTATTAAATCTGTATTGCCATAGTTAAAAATACATCAAAATTAAGTATTGGCAAAAAATGAAGAAAAGTGATGCGTGCCTTGAGTTTTTATTTAATTTTTATTCAATTTGGGCGATCTTATCTTGAAAAATAGAGAATAATGGAATCATCATACAAAAATCTATTTTTTCTTTACTTTTCGGTGGCAATTTCTCTCCGTTCTTGTTGGCGCAGCAAGCCTGTAGCCATGCCTTTTTTTGTGGTACAATTTTTTTTCTTTGGATCACCCTACCAGTCTAGTTCACTCTTCTTTCTTTATTAAAGTAACCGTGTGTTGCTTCCTACACCTTTCTTTTGTTTTCTCTTTATCACTCCTGGACTCCTCCTAAACATTTTTGCTGTAACTTTTCCTGCCTGCATTGTCCTTGGATAAGTTTTCAACTTGGAACGTTTGGATGCTTCTCATTTATAGTAACTCACAATAAAGAAACTATTTTGTGTTTCAATCTTGCAACCTTCTAACCGGACTTTAAACTGGAAGGCGTTGCCACCGAGAATGTCGAAATTTCTCTTTAAATTTGTCATCATGCCTACGTTATAAAAGTATTGCTTGCCGTTGTTTTCTCGCACGATGCATCCTTTCTTGGTGTCCTTGCTAACGGCGATTTATGTCGTTGCATATCCTGTCATTACATATATCTCGCGTGGTAATCTAGACCTCTCTTCATCCGCCATTTTTCTCAATATATTTGCGCGTTGGCGCTAAACATCTGTGATATATTCCATTAAACTTTCGGCTAATAACCATCTGCTTCCATCGCTAGTCAAGATTTATTGTTTTCCGACATCGTTGGCTGCCACCTTCACCGTTCCTTTTACTTTTTCCTACAAGCGATCGTATATTATGGTAGTGTAACGATCGGTTACTTGCCAGAAACGACCGATATGAGAGTGTTACTTATTGCCGCTGTAAACAGCTTTTACAACGCAAAAAGTGGTAATGGATTAGCAATTTAAAATACAGAAATCATAAAAAAGAGATATTTACGTGTTTTTTGAAAGTGTAGTAAATATTTAGAATGGTTGTGATAAGGCTTGGTGTTGAAAAGATTCTAAGTTGCAAACATGAATAGTATTTTTGTACCATGGTGGAAAAGCTTCTTCATTTGTGAATGCGCTTAGAAAGGTCTTCAGTAAATCGTGAAATATATATTTTTAAATGTAAAAACATGAATGTGCATTTAATCTTTAGAATTTGTATACAAAATAGCTTAACCTTAAATACTAAAATAAGTACTAATAAAATAATCAAAGGAAATAAAATAAAATTCCACAATAATTTATGTCTTACATTGATTTTTAAAATATTTAAAAATATAATTTAGAATTTAATACAATTTTGAATTTTTTGTTATTGACTTATTAATAAAATATGTTAAATTTTAGTGGAATCTTCATGGTTGCAATCAAAGCAGACATGAAACTCTGCAGTTTTTTACTTACGAGTTTATTCTAACAAGTTTTCTCTTCTTTTTATTACTGCAAATGCGACACGATGTAAGCAAATACGTCTTCTTTTTGGGAGTCCTGCGATAGGAAAACGCATTTCTCGAAGCGGAATAACTCAATGAAAATCGATTGTTGACTCTTTTGCGCAAATCGTTCGCGTGCGAACGCTTCGACGGAAAATCGCGATCAATCTATGGTTGAATAATCAAAACCCGGCACGAAAATAGAAAATGCTTGCATATGAAAAATATACATCAGACGCAAATGATTATAAATAAACTGCTGCTATTTCATCTGAGGCACGAGTGCGTCAAGTCTGCGCTTGACTTTTTTTATAGCATCATTTTTAGTCCATTCCTTAGGAACGAAGGATTAACACTAAAAAGGTCTAACTAAAAGATTGGGTATTTTAGATTTTAGTCAATAAGTAATAAATCTGTTAGCAAACCCCTAGCAGCGCGCAGTGAATGTCTTTAGAGATTATCCGATCGGAAATTTTAAGTGGAAATTTAAGAATTTAGACGCGAACGTGTTTCCAATGTTAGCGAAGGGGGTGCGCAACTCAGTAACGAGTTACTCGTTCTTGCTGCAGATAATTATCTCTGATATAGGTACGAAGTGAGTCAATACTCGTGGGGTATTAATAAGAATTGAGTATTTGAGAATAAAGTTTAAGAGTTGAATTTAAGTGATTAAAATAAGAAATAACATGGCGTGCGTCTCTAAATAAATCAGGTTTTTATGCGTTTTTACACAAAAGAAAAAGAAAATGAATATTATATTGAAAACTGGCAAAATTATTTAATTTTAAGTTTTATGTTGGCAACTACATAAATACAATATAATTTGTCCCAAAAACTAATTCAATTAATTGCAAATTTATTAATTAGTTTATAAGCCATATTTAATTTTCTGCCAGTTTGCTTTCTACCGCAAGGCGTCTAAACTCTGCAAATCGCAACAGAGAAAACTTGCTGATGTGAAAGTTGATGTGCGTTGTTTGAATTTTCACTCACCCGTCTTGTCCAGACTGCGCTTGGCGCACGCACAAAGGATTTAGCGAAATTAATTAGTTTACTATTCTGTGCAAATACACAAATAGAGAAACTTGCTGAATTCACTGATGCGGCTGCGTTCTGACCGTGCGTTTCCTGCCACCTACATACAGTACGTCGTACAAATCAAAATATTACATTTTGATTAAATTGATTAATCTATCTATTAATTTAATCATAATTTTGTCAAGTATAGGTAATTTGTAACACGGATAAATTGCAGCAACTTGAATAAAACCTAAATATGCTTTCTATAAATCAGCATTTTGTTCTTCTGTTGCAAAATTATTGCATCATTTATAATAGTTGCAACGGCGTGTGTAAGCAAAATTAAAAACAAAATTGAAATTAATGAACACGCATATGCTCTGCATGCAATGTAACATTTCTAGCTGGCTAATAATTCAGTCGAAATCAGTGTAGAGGCGCCGGGCATTTGCCGCTATACATAGTCATCATATCTGAAATACTTCCTGCACTAACGCGTTGAATTTGTTTATATGACCAGTTAACAAGTAGATTTATGTTGAGATGTAAAAGTATTTTTTTGTTGTTTAACTGCAGTTTATGTGTGCATATTGCGTTATGATTGTGAAACTGGGATAAATTTGGTATCGAAAGTTTGATTAAACACGAGAAAATATTTTCACTAACATAAAATTGCTATACAATTTTCAAATATATATATATATATATATATATATATATATATATATAATTTTCAAAAATTATCTAAAAAGATAAAAAACAAGTTAAAAAATTGAATTAATAAGTGATAAACATTTCTAAATAAAGATGTTTCTTCTTATACAAATTAGAAACAAATAATTGTATTTTTAATTGTAATTTTTTCATTATTTAAACATTTTTTTAAATAGTTTTGGTTAAAGTAAATATTTTTGTTTATAAATTTTTAAAATAGTGTTTAAATTTCTTAATAGTAAACAATTAAAAAATGGTTAAGAATGCATTATGAAATCATACAATTAAAATATATTAGAGTATATTTGAATGTGGTTACAAAGTGTTTAATATATATTATGTTAATAAGATTTTACTTTAACAGTTAAGTAAGTATTAAACTTGAATCAAATATATTATTAATTTCTTAAAAAAAATATTTTATTCAAATATTCTATTTCTTTGACTATAAAATTAAAATAACAATGTAAAATATTAATATCAAACAATGTTCCTAATTGCAGTACAATCGTTAATTATTTCGACCTCCTGTATACTCAAAAATTAATAAAAATTTAAGAAAAGAGTGAAGTATTTCTAGAACAGTAGAGATGTTACACGGTAAGTGCTGCATTAGAAAGATTACGCCAAGTGTTTCAGTATTTCCAGCACAATAACCAAGTGTAATTGTTGAGAAGATCGTCATGCAGTCAGTGTTCTTCTGTTATGTTGATATTTTATAATGCTACAATCGTGAAATTGCACTACAATCCGCTTTTAGTAACGTTGATATTAGAAGAGTTTAAGTTGCCTAAGGGGTGTGTACAAATGCAATGCAAAGAGTACAGAGTGCACAGTATCTGTGCATGGCAATTAAAACAAATGTAGCATTTGCTTATACGTATGCAAGTACTAGAATACTGATGCAGACAGCAGTTAATAATAAATTCATTAGTAATCTGCATTCCATTAGAGAATGTCATAATGGATACAAGACAATCATGAAGTTGGAGGACTAGCGAAATAATTACTGTATGTGCTTAGATTAAACTTAACATAATGTTGGATTTAATTTGATGCACTTAATTTTTATTGAAAAATTTATTTATTTAGATTTATATTTTAGGTTTTTCCTACGAATTTATAATATTAAACATTGTTTGAATTCTTCATGTAATTAACTTTAAAAATTGTAGTAAACTAAAATAAAACAATTGATAATGTTCAGATTATACAACAATATTATGCAATATTTATTGTTTTATTTAATAACTCTAATTTGATTCAAACTTAAATTAAATTTAATGAAGAAAACAGCAAATACTTCATTCATGTTTATTCGTTTAGAATCATTTCAAAGCAAACACATGTTTATCAAAATTATATTTAAGTCAAATTAAATCTTTACTCTATAAATAAACCAAATATAATATATAACACTGGTAATATTAACTTCTTTTAGAGAAATTTTATGCGAGCGATAATAAATAAATCAGGAATAGAATAACAATAAAAATATGTTTTACAACTAAAATTGTTATAAATAAAGTTATTGTACATAATTTTAATGTTTTGTAATATTATGTATTTACCTACTTTATTTTATTAGTTAATTATAATATAAATAAAAAGACAGACAATTGCTTATGAAATTCTTGATGAATTTTGTTCATTCAAGCAACCACAATTAATGGATTTAGAAAGATTTTCAGCAAGGTTAATATATGTTTTTCTATTCCAAAACAATCTATCTCTTTAGATTCTTTAAAATGTTCACCCATATTTTCTCCAGATTCAAGTTTATATTATATTATATTATGATACGAGAATTAATTTTATTATATATGCATTGATTGTATAAAATGTTACTATATTATCAGAAATTAATTTTCTTATATAACTTAACCTTACATTTAGTAATTTATAATTTATATATGATCAGAAAAATTGTACTATATTATACAAACAAAATAAGTTTAAATTTTATACGATTTGATCCATTTTAGACTAATAAAGATGTTTACGAAAAATTAGTACGCTTCACTTAAACTATTAAGAAGGCAAGAAGCCAAAAACGTTCTACAAATTAATATTAAGTAATTATTATAGTTAAGTCACATCTACATAATAAAGATTAAACACTTTGTAACCACACTCAATAATACTCTAAAGTTATTTTAATAACGAAAACCGTTTTTTGTTTATTTAAAGTAAGCATTTAAAATAACTGCAATACAAGTTTGTAAAACGCTTGAATGGAAAATACTCTGGCCTGTAATCATCTCTGAATCTATTCCAAGCTTATAGTCGCAACTACTTCCAGCTACCTAAATTTAAATTTCCTCTATCTATAAGATTGTACTGCGTCAAAAATGCCACTGCATTGCTGACAAAATTGCTATGAATTATTTTGAATGGTGATTATAAAATCGATAGAATGATAATAACCAATTAGGCTAAATACTTTAAATTTGTTTTTCTACCAAAGTTAAACTACAAGCAATTTGTTTATTAGTTAAATACTATTTGATGTTGACGTACATTAATGTATAACTAATAATGCTAAAGATAAAAGTTAATTATTTTTGTTGGTGGAGGTTGACTTAGGCAACTTTACAGTGATTTGGAATAAAATAAAAGTTTTATTCATCAATAGCAGTAAATATTTTTTAAACAAAATATTTTTTATTTGAGAGCATTGTGTCGAAAAGTTTTTCAAAGACCAAATATTAAATATAATTGTTATTATTATTATTTATTATTGTATATCTTTTTCTATTAGATCTAAGCAACTTATTAATCCTTTATTTTTTACAAACAACAAAATATTCTTATCATGTTTAGTAAGTTATTTATTAAAAACAATTTTTAAAAAGTTGAAACATTTAATTTAAGGTTCAATTGAAATAATGGAGTATTTATGTACATTGACAGGAAATGATACTATATTTAGAGTGAATCTAAAACACCCATTCAATCTAATGACATTTTATCGATGTTTGTAAATTAACTTTTAAATACGTAAAATGCACTTTTATTTCACGAAATAACAACGATAATGATGTAATCAATATCTCATATAAATTATTCAAAACTTAACAATAGAATAATAATTCAGTTAATTGTATCTATTCTATCTAAAGTTTATTAAACCTCAAAATGCAAATCAAATTAAAGCAAACACTATTGCCAATAATATTCCTAACTTGTAATAAATTGTAACTAAAACAAATAAGTCTTATGTTTGAAAAAACAAGAATTATAGAAAGTTTACTTTAATCTTATATATAGTTTAGAATTGTTAAGTAAATAAATAATACTGTAGGTTAACTTTGTGTTTAAGAAGAAAGTCAATGGTCGTTTTAAATATGTTGATATCAAATCTAGTTTTAATTCTGTTGACGCTATTCAAACAAATTACTTGATTCTTAAAAAGAAGCAGGCAAAAATAATCTTAATTATTATTTATTGATTGTGTTATTAACCTAGAAAGATTTCAATTGATTGGAGAAAGTAACTTCTTTTATTTTCAGCAGAGAATTATAAAATGACATTAATGTATATGAATATATCAATTTACATAATAATAAATAGATAATAGATATAAATTAACGCGGGATAATATTGTTTTATATTTGTGTGAAACAATTTTGATGAAATTTGTGCATTTCTTGCTTAAATTTTGAACAATTGTAATTGGCGCAATAATTAACTTGCTTATAATTAAATAATTAAACTTGTTATATTATTTGAAACAATATATCTTTGTTTTCTACATTGTTAAAACATGTATAGTAAAAAAAGTTCGCATGAAATAAAAAGAACATATTATATTTTCTAATCAGAGAGTGCTTCCATAAGAAGCTTTAAGAAATTACTTTTACATTGAGAAGTAAATTATCCTTAACTCAATTTGTGCTTGAAAATCAAGTTTAATGTTTTGTATTTTTGCTTTTAATGTAAAATGAATGAATTAAAAATATTAAAAACTTAAAAATTGTTATTTAATGCTTTAGAATTATTAAAAAATAGTCTAAGAAAATCATATTTTGAATTAATATATTGTTTCCAGTGACTTCCAGTAAACATTTAAATAATTTAACTTAGAATTTCTTACGTTATTTTAATTGTATAGAAGAATATAAACCTAAATGCGTAAAAATAAAATATATAAACTTATTATGCAACAACAAGAAGGTAAACATTTGGAGAGCAGTTATACAAATTGAACTAAAATAGAATTAAAATTCATAAAACTAATCAAATTTCAGCATATTTTTCGGCATTTTTAATTAACTAAGACCAAATTTCCAAGTATGTGAAAATAACGCTAAG
>JAODIE010024899.1:253323-311800 GCA_027575565.1 Diploeciton nevermanni
GCTTATTTAATATTATAATAATTATTTTATTATACCTATCTCTTATATAAAGTAAAATTAAAAATGTAAATAAATTACCTCAAACATATAAACATTAATATTTATGCTTAAATCCATTGTTTATTTACTTTCTCATGCATAAACTCAATAACGCCAAAACAACAACTTCATAATCAGCCAATGCAAATATATTCAACGGTATTATATATAATAATTCATAGATGATTATTTGCATACTGATTTAATAAACTAGTTACCATTCTAAAAAATGTTGAATTTTCCAAGTTACGTTCTAAGTCCGTTCTTCCACCAATATTAAATTTTCTTCTGCGAAGCAAACAAAATAAAGTTCCATTTACTATCTTGTTAAAAATAAATTCCATTCCCAGCCGGACGTTTCATCTAGTTTGCGCAAAGTACCTACAATAAACTGGTTTTAATATCGAACCGATTTTAAAACGTGCCTTCCGGCCCAAGCCCAGTGCACCTCCAGCCCGGAAACTTGTGAATATGCATGCAGACCTCGGAAAATACATCACCGTCATTCGCGCACACACGCCGCCCTTGTACCACGTGCGTACTTCTCTATATTCGCATATTTTCTATATACGCTGTGGTTGGCACGGTGGCGGCAGCGGCGGTGGTGTAGAGTGACGTGCTGAATATCTGCATTCGTTTGCATACATGCAGCTTCTCTGTCCGGCGCCTGTTAGTTATAGAAACAGATCTCCATCTACTTTGCATGTTATATAAAATATGAACTCGTTGTGAAGGATTCTCTTCCCGTGTCAACGTTGATAGCTAGTTTTATTTTGGTATTTGGGTTTTATAAGTTTCAAACAAAATTTTCCATATGAATTGCGTTAAAATTTGTTTTTGAAATTTTTACTTTTAGTAAATTGATTTATATCTCTTAATTAAAACATGCTTTAGTTGCAATCTCATAAAAACAATAAAAATCCATTTGGTATGACATATTAATGCGTTGCAATAAAATTAAATTGACTCAAATATTCATTACAAGTGAAAATTTCATTGGTACCCTCTTTGCAAACAACGTGCCTGGTCAATATTTGGCATTACCTACATTATATTTAATCGTCAAGAACATGTGCTTGTGCCTTAATTGCTTTTTATTCGTTAATTCCTCGTTTTGTGGGAGCGAAAACGAGCGAGACCTAAATCGAACCCAAAATTTACAAATCCACCTACGCAAATCGACGACTATTTTCTGGCAGGTCAATTGCGTCGTTAAAATGCAATTTCCGCGCTGGAGAGCCAAGTGTTGAGTAATAGCCGGTTAATTTTCTTCTTCAGTCGTTAAATGGAAGAAAAATTTATGAACAAATGTGGATTATTCTGTAAGAACAAAGAAAAAATATGGAGTTTTTAAAAAATTTATTTGAAGCGTAGGCCAGAAGAAATATTAATTAAAAACTGCTAATTAGATACTATTTTTATAGGTTTTGCTTTTGAACGCGCGCGCGCAAAGTTCATTAGGAATTCTCAGCGTGCAAGGCGCTCGCGTATTTTCTTTCTTCAATTACGCGCCTCTTCAAGCTTCTTTGCTCGTGGGATAACTTTCCAACCTTTCTGGGTAATTTTTTCTTTCCGGAAATTAAACAAACAGCCAATACAAAACTAGAATTCTCTAGAATAGCAGAAGAAAGCACAACAAGACAATGAAAAATTAAACATTTTATTAATATTTTTCTAATATTCTTCTTATACCAATAACATTTTTAATTCTATTTTGATGAAGTAGTTAAGTATGGGTTAACTGACTTAGTTCCAGTTTAATTATGGCGGCAGTTTTATTAAGATTTCAATTTGGCGTTTGATTCGCAATTTACGAGCTACGCATTTCTATTGTTATCAAACTTTTCGAATTGCTTTCAGCTCAGTTGCATCAGCTTTGCTCGGTTTGAGGTGTTTAATGTTTAATTCATTAAATCGTCGATTACACGGTGCCAATCGCGATCGGCGAGATCGCAAATCGCGCGCCGGCTCCGCTTGAAATCCGCGATATTAATGACGAAACTTTCGCACTTAGTTATTAAGCGTAATTAGCCCGTTTGGCGAGGCATTTGAATCGATAATGCAAAACCAATTATTTTAGTTTATGCAGCAGTTTTGCTGCTGAGTTTGTACAATGATTCAATTGACAAAAAAATATAACGAAGTAAATATTTTAACTTTTGCAAGTTATATATATATTGATTAAAATACAATTATGTTCTATAAAGTGAATTACCCGTGAATATTATGGTACAGAGAAGTTTATGAATCATATTGAACCCTACTGCGTTAAGTGTATTCCGACGTTTCAACAGGACTTCAAAATGAATTTAAGCATGCCGAGAATATGACAGAAACGATCCGCTTGCTCGTTTTGGAGGCGCTTTTAAGTGAACCCTAGATGACAAGGATCTCTTCTCAGCCGCTATACCGTTGCTCATCACCATTCAAGGATACACTAATATACAATATGCTTAAAAGCGTCAAAAGCCAATGCAAAACGCGAATGCTTTAAGACGGAAATTTATTTAACGCAAACTTATAAAGCAGCACCTTAATAAAGTGTCTGTCAAAATACTTTTTTTTTTAAATTTACTTACAAACGCAATAAATCATTGTATTAAATTAAGTGTTCTTAGTAAAGCCCATGTCAAAATTCAAACTTTCTCTTAATTACATTGTCGCCAATATGCACATCCGATGCATACAAGTGCACATACACCTTTAACTCAACCTTTCACATATAATTAGAGGAACGCGCTGCGGATTACGAAAGTAATTACACACCTCGCGATCCGTCGATGCTTAATCGGTGCCCGCGTTCGATACCCGGCATCGTTATGCATGTAGATTTACGGTTTTCCACCGTAATGAAAAGGAGAAGTGGAGAAAGAGGATCGCGGTGGGATTTGTGCATCTTACACATACACAACTAGGGTGCGATTCAGGTGCTTGGGGAGCGCTCTGGCAATTAGGGAAATTGAGGCTGAGTTTTAGTTTTACAATAGAGGACATTGACCTGTAGTTGTAATTTCACAAAGAAACCATGAAATTACTGATTAAGTAAGGATTGTATTGATTTATATATTACTAAGAAATGACATTGTAAGTATTGAAGAAAAAAAAAAGAAAAAAACTTGAAAGCAATTCATAGGTATTTAATGAGAAAATGTTGTTAAATATTGATTTTCGCATGAATGTAAAGTTAAGTTAGTGATATTAAAAAGCTAGATAACTTTAAACCACCACTTTTACCAATAAAACACAATAAATGTAGAACATAATACTAATTAATTGTTTTGGCACTTCAATTAAGATTAATAACAAATAAGCATGTAACATTATAAACAACAAGTTTGGTGTCTTCGCTATGTAGCTCAGTCGGTAAGCAGTGATAGCGAGACGCATATTCTGGACACATAGGTCCTACTGGGAGTGTATTCAATATAATATACATTTCCATTGAAACAATCTCAATAACTGCTAATAACCCTGCTAGTTGATGCAGCATAATAAATTGGAGGTCAAGTACTATGTCGGTAATCGGCACAGTTGCAGCACGCTCCAAAAAAACAACATCTATGGAACCCAACAATGCTTCTTCCCTCTCAACCGAGTTATTGGTCTGTTAATTCTAATACCGTTGCAATTACAAAATAAACACTCGTATTGAATACCAGAATTCCACTTTTTAGGCATTCGAAAGCAAATTGCAGCCAAGCGAAAAATAAAGTACGTATTTACATTGTTTTGCAAATTTACACACATGTACAAATGGGAAGCACTTAATAACACCATTCCTCGAGTACGATGTGCTATTCATGAATTCTTCTCTTAGCTTACTGAGGTTGAATCGCGCTGTAGGCAGCACACGTAACGCACTCATCCGCAGCGGTGTAACTTGAGTTGCTGACCCACGCGATAGGCGAGAAGAATGCTCCTGCTGGATATGGATGCTGGGAAAAGCATACATTGACACATTTATATTCAGCTACGTTTTCGTATTCACGCTTGCAATCGTAATCGTAATGTAAATGCGGTGGCGTTAAATCGGCACAATTCGAGAAATTTACGTTTGTGCAAGTTTTTTTATACTCTTTTGTATACAACATCAACGCAGAGCTAAACTTGCAACTAGCCAGTAATGTAAAATGTTTCATAGTGTTTTGAATTATTAACATATAATTTATTTTGTTTCAGGTGAGTTACAATATGCAACCAAACCACAAAATTTTGTATGTTTTTTTCCTAAAATATTTAAACATGTCAGGATATTTTACCGCTATTTATCTACTATGTCCTATTTCATCACACGATATACATCGGTGCATCAGTATCGATTCTCCGGCGTGCTCCAGCTCGGCGCCGCTCCCGCGCACTGTATTAATATTCATACGGGTGAGCGCGATATTTTCCGGTCGATCTAGTATTTAAAATCCGGCGCTGATGGTCCTAAAATATAGGCTGCAGAAGGAAGCATTAAATCATGTCCGGTGGCGGCGGCGTAGCGCGCGCCTGTCACGCTCTCGTCCGGCGTTGCACATTTCGTGCCGCCGCTGCGCGAAAAACAAGCTGCGGCCGGGGAGGAAATTATTATCTCCATACATGGCATGGGTGGCACGTACACTACGGCACCACCAAAGCCTATTAAAAATCTGCATTTAATACGGGTCAAAAGAAGTGTAGCTGAAGGCCTGCAATTTTCACGCTAGACACAGTGAAGTACATTATTTTGTGATTTTGGAAGAACGAGGACGAAAGAGGTCGAGTTGTTACATATTCATTAGATGTTTATAAAGTTTTTTTGAAGTAATTTATAACTTATTTCATTAAATTTAACTTAAATACAAATTAAACTAGTTTTTTTAGAATGGAAGAATAACAATTAGAATATTAATTTTATTCAAATAACATCTCAAAGCTCAACCTTTAATTTAAAATATTTTCTGTTGCTTGTTTTATTTAAAGAAACCTAGCACCAGATAAATGCTGTTAATGCCGATATGACGGTGACTCAGTGTACTTTAGCTGCAATCCTGTGAACGGAATGATTTTCACGAACCCAAGCACAACACTACTCTGATGTGGAGAGAGAAAACATGTCGTTTTGTCTTTGTCTAACTTGAACAAAATGCAACCAGTTTTAGTTGGTGCAGCAATCAAATGCTAATTTTAGAACTGACTATACTACCAGATGAACACTTATCTAGTAGTGAGTGTGACACTTTAGTTTGGCTAACTCATTGCAGTCTACCAATATTAGTACATCTCATTTAATTATCATGCGTTCTTCATCACCGACTGACCATATCATATGCTGAGGCAACATTATTATTACTTACTATCTTATTAGTATTCTATTCCTTTTAATTAGCAAGGACTGTGTGTTTAACCTAAGCGATGAATTCACAGAAAGTTTTACCTTTTTATTAATTATTAACTCCTATTATTATGAGCTAATTTGTATTCTTAATAAATACTTATGTTTTATTAAGCACAAAGACGTTTTGTAAAATTATTATGTTTTAATATTTGATTATTTTAAAGAAACACGTTTTTTGAGAAATAAAATCGAAAATATTTTAGTTTGATATAAGCAAATAACAAATTTCTGTATTCGTTGTTTCTCTGCATTGCTGACTTTTGATCTTGACGACGAAATAAAACTGTCCGAAATTGTCAACCGCCTGTAGGTTATAGTATTCTTTATGGATCAATAATCGTAAAGAACGTATGCTTATGTCTTCTTGATCTTTCTACCCAGCGCTTGCCACCGCCCGACACCTACAACATTTAGGTGGATCTTTCATTTCCTGCACGGCGCGCGTCCAATTTGCGAAAGGATGTCTGCTAGTCTCACAGGAATGCGCGAGGCACACTTACTTACGCCTAGATTTGTTAGGCAGCCGGCACTCGACGGCAGCGTCGAGTGCAGCTGGTGAAGAACAAGTAACAGGAACAGACGCTCGCGCAATACTCAATCCGTTGATTACCGGGATTTTCATTTGACATACTTTCGACTCTTCGTTCTTCTCCAACCTTCAATTCAACATTCCCAAGCTATCCTCTTATATTAAAAGCACTTTAACATTCAACTCAGAAATTCTATGTGTCTATAATAAGAAAGTAAAAGTTGACAAAATTGGTATTCCATTCTTTGTTGGAAGTAAAATCAACCTATCTTATATACTGATAGACAAACAATTCCGGTTTGCTTTATCAAGTTTATCAGAAGACATTTTTGCCTCGTTGTGCGCCAACAAGGACGGATTAAGACGGATAAAGGCTAGTGCCCGGAAGCACACAGGCGACCGCACATCTCTGACAGTCGATGGATAAATTACCAGCACCTACAGAGCCTGAGTTGAATCTTTGGCGTGCTTTTTCTTCTTGGTTAAATCGACTTACGTATCCACGCAAGCTTGGTGCTGTTGATAAGAGAGGGGTAGTTTTTCTCGAGTAGGAGGAAAATAGGAATATCAGGGTAGCAAAATGATGGTAGTGCAAGGGGAGTGTATAAATCATAGTTCACGCTTGATTTACTGCATTCGATATAAAGGCAAGGTGTAAGAAGGAAGATTGTCGGCTATTAGTGAGTTTGATTTTTCCAACATAAACTCAGAGGCTTAAAAGTATTTTTAGAGGTTAATGCGAATAGAAAAGAATCTTGTATATAACAAATCATAGAAATGCCAACATTCAAGTAACAAGAACAAAAACCGGCAGGTTTCAACGCATACTCTAGGTAATTTGCTAAAAGAGAAAATATAAAAAACGTTCTATATAAAAAGATTTTACTGGAAACTTTGACTTTTAGGAGTTCCTAATTCCTAAGCTTAATTTATATTTAATAATATCAATTCAAAATAATTACACAAAGCATCTTTTAGTTACGACTCTTGGTATGCTTCTATTATCTCATCAAATTGAAGTATTAATAGAATATAAGTATGTCAGATAGATAGTATAGAAGATTGAGTATTGCTCGTTATACCCACCCTGCCACCCACGAGCATTCATCTACATACTCGATACTACGGACGTTACCGACGCGACTGTGTTCTAACACAGCAAAACTTCTGCTGAGCTACTGCCCCTGCTGAGTATATGCACTTGGTGTGATTTTATCTAATAAATATACATATTAATACACATTTGCAAAAATTATTTTAAAAATCCTTTCCTTTAAATGATTGATTTGCACTGCTGTTTATATGCACAGCGCATTCACAAGTAAATTTAACACTTCGCCTCATCCACGCATGCACGAAAATCCTAATTAACTGTTTGCTTTCTAGCGTACGCAGGCGTTTTATGTTCATTTATCTGCTATCTGTTAGCGGCGTTCGGATGCGCAGTACGATATGTTTTGAGCTAGCATTTATTCCTGCCCGCCGGGACAATATAATCGCCGGCCGCGTCAATTTTTCGCCAGCGCCACAATAAATTTCCGCTGTCGGCCGCGCGCTGACTAATTACGCACCGCGCACCGAGCACGGATTTTAATATTATCACGCGTCGTCGTGTGCGAGACTAATCCGATATTAATTTGCGAATCGCCATCAAATGCGGCAGTTGCTATTGTCCATATACAGCATATATGGAATTGTATTCATCGCCAGCAGGATGCGAATGCAGCAATTACGCACTTGACATGACTCAGCGCTGTGACTTTGTGCGTGGCTTTAAACACAATGTATAAGGGTGATTTCGTTCGCGGTCACTTGCGTTCGTTTGGGACAGTACGAATTCGGCTGCAATCCTGAATGGCTTTCGCTATTACGGGAATATGCGGATGGAGTCGAATGAAACCCGCATTCACTGTGATTACCATATTTGCGGGGCTGGGCGTTCATCTATATCTGATTGTAGCGTATAATTAGTTTTCATATAGATGCGTGTGGTGGTGGTTGCGGAAACATACTCGTTTATAATAGAATGAAAATTTCGAATGCGCCTCCGTTTTGCGTCTTCCGGGCGAAAATTCTCCCGGCGCTGCTACGATGATGAATGCATTGCGCTGTTAAGCCCGATGTAAATGGATAACAAACAAATACGCAGAGTATACAAGCACGGTATTAGCTGGCAAACCGCAGCAAAAAAACATTAAAGTGGGTGTAAAGTGCTTTGTGGAGAATTATAATACTTTGAAAATCATCTCAATAGAAGGCCGGTCTATTCAGACTGCTAAGTAAAGAAAGTAAAATTAATTTGCCAAAAGGTGTATGCTTTTAAAAATTAAAATTAATCATGCGTTGATTATGTGACACACTAAGAAGCTCTTAATTAACTAACTGTCGCGTTTATCATCGCCTGTAACAATGCTTCAGCGAGAAATTATAAATGAGAGACAGCGTGTAATTAAGCGCATTAGCAGCTAATTAAATTATTATCAGTTTTTATCGCTTATTATTCCTCAACGCGGGTGAGTTCTCTTTTGCATCGTTTTTGACTCGATTAGTTGAGTGCAGAGTTTGATTGATGATGTAATTTTCAAGGGAAAGCTAATAAAGAACTATCAATGCATTAATACAAGTTGTGTTTTTAGTTTAAGTTTTTACTTAATATTTTATATTATAATTGCAAGATAAAATTAAATTTCTTTGTTTCTTTCTTAATGTAGATACAAAAATTAAAGGAATTTTGTTGTCATTTTCATGAAATTTTAGATTTCACTAAATAATCAAGATTGTCCAAATCCACATAACAGATTTGTCGACACAAAACAGAAAGTTTTCTTCCAGTACTCTTTTTATTATAGTCATAGTGTGAACACTAAAGGTACATTACATTTTGTGCCTTTTTTTAGTTCTTTGCATGGTTTTTGAGGCTTTAATGCGTCTTGCACGTAAAACTATTAAAATACAGAAACACTAACAGCGTTGCCAAAAAAATAAACTTGCATTAAGCTACTACTTCTTGGCAGCAATGTGCAACAATAAAAATGTAGCCGCCTAAGAGAAAGGTAAAATGACTACACAAAGTAAAGACCTCTGGGAACGAATTCTATGGTGTTGGGGTGCCAAGCGTAGAATTTCATTAAACTCAAAGCTTATTCTTAAGAACCTACAACGTAAAACTTACAATAACTGTTAAATACACACTGAGTAAATTTAACAACCAAATTGAAAGTTGCGCAACTCAGGTGTACTTTATTCTCAAATCAAGCACTTTGAATGTCATTATTAATTGCTAGCATGTGTTGGTCAGTATTATCCCACGCTTAAAAGGACAGGAGGGTCATCTTAAAGTATCCAAAATGATGATGACCATTTAGGATACGCTAAGGGAGCAATGCATCGTAATTACAGTGCAACCTGTGTTAACTCAGCAAAAAACAAACTTAAAGACATACGTTACTCTTTGCTCTATTCTTCCCCCATAGTTGATACCAAGTGGATCTAAAGAGAAACGCATTTCCACGCTTTCAGCTTTCGAGGTGTTGCGATCCGTGATGCGCAAAATGCAGGAAAGGAGTCTTAGGGCAACTTCCCTTCATGCTCTCGGCTTTTACTTGCGTCCACTATAAGCACTACTAGTTAGGGGGTAGTACATACATACATAGTCCAACATAGTTGGATTGTTAGATTTTCAATGCCCATAGGCGTGTGTGCTCGGTGTATCTATGATGTTCAGCGTACAAGTATTCCCAGCATGGAATTGAAGTGGAGGGAGTGGAAGCTGTGAGGAATGGTGAGGACCTTGGGGAACACACCAGACGCTCGTATGTTACTTTAGCCTCGAACCTAAACTCTAAACACCTGCACTTTTGCAATCCTGCAGTATGAGAGTAGCTATTGTGTTAAAGACCTGCAGGGTTTCAAACGTCAAGAGGTTGTAATAATAAATTTGCTTGAGAAAAAGTTTATATGGGAATTTAGTTTCAAAGAAGATATTAGTTTTGAAGAACTTGAAAGTAAAGTTTTAAATGTGGTAATTATGGGTTAACTAAAGAAATTAATGAGAAACCATCTTTTTCATAATTTTTATTAAAGAAAAGTAAGAGATGATTATTTGGAATAGATTTTAATCTGCAGCTTAATGACCTTAACACTAATGATTGTAATTATCATAATCTTTTATTGCGGAGCTATCTATTACATTCATGTGCTGCATTTTATACAAATTGCTAAAATCACCACTAACAATTGAATATTAGTTCTTTTAGAAAAATCACAATTTTTGTTTTAACTTATTTAAAATGTAAATAAATTATTCAAATTAAACCTCACATCAAAGAAGATCTGTTTTTAAACATCGGTCTTGAAATGTAAAAAATAGAATCCCAGTTTTCAGCAAAGGACCCAGTTGCTCCCTTGCTATAGCTAGATTTAAATGTGGGCGTTTTCAAAGTTTTTATCATCTTTTCGCCCAAAAGACAGGAATGAGCAACGGTTTGCCAGGTACCAAAATCCTTTTCCTGCCTTATATGCATACGATTGATCTCTCAACAGTACGAAACGAATAGCGAGATTGAAATTTTCGTGCGTGAAATTGAAAACACTTTCTAAAGTTTGCCGGCAAAGAAACTAAAGTCCTAAGTACATACGCAAGAATCACCCTCGGAATTGACGGAAATTTTGTGGTTTACAGCAAGTGGGGTAAATACGCGTTAAACCATTGAAAGAATTTAAAACGAAGATACCACCAGGATTACGGTCCTTAGCAGGTTTCATAAAACTTGTGTTTAAAATCTTTGCCTAGATTGTATTCCCGCATGAATTTTAAATTGCAAAAGGAAAAGTTTCCATTTTGCTTCTTTGGCAAATTGCAGCATTAGCGCTATAAATTTGGCTAACAATAGAATTTTGGGTCTGTTTCGGTTCGAATGTCGCGCGGCGGTCTTGCGGTCGGAAGTAATCACCGCCACGAGTCGGCTTTTCGACACGCTTCCGGTCTGCAGACCCACTCTCTGGACAAACAATTTCCAGTCACCAACTTTCGATTGGGCGCACTGTATACGCAATATTTATGCTTGCACACATGAAAAAGCGATTACTTGTATTATATAATACTATAATCGGTTCCTTTTGAAGAAGTCGGTTTTTTATCGCCTAATAATAAAAACCGCGTGGCAATGCGCGCTCGAGATAAGTGCGTCGTAAAAAAGGTGAAAAACATGCAACAAATACATTGACAAACGATCCTACGTTGATGATATGTTCGTAAACCTTAGAAAACCCGATGACGTCGACAGCGCTAGCTATTATTTTTTCATCGTTTTTTATTTCATTTGCACTGTTACTTTTTTCGTGTACTTCTGCAGATGACAAGTAAACAATAGAGGTTTTTGTGTCCAGCGCAGAGGAGACAGCTCCAAGGAAGCAATAGGTTTTCATATTTCACTAGAAAGAAATAAACTTTCAACTTAATTTTACTACAATGCAAAGACGTAAAAATTCCTACCATAAACTCAGTAATAAACAGGTTCATAAACTTTCTTATAACATCGCACACGAGTTCTTTAAAAATGTTTGCGCCTGACTGCGTGCCTTAAGTTCTTAAGTGTCCAGCAAGTCACATGAGATCACTCTGTTTCATCAATCAAATCATTAGCTAAATTGTTTGCTGACATCTTACAATCTATCCAAAATTAGCCATATGGAAACATGACATCCCAACAAGCCAACATGACATCCGTCCCCCACTGGGGACGGTCGTAGATGGGCAAGTGTGATGTATGATATGTATGCGTATGGTTGGTCCTTGCATGTGTACCAGCCGGCAGCGTATTTGAGTGTCAATAGTGCGACATTAAATAATAAACCGGCCATTAATTTGACACGTGAATAGCTCTATTAAGCGTCGCACAGACTGTTCCATGCGCTTCACGTCAATTAATCGCCTGGGAGCGGTTTGTAAATTAGCATATTTTATTTGCACACCTGTAGTTCTGCAAGCAAAAAATAATAGAAATTCAAGCAATGTACAGCTTCAAATAAAGGTGATCTAATTTTATATGCAGGAACGGTTTCTGAATGATTCTCTTGTTTTATTATTTTATTTTACTGTGGCAATGACTTGAAAACTTTAACGTCTAACACATTAGCTCAGCTTTAAGAAGTTCGAAGGCTTTCAATAGTGGACAACAAAGAACTCTTCGTTCTTTTACGATTTGCACTAAATTCGGGGGTGCATAGGGGTCAGGCAAAGTAATTTTCTTAAAGGAAAATCATCGTACTCAACGACATAGGTCGAATTACGGAAAACAGATCGAGTGTAAATTACGACATGCCGAATTGAATCTAATTTTATTTTTATTGTAGAAATTTGTGATGTTGCATTAGGTAGTTCAGTATTTTAAACATTCCTATACTTAAATATAACCTAAACATTGATATATATTATTATAAGAAAATTATTCTTGTGTTGGAAAAAATTCTATGAATTTTCTGATAATAATTTTGAAACTATAATACTTACAATGAATAGAAATTAAATCAATAATGTTGTACCTAAATCATTTAGAATTAATGTAAACACATAAATTCTAATACTTTTTCAGTAAACATTTATTGAAACAAAATTATTCTAGAATTAATATTCTAAAACTAAATTCTGCCAATAATAAAATAAACCACATAAAATATTTTTCTTCTAGAAATTGCAATAAATCTAGAAAAATATAAATAATTCTAGAAAATTGAAGAAAATATTAAAGTTTCACTCTTTATTAAAAATATTTCAAAATTCAACATCTATTTATAATTGCATGTTGTATGCAAACAGTCGAATTAACTTTGATTTATAGAATGTGATTTATTAATAGTCTCTATCGATTTACTTTTGATATTCAGTCATCCAGTTGGACATTAAACCTGATTCCCTAGGGCCTAGGCAAAGCAGTTCTACGGCAGCACGGTCGGATTAAATATATCAAATTTATAGCTTTACGATGGAAAATCATGCAAAGAAAAAATTTCACTACAGAAAAAGAGCAAAACATTCATTGGAATATTGTATATTTGTACTAAAAATAACAGATTGTAATGACCTAAATAAAATAGCGTTAAATTTAATTGCTATCAGGATAATCTGTTATTGAGTTATGATAATTTTATTTTCAACGAACCCCAAACATCACCAGTGATATCTGGATTGCAAAAGCAGTCAGGATTGAAATACCTAGTGTAATATATATTTACATAAACTTTGGCATGTTTCGTTGCTTATATAAAAGTATGCATAAAACAACCTTCTTTGTTGTATTAGAAACATTACTAAAAATAAGAAAAATACTATATTAATTTTATGAAGATGAACGTGGTTTGATAATTGTTTAGTATGGCTGTAGTGCAAAACTTTTCATATTGGTGGTCAAAAAAACTTTTTGTCAATAACAACATTTATTGCAACTTTCTAGTAATATACAAATATTAGAATATATTGCATTAAAAGGCAAATTGCGTGACATTCACCAGCTGTATTTAAAGCGTGCTGAAATTTGCATCGAAATACTGGGTTGAAGTAACAATATGCAGTAATGAATATATCCGAACAAATGTTATTGTAGCTTAAAAATGTTTTAAAAAAGTAGAATTATTATATTGGCATTTGTACGCATTTATTTTGATAACATATATTTGAAAATTATAAATTGTATTTTATTTTCATAAATCGATATCAACATTAAATTATCACAATTTCCTCCGAAGAAAAATGCAAAAAATTTATTGTTTGCTCTGCTCAGAGACTTAGGTACTCTAGATAAAATGTTATATACCATATAAGACAAATGGATATATTATTCTTATCCTCATTCTTTTTATGTATCCCTTACTGAAGAAAATGTTACTCTTTTGCTAGAAGCTCTAAACCAAAAACAGTTGCACTTAATGTCGCTTTACATTGCATAAGAATATAAAACAATGTCGTAGATAGTGATGGGAATTTTACTGTAACAATATATGGTATATATTAAACTATCAATGTTTGCTCATCCTGTAGATTCATTGTCTCTGCTAAGCTCAAGTGAGAATAGATCCCGTGCAAACCTCGTTGGAGGTAATCACAAATCCTAATGACACTAGTCCAGTTAGCCCATGCGTGATTCACCACACTTTACACGCCACCTCTATTCGCTTTTGAATTAACTTCCAGTTGAGGTTAGATGCAACCGCACACTGCCGGATCCAGATTTGTAAGATTTGTTGCGGATGAGGTCTAATCCCAATGCGAACACTATTGCGCTGGCATCAAGCTAGAATATGGATTCTGGCGTCTGACCCTTTGTTATAATTCGTGCCTGCTTACCCAAGACGGGTGTTGCGGTTGGTGTCGGTTGCAGCACGCGTGGGATGCATGGTGATGACTAGTGGGCTTTAGCGGGCCGCTTTCAGTGAGCTTGGAGAGATTAGAATCTTCGACGTCAGCACTTTGTTGCTTCCTTCATCGCCAGTGGTGCACCACGCACATTATTTCGTCCGCGGCTTGGTGTAGATATGGAGAAGGTCGTAAAACGCACGTCGCAGGAGAGAGGAAGTCGGAAACCGAAAGACGCATTCGAGATAAACCGGCCTGCAGTACGGTTCGATTTCCCGGCGCGTGCTGCTTCTTTCCGAAAAGGTAAACTTTTACAACGCTTAAATTTGAACCGTTGGACAGGACAGCTACAAATATTATATTTTTAGAAGCAACGCTATGATTTAGTTACGGAAATTAGAATCTCAATTTCTTGCCCAGATTACGCCCCGAGCAATTTTTACCCAGTGTTACTATAAACTTTATTATCGCAAGCAACTTAGTTAATTACATGCCAAGATACTTGAGCATCCAAGTTGTACCGGATCTGTAAAAGTGAATTCCGTATTAATTCGCAAATTTTCAACGGTCTATCTAACTCATTAATAATTACATCCAGCAATGTTCTTGCATTTGGCGGAAACTTGTAAACTTTTGCGGTCGTGGCTCTGTGGAATGCCACCCGGGAAAATCGAATGCCGACTGCAAATTGCAATGGTTTCTTTGCAAATGGGACTTGAATCCGATATCTGCGGGCTGTTAGCGAGCGATTCCCGATTTGTCTGATGAAGCAATATTGTTTACGGTGGTTTGGCTTAAGCACGGAAGCCAATCCAGGTATCTATGGCATCTGCATCGGATCGGAAACATTACAAAACGAATTGAAATTAATTTTCACCGCGCGCAGAAACCCTAATACATCCGGTATCAAGCACTCTAAATAATTAATTTAAATAATTTGCAAGCTTATATTAACTGGTGCTTGAATGCAAGATCACCAATTCAATTTAATAACCTTCTGCATGAATTAAACATTCTCGAGTTATCATTGAGTTGCAAACTCTTTAATTTCTAAAGTTTGCATTGAAAATTCAAGACTTGGAGCGCGCAGCAACAGAGAATAAAACGAAACATTTACGCCCGAGTTTCCGATTTTGATATAAAGTCGGAAGTTTAAATGCTGACAGAGTTGTGCATCAGTATGTAGTTCTAAATTTCCGTCTCAAATCGCCTAATTGGTTAATTAATGCCTATTAATGGCCGAGATATATTTCTAATTTTATGTGTAATTACACGACCGTATTATGTTTCTAATGAAGTAGGTGCAACAACAAGAGAAAAAGCTCTGAATTGCTGAATTAGAGACTTAAACACTCACAAGTATTTGGCATCACTCAGAAACACTTATGAAACTGTTTCTGCATTTGTCATTAAATTTGCAAGTTTTTTTGAGAAGGCCATTAACTGTTTCCAAAATTTGTTAAGGTTTTGAGTTAGAGAATGAATTGTTTCAGTAAACTAGCGTTTAGTAGGTAGCTATTTTATTTATTTTGAATTAATCTGAACATTACTTTACATCTTTAAGTTATTACAATTAGATTCCAAGCTATTTTGTTTTGCTAAGGTTGTGTTTTAAATCTTAATATATTTATTAAGAGCAAAATAGAAATAAGTTTTGATTTTAAGACCAAATGATTTAATTTTTTGGGTTCAACGTTAAAGGTATTTGCGAACGTATAAGAAGTTAATATCTGTAAAAACCATCTAGTAATGTTATCACAATTGTTGTTAACATTTTTGGTACTATTCAGTCTACCACACGCTCTGTAGTGTCATTAGATGGAGATAAGTGAGTACAAGCGACGCCAAACCTACATGGTGACAAAAGTTATACACGTTTAGTGTAATGTTCTCCTAATTCTGCATCTGCACCAAGCGTATAGTTATGTTTTCTTTGTTTTCTTAAATCATAAGAAACTCATCACTAAATTCCAACAGCTAGCCGAAGCACCGAGTCCCTGACATGAGTAGTCAATTTTCTTTAAATTGTTATCTGCAAATTAAAGAATTTATATTTGAACATTTCAAATTTACTTTATTTCAATAAAACAAAAGAACCTCTAGCTTCTCGGTAAATTCTCACCAAGAAGATAGTTATGATAGATGGCAGGAAGTTCAGTTGAGGTTATGCTCTCGCAATGCCCAAAGACAATGTACAATAAATAACCATCGTTTCGTCTGCACCAGCGTCACGCCGTTCCCGTGTCGCATCTCTTCGCGGTTATTGCACGCGCGCGCCCTTTTCAACATCCATTTAGTTGAATAATTATAATTCACGTCGACAGCCGGCCGCCTCGGCTCCCACAATAAAGTACAACACGGTCGCGCGCTGTGTGCGTCGAATGTGGTGAATGCGCTGAAAGTGCCGAGGAAGGCGCACTGCCATCTCCATTGTCATCACCAAGAGTGATCTCGCGCGTCGGCGGAGAGTCCTCTTCACGGTAATTGCTTGGAACGTTGTCTTCTTTGTGCGCACCAAAATCGGTCGAATTGCTTCCCATCTCGCATCTCCAGCCATCAAAAGACAAATGCACACACATGCCAATGCCTTTTGAAAGCAATCATCTTAAGAAACCGCACAAAAAGCAACCACACTACCGGACATTTATTAAGATTTGATAGTACGCTAGTTAAATTGACTAAGTTGGCACTTGACGAAATGTGACAACCACAACGTGATAAGTACACCTAGGTGTAAGGCGGGTGGTAACAAACGTTTTGGTTAGTGTCACCGCGCCGTCGTGCACAGCGGCAGCAATTAGTTCTGAATTATGCGCGTAATGATGTGTAAGATGAGACACAACTCGACTATTCCACGTACTTTATTAAAGGAAAACAAGCGCCCTAATCAAGTTTGAAGAGCTTCACGTATAAACAACACTCTCAAAAGCATCAAAGCGTCATGAATGAAGACCAAAACAAAACCAAAGAAATATTATTTAAGAACATTGTTAATGCGGACAACAATCATTGATAACAATCGCCAAATAAATACTACATCACGGTAAATTATTATATATTACTGGTATTATTGTTGGAGGCGGTTTTGCGGGTGGGCTTTAGATCTATTTTTCGCTCTCCTGCAGAGACCTAATTTTGAATGCGACGCAATAATAAATGCTTTTGCCTCTGCAGGGAGTTTTCCACTATTTAATCTGCTCTTCCTTGACATATTTTTCCAGATTATTTTCTTGCAATCCAGATTTATTTATCTAAAACGTGAGCAAAAAAACAAGACAATATTTTATGGTTGTTTTTTGCAGTTGGATTCTCATCAGTAGATGCAGTGTTGGGGCGAAGTGCAACGTTACCATGCGACATTGAACCTGATGTACGTGAGGATCGTGTTTACATGGTCTTATGGTATCGGGATGGTGCATTGGAAAGTAAACCAATATACAGGTGAGTGCTCAAATAAACACAAATCTAATCTTAAGGCTATAGACCAGAGCGAGCAGGGTATAAAATTTGGTAGAGTTAATAAAGATGTAGAAATTAATCACAATTTAAAAGAAGTACAAAATGTTATACAATCTATAATGTATCATACTTCCGGTCAAGTTAGCAAACACGTCGATATGCTTCGTACCAACCAGTCAGTCTATAGTCATGACCTCTTGCAATGCAATCAATCATAACCCTACTGAAAGGACAAGCCAGTCTCTCTCGTGACCACCACGTTGTGTATCAATCAATTATATTTCATTCCTTTAATTACATTTTGACTTGTCATACCTGCTGCACCAATAATCTTCCTACTACAAAATTAAATTTAAAATTTGAACTAGTTTTTGCTTTGTTTCTTTGCTAACAAGGTAATGAGTTTGTTGGTTTGTAATATATATCTATATATATTTTGACAATTTCCTAATGTCATTAATTTGGGATATTAATCAGTGTTTTGTAATTAACTTAGAAAAATGTAATTATAGCGTATTTGGATAATGGCGTGTTTGCAGGAGCATGCGAAGGTGCTGCTATCAAAATAGGGAGGGTGGTTAATTTGTTTTAGTATTGCCATTGTTGCTTTGCTGCGTATGCATTGAAATGATAATAATTCGTTAGAACAAAGAAAGGTTATTGTGTTACGTACGTGTTGATCTACTGATTTGATGCTACGCGTGTGTTGTAATAAGCAAGTGGCGGGTTGCAGGGTGCGGAATGTAGAAAAAATGGCTGACGTGCATTGAGGAGTGTTTCGGATTATACCCACTCAAACGCAATTGAGTAAAGTGAAGTGCAGATATTTTATGCATGCAAGGGTTGTGAGCGAGGGACCTCAGTGAATGAAAAATGAATTTTTTTCAATTTTATTTATGCATCAGATAGATATAATTACAGGAAGCTGGTTGGTTATACTGTACATCAAGTTTTTGGAACTTCTTCACTTAGTTTGATTAGAATGTTTATGATTGTTATTTGAGTCAACGTTGCTTGTATGTATTGTATTTGCGACGAGTGATCTTCTATTAGAAGTGCAATGTAGGTGACTTATATTCAGTTTACGATTTGCGATATATAACTAGATACTAAGAGTCTCTACTATGCAGTCGCCAAACAATCAACAGACAAGTAACATCTATTTTCACCGCTTCATACTATGCTTCAAATAATAATAATAATGATTAGTTAATATTTCCGCAATAATTTAATATATAAAATTGCCGTCAAGGAATTTTTCAATAAAACCATTTATCTCTCTATTCTATTGAATGCCAGCGCGTCTCTATTCTCCTGAATATGATTCGATTATGCACAGCACATTTCCAGTGTAGGGGAGAGACATTCGTAATCACCAATAAGAAGTACGAACGATCTCGATGCAATTCCACCTCGTCATTCCATCTCTTCATCGTTTATTTGCGAACGACTCTAAATGAACCGCAAGCAGCGAGCGAAGCGTGATTGCATCTAGCGCATAGTCGAAAATCAAACCGATATTCAGCAGGGCGCCGCAGCAGGCTCGCACTCATTCTGAATGATGATTAATACGTGATGAGAGAATTAGATGAAACCCCATGGCGATGCTGATTAGAGATGTAAGAGCCTACCTACATAACTCCATCGCTTCCAGACGCTTCACATCGCAAACATTTTGAAGATAAATTCTTGTCTCTATTTCATCTTTAACTTTTTATCTCCCAATTCTTTACTTTTAACTGATATACCAGTTCTGCCAAATGTTGGATGCGTCTGAGACAGGCAATGGAAACTTTTGTGTTGAGGTACAACCTCACTTATTAATTGCATCTTCTCACTTTTTAGCCGAGGCTTGCGTTTTAGGCATTGTGCAAGATAGGAGACACTCGAGATAATTTTTACCCCACGGCATTTGCGCCAAGCTTTTATCGTTTGTTTTGTGCGACATGTTAAAAATTGAGTTAATAAATAATCATTTTCGGCTTAAATAATGCTTTAAACAGTCAGCATGCTTATTTTCCTCTCTGGTTGACTTCGCGAAAAACGCTTTCTTATATTCATAAAGAGATAAAAGATACGAAAAGAAGGTTAGGTTTATTTTTGTCGTTCCTCTCCATCACGACCTCTCTTGGCTTTGGGCATTTTTCGCATACACATTCTGCGCTTTTTTCATTCCAGCCGGCATATACATATTCCATTCGTATTTTGGTATTTTCCATTGTGCATTTTGAAGCTTTCAGGTGTTGAGGTAATGCGTGTGGACAGTTTTTTTCTGGCATTCAACTAACAATACACCAAGGGCGCATGCCATTCAAAGCATTCACATTTCAGCAGCGTTTTGCGGACGAATTGTATACAAAGTATCTGTTTAAACGGTTTAAAATAACTTGATTCTCAAGAATTTTTGTTGGCAATATGCATGAGATTAGAATAAATCAAGCAAAGTCAAACAAAAGCAAGACGAAACACTGTGCCACATATATAAGCGTTTTTTTTTTATGTTTTTATTATTATGCTGCTAGAATCCGACTTTGTCTGCTGATAAGTCTGTATAATCTCTTAGATATCAAACTACAGTTTATTTTAGCATGGGACAAATGTGTAATTAGTGTCAAATTAGTCGTCTACCAATTTTCTACTAACGCGAGTTATGCTGCTTTTAAGTAAATTGTATCACTCACACTTTCCTCCGCTCATTATCTCAACAACCCAGCGATATGCTAGAGCGCAAAAGACCTAAAAACATTTATCCTAAATTCTTGTTTATGAATTCAAGTGCGCTTTAAAGGGCAGGATGCGTGTACGATAATTGTCCAGAGTTAATGTAGCAGAAGAGAATCAAATATCTTCAAGGCTCATTTGTTACACGAATAAACGCATTTCAAACAGAGTAATGACATCCACCAATGCAAATATTTACTCATATATCATATAACAAACGCGTCCTACTGTTTCTGAATCTTTCTACTAGCCTGAATTAAAGGTTATGGAATACCCAACAATATAATTTTTAGTATATTTACGATAACGCGTCACTTATTGCCTACTTAATTATTCCACGGTGTGCCTTATCTGCTAATCTCATGCAAATATTACTTCCTGCGAGTAGTACCAGCTAATCATCCGTCTCCCTTTTTGATTTCTATTTGGCGTAAAAAGATTTGACATGTTAGTGACCTTTGTAAAATGTATGTAAGTTATTTAGCTTGAGTATTGTTGCAATTTTAATACAATGTTATTTATGATGATCATAAATAGTTGAAATCCTAGCGTGTACTGTTAAGGCATAAAAGCTACGGACTGTGATATCGACGTGTCGCATAATGGTTTCTCGGCTAGTGGATGCATTTCTTTTCATGTGAAACACTGCAAAATGTATCATAAGAATAGAAGAAAGTAAACTGAAATACGCGATACTATAATGATACGATTTGAAAGTAATGCGATGAGGTGGAGGAATTTAGGATGGATTTGCGTATTTGTCGTTTAATATATCAGTTATGTTGAACCAGAATATCAAGAAGTTAATTTTAAAAAAATATATTTTACATTAAATTTTAAATAAAGTTCGTATAAAGAACATATATAAATCAACTGTTTTTCTAATGGTATTTATATCTATATCTTTATTGTAATAAATAATCTCCCCTCTTTGTAGCAAAATCAAATAGTAATATATACTTTTTTATAGCTTCAACATTAACCTAAGCAAAAACTGGCTAATATCTAGAGAATTTAATGCAATATTGCAATTTTCTATTAGCTCTCATTTTAAAGAATAAAAATGAAATCAATTTTATAAAATGAATATAAAATAATATAGAAAATTAATTTGGGTTTTAGTTTTTAATTATTAAGGATATCTATTTTATACATTGAATCCACTGTAAAAATGTGTTTGTGTAGTGTTTTACATTAGAGTTATTGCAATTAAATAAAAGTAATAAATGTTTTTGAGAGCATATTTGCAATACTACTAAAAAATATCTGACCTAGGTAATGCAACATTCTATTACTCAATTATTTCTAAACATAATGAAATCATCATTACCAAACAACTAACAATATATAACTCTCTTCGCTGAAGAAACGCTGAAGAGGATTTAAAACCGTATAAAAAACAAACCAAGAAATAACAATTTGCCCTCCACGTGTTTCCCGTCCCCGAATGAATCCTTTCAATCTCCAATCTTGAGTCGCTGGTCTGAGAACCGGGAATTGCCCGCCGGATGCAATTCGAGGCACGTTTGTCGAACGCAAGACACATTAAAGTATTTCTTTAAATGGGTTATCAAAATACAGCACGGGGGCGGTAACGTCAAGAGTCACATTTACAATTCGCCGTTTTATTGGCATCGAATACCTGCGAGTGGCATTTATGTTCTATCGTCAATTAACCTCCAGGACGCCGCCGCTTGCGCACCTCGAATGTTCTTTACGAGAGCAGCGCGCTCGGTTTGTTTTTATAACAATGCATAAATTTTCAATTTGATTATCAATTTGTGTGAGCGCACAAACTCGTTTCCCTTCAGTCCTCTAGATGGCTGCAATTTTTATTGTGGTTTATTTGCATTTTGATGGGTCTGCCGAGGAGTTTATTACTTTGCAGAATACAATGCGCAGGAGAAAAAAATATAATTACATTACAATTAATTTACATCAAGTTATAATGTTGCACTTAGTTAATCTTGTTAGATTTTTAAGTGGAAGCTTGATATTGTTTTATTTGGTAAAATATTCCAAAACAAACTGTATGTGATCAAGTCGAGCAATTTCAAAGTGGGTACTCCCACCTAGCAAGTAGGATGAAATTTATTACCGTGCCGTTTTGGCGTTCGCTTTACGATTACGCCCTTTATATTTTATAAAAACAACCGGCTTGAGAAGGTTTCTCGGGAGGACGGTGGCCGCATTTCCCATTTTGCACTAATATTTTCCGGTTTGTGTTTGCTTAGCGCGCGCTGTGAATTACACGCGCGACGGCCTCGTGTAAAATTATTAATATTTGAGGAAAGTAATTAAGCTCTCGTGCCATGCAAACTTACACTCTTGCTTTGGACTACTATAAACGTAGTATTTTCTCAGAAATGATGAAAATGTATGAGTAGTAATCAAGGAAATGGGCAAAAACCTGTAACTCATAAGTAAACAAACAAAAAATATAATTAGTTTGAAATTATGGACTATGTAGCATTTTAAATGAATAAGTTTTTATATAAACTGCAATATTTTTTAACAAAAACATTCAAAAAAATTCAACCTTAAATTGATAAAAGGAAGATTTTTTGAAAGAAATTCAGTTATCATTAATTTTTTATTTCGCAAGTTACTACTTAGATTTATTTGGTCTATTTATTTAAATTCCACTACATCATTTTCCTTTATATCCCAATTCAGTTTAGAAGTATTTTCAAGTATTCTTTTTCCATCTCTTCATTATCTCGATCACGTGAAATCCCCTCATTTTTTCGTTATAAAACTGTGAGGCTGTTAGTCGCCAGTTAAGTTGAAAATAATCGCAGATTTACATATAACACTTGCACTCAGCGGTAGCCACAGCCGCCACCGCCTGCAGAAATATATAAATAACGAAAAATTAATTAAAACTTTTTGCCCAGGTGCGCGCCGCGCACGAGATGCAGCTAAGAGCGTAATAAGTGCTGCAACATGCAACAACTTTGGCCGGAAGCGGCGTGAAAGTAAATACCGCCGGGTGTAACTTATAAGCAAAGTTCTTCGAGGTGCAATGCAAACTCAAACGAAATGCCCACAAATTTAAAATGCAAAGCCTTGTGTAAGCTCAGTAAACATCAATATTTATGATTGAATGTGTAAATAATTTATTTTAGCTTAATTTTTATTCGGAGATTTGTTGTGTTTGATATAAGAAAAAAATATATATTTTTTTTAGCGGATTTTAATTAGATTTTCTGAAAAGAAAATTAATTTTATGAGTTGGATATTATGCTTCTTATAAGAGAAAATACGTTGGGTAATTACTATTAAAATAGTTTGACGTTTTGAGATCATAAATCATGTGCTAAGCAACGATGAAAGGTATATGAAAAGTACTATATAAAGGTAATACTAGTATGTAAAGTTTCTATAAAGTTAATAGAAAAATATATATAATATGTTTGCTTTTAGTTCAGGACCAAGTTACACGTTATAAATTGACTAAAATAAATTTCAATTGGGGTTGAATTCATTACCTAATCGATGTTGTACTGCTTCAAATTATGATCCATTTAATTCCTTACTTGAATAGAAAATTAATTGTATGTTGATTTTGCTAGGTTTCTTCAATTTGTGCGGTTTTTCACTTAGACTGGTGCAAAAATTAAATTTTATGCTTGATTTATTACGCGAGTTTTCCATGCGGTAATAACGACGCATAAAAAAATAAAAATAAAACGCTATAAAAAAAACGCAAACTGGTAGCACCACCGCCGGGAGGTTGTGAAATAAGCAAAAAACGCAGAAATGTCGCGATGCCGCCTCCACTACTGCGCGAAACGAATAAAACGCGGTACAAATACGAAACGAAAAGCAATCGTCTGGACGCTTTTCGTACACTTTATTGCGCGCACGTTGGAACATGTTTAGGAGGTCCTCATGTCGCACTGCCGCAGTGTTGCCGCGACTTCAATTGCAGGTTATGTCAGCCATGCTTCTCGAGGTGCGACGGTAACAAATTTCTCTACGCGGCAAGAAGTAGTAAAAAGCAAATATTTCCATTGCGATCTAATCTGCGTGCGGAATGACGAGCGGACGTTTGTTCCGTGTTTTCCACATCGACGATTGCTACTAGAATTTGGCTTTCAAGTTTGAATTTTGTCGTTTACTTGGCGTGGCTTTAAACGACCTTGTGTTTTCTTCGCTAAGCTGAGGGATGGAATGCGGGTGAGCGTGAAACCTAGGCAAGCGTACTACAAATTTCAAATGCCATTTTGTGCATATTGTGCGTGATTTCTCAAGCTGTTACAGATCGGAGGGATTTTATCTTATACAGACAAATCTTAAACATTTTTCATAGTTACATATAAGCCAACTACGTTTGCGCTTATTAATTAATACGTTTACATGCGGTCAGCATGATCTAAGATACACAAAGCCCGATCACTTTGTGTACTTCCTTCTGTTTACTGTTTTTGACTATCCACTCGCAGGATGCTAAACTTTACTGGCGCTCACGGCGGAGAAAATTAAGTTGTGATATATTAACGTGCATAGATTCCTCCGGAGACATTGTTAAGTTTAGTTCAGCTTAGTTGGCGTGCTGAACTCTTCATCTTTGTACAAGTTGATGGTTGTTAAGACCTTCAGGTTGGATTAATCATATCCACATCAAGAATGAAAACCTAATAAACCTTCTCCCAGAACTAGTTTTGTTTTAAAATTATTGTATTTGGAGTTTCTTTGATTTTAGAGGAAAATTAATAAACTTTCGTATACCTTTAATGATCCTTGTTGATCATTAACTTGATATTTACTTATTGTTCACCTATGTGAAACCAAAACTGTGTAATACAAATTGAATTGTTTGATATTGATTAGTTAAATTTGTTTTGTAACAAATTCCAATTCTGCATTTTTTAAATTTTAGATGGAATTTTGCGGTATTTGTGCTTTGTGTTGAAACAGAAACAAAACAGAAATAAATTATGTGAGGCTTTTGAATACAATGTCAAAAATATTCAATTTTCAAGATTTAACAAGTACAATATGCAATAAGGATTCGTTGCTATTTTCTAGGTTTCTTCAATTTTCTTTTCATGGTACTAAGAACTCAATAGAAGGTGTTTTCTTGTTCTATTTTAGGTAATGTGTCCTTCAATATGCACCACTTTTCGTTCTATTCAGAAATATAAATATAGCATATCGTAAATTCAAATAATACATTTCCATATTTTGTTGTGTTGTTTATCAAAAAATGTACTAATATTCAAATACGGTTCGTAATAAATTTCAACAAAATACCTCGCACATAACTCATCCGCACGTCCAAAGCAAACATTATCAATAAACGCAGGGTAGCTTTTCTATCATAAATTCCGTTGTTAATTTTGATTGTTATTAGACAGATGCTGTTTTGTTTATTTGTGCGCAGCAAGCTTTCGTCGTCGAAAATACACGCGAACGAAAATCTGATAAAAAGAGAGCCAGGCCAAGAGCACCGATTTGCTTCTAACCGATTTAATAAAGATAATACAACGCTTAGATCGGCAAAATTTTAATAATCTTTATTGACTCTAATTCTTATTTCATCGCGAGAATGCGCACTCCGAAATTTGAGTCGAGAGGGAAATGTTTTTAAGACACAAAGAGGGGAAGTGAGAAACAAATAATCCAAAAGGTTTTACTGTCAGCTGATTCGATTATTTTACAATGGATCAAAAAGAAATAAGCAAGAATTAGTATGTAACTTTCTTCAGTATTGAAGCCTTAGATTTATTAGTATGTGATGAATTGTGGTGTATTGGATTATATTTTATATACCGTATGGTGTTGATTTGTATTGGATAATATGGGACATATGATATTAGGTTGGTAGATGGATAAAATCAGATGTTTATTAGTGTACATGTTTTACATGTATTTGCTTTGCATTAGTATGGGAGATATGATGTTGCTTGCTTAACTGGGTTTCTATAGGTATATGATTCTATATTGTATTATGTTGCATTGATTTGTATTGCTGCTTATGGAAGTTGTGTAGTGATGCATTGAATTCGTGCTTCTTATAATATATGACAACATGTAGATTTTAAATTGAGGAGAGTAACTTGGAAAAGATGTTGCTTGCTCTGAGGTAGATTCTCGACTGTGCTCAAATTTCCAGGATTCGTAGCCATTAGACCTCGGTGTTTTGTGGCGCTGGCGATGCGAAGCTCGTGACTTATCGCGCGACTTCGCAGATTTCAAGAACAGTATTAATGTGTTCCCTCAACTAATACAAACTCAATACAATGAACTTGAATATAATTTAAGTAACAATTATTTCGAGTATCATTGAGAAAAGTTACAAAGTGCTTAATATTTATTATGTTGATAAAATTTTACTATAACACTTACTAAAATTAAACTTACTAAAAATACGAATCCTGGAAATTTGAGCATTGTCGAGGATCTTCCTCAGAGCAAGCAACATCTTTTCCTTTCCTCAATTTAAAATTCAATGTATCACCTATAAGAAATATACAAATTAAAGCAACATAATATAATATAGAATCATATACCTATAGAAACCCAGTTAAGCAAGCATCATACTAAAGAAGGCAACATGCCGAAAATGTTTTAACAAGTGACTAAAAGTAAGTGTTATAGTGAAATTTTATCAACATAATATTAATATTATTTACGACTTGATTGTATTTGCTTATACTAAAAATTTTAGTTACCTACATAAGGAAATGTATCATGTTAAGAACAAGTAATTACGTTTTAAAGATAATTTTATCAACTATTCACAAATATCTTAAACCTTTATTATATTAATATATTTTGAAATACATTCGTGATGCAAAGGAAATTATAGCGTAGAAACTAAATTTAAAACTACACCAATATTTGCATTTTAAATGATCCAACAATTGCATTTATTTCTTTATAAATCACTTTTGTAACTCATACGTAATCTCACGCAACAAAATTGAACGTTTACACACTTTTCTTACACAAAACTAATATCAAAATCACCCTCCTACTATACACAGTTCCGCGTTAATCGACTATCAACCCATCATCATCATCGGGGGTTAGTGAGTCGATTAATCAAAAAGATTAATTATCACCGTTCTCATCATCACCTCGGCGCCGTCGTCACCATGATTTATATTTATAAACTACAAGAAAACTCTACTCTTCATACAACCAACAACACCCAATGATATAAGCGGATGCATATATGAATAATCAGAGACTACTTACAATAATACCAGCCAATACATAATTCATGAGACTGCACAATCATAGCATGCTTACAATCAGCAAACACAACAGTTTAGGATACGTTATTGTTGAGTATTAAGACATAATGTTGTATTTTTGTATGTTTGTTAGTATTATTTGTGGTCGTTTAAACACAGTTATTGTGAAAAAATAATTCATTTAGAAATTATCAAGTTTTTCTCAACGTTGCGGAATTGGCAAATTATTATGATCGCAAAAATATTTGACAATTGTTGAATTTCTTTTGTTTGGACACTTGTATAAACATGCTGAGGTTTTGTGTGTTTCATGTTAAAGTTGTTTTGCGTAGTCAACTATAACCGACAAATTTCTTGGCACCCCCAAGAAGATATTTATAATTGTGTGAGGTTATTCTAAGAAGGCAATATTGAATTTCCAAAGCAATTTTATTAATTTAGTTTGCTCGTTTAAAAGTTTACAAGTAGGCAAGTTCTGAGTAGAATAATCAGAGCCCATTTTTTATGCAATCAAGAAGAAGATAGAGTTGTCTCTCGACGCAGTCCTGCATAAAAGTTTTAACTAGTTTAATGTAGTTAATTTAGTTCTTTAAAACTCTACTCACCATCACTAGAAAAAAATGTCTAAAATATATAATCTAAAACAAAAATTTAGAAAAATGGCAAATGCGCAACAAATTCCAAAAAGTTTTTCATTTAATTTCCCCAGCCGGACGTTTAGCAATTTTTGTACACTTTTTCACATTTTTTTCTTTCGCGGTCGCACCACACTTATTTATGTCAGTCGAGTAATATGTCCGCGGAATGAATTTCCTGTTCCTGTTTGTTTGATTTATAATTTCAATTTTTTCCCTGCCGCAATGACGAAACTGCTGCAAGTTGCTGCAAAAATCAAATTAATCTCTCAGCGCAGTTCACTCCAAATACACGTTTAGTTTCGCAAATGGTACAAATAAAAATAAAATATTGTGCAAGCTTGTAGACGGTAGGCAATACGCAATACATGGAAATTGTGTTGGAGGATGAAATAGTCGGAGGCAAAACTCTCAGCCGCCCACTATCATCACAGTGTGACTCAACGTAATATATTGTGTCTTGCATTTCAGACAGATATTGTTTATTTCATGTCGGCATAATATAACAAAGGTGTCATAAAATTTTATAAAAATATTATTATACTAACTTTCTTACTGGAAATATTTATGCATAATACAAAAGACAAAATGCTCTTCACTTCAGGTAAGATTTATGTTGTATGAGTTTGAAGCGTTTATTAAGAGACCACAAATTAAATAAACTGCATAATAATACCTGTATAAAGAATGCACAATTGCTATATGTATTTCTTTTATTTTTGTGCATACTTTTGTTAAAAACTAATTCGTAGCGGCCTCATCGTGAAAATGTGTATTATATCAATTAAATTACATTGCGCTCCACGGAGTTTCAATCGCGCTATGACGGCAACATTTGAAACTGCATTTCGCAATGCATTTGCTTGCATTCACCGCCACTCTTGCCGCCGGCCAATACTAAAATTAGTTCTGCACTACTTCTGCGCGCATCAGCTCGATGGGGGTAGCGGAAAGAACAATAAGGGATTGTTTTTACTCGGCCGCTAATGTAGACGCCGAGCAGCACGAACGCATTAAAACATTATACGACGCCCGGGATGCAACAATAACAACAAAGCGCTTCTAGCGTAGTAGGGTTTTCTTTAAAGTAAATGACTAATGGTGAATGTTAAGGTATTAAAACCCGGAGCGTATTTCCGGGACATGTGCCATCGGTGAGTGCTGGAAGAGAAGGTATGCGAACATCTGTTTTTCTGTTCCTGTCGTATGGCGTCATTGTGCAATATTGATCATTTGTGTTTGGTGTCCGTTTTCTCCGTTATTTGTTTGCCGTTACGCGGAAGTAAATATCTTGTTGGTTGGCTTTAGCCAAGGGTTGCAAGCGCTTGTGGTCTCGACCAGCAGAGCAAAAAATGTTATTCACCGAGCGCAGACAAATAGCACACAATTACGAATGTAACAAATTCGGCAATGTATCTGAGCCGCCGGCGCCGGTGGCTGAAGCGGCGCAGAATACATATGCGCTGCTCTTCATTTGTTTCTGTTTGAGAGCTGCCGCCGCTTCTGTTCTCATCTTGTGCGCGTATAATTGCTATTCGGAGGGGGATTTTAAACGTTTTTACAAATTGCTTTGCATTTGCAAACGTTGCCATCAAAATATGCAAATAAATGAATATTTGGAAGCGTGCGAAAGAAAAAAACAATAACTTAATTTCGTTGAATTCGTTTGTGGAGCTTTTATTGCTCTCAACTTCGATACACTGTGCTACATGCAATTGAAACACAGTCGTCGTAATACTTTGCTTGTAACAGCTAAAAAATAAAACCAATCTACTATCATTAATTTTCCCACCACACCATCTCTCTGAATTTGTTAGCCCGCCGCCCTCCCTATGTTTGTGGTAGTTAATGAGAACGTGAAATAACGCGAAAGAATGAAACATGCCACTCATTTGCAATTTTTCTCGTCGGGTTGTTTGAGCGTAAGCTCGTCAACGCCGCTTTTATTTTAATTATGTTTTCCACCTTCCTGTCGGAAGGACTAATTTCCAATACCTCCAACTAGCTTTTGACAGCTTGCACAAGTTGCATTTGTTGTTTAATTAAAACTTTGATTTGTATATGCGTCTAGCCACGTTGTATGTTGAGAGAAACGTAATGAACCGCAAATGAACAACGCTGCGTTTATGAATCCTGCTTGAAAAAAAGTTAGCAACACTCATATCACGTCTAGGCATTTTGTTCTTCCTAAGTAGAAAGAAATATTTGTTTATTCTGCAAGAGATGCACTCATGTTGGTAGCGTGATAAAGGGTGGCAATTTATTGGGACGTGATGGGTGGTGGAAAGCAACGGATAATAAATGTATTAACCACAAATAATACAAACACTTTGTAATTGTTATAACATGAAAACTGGAAAACGTACAATATGTTTAAAATAAAATATTAAAATAGATTTTAAAAAATATTCTTCTTCAGGTAATAAAAAGGTGTAAAGTAAGATTGGATATTGAAGCGGTTTTTTAGTCTGCGTAGCACTAATTGAATGTTTTTGTGCATTCATAGAATGAATACAAGAGGTGTGCATGTACTTGATATGGCTCTTCGGCAAAAGCTGTAATAAAGTGCCGGCTCCACGGCATCTACCTTTAGTGGAGGCATAAAAATAACCCTAGTTTCAGAAAATAAAAATAATTTCTTCAACGCGAGAATTTCATTAGAAACAGTGATGTTTTTGAGGAATTCACGACGTGGTTTAAAGAAATGAAAGTAAAAAGTTGCGGATTCAGACATCATAAAATGACTTGGAACATCATTATTTTATGTTTGCTCTTAATAAGTAATTCAGGTCAGGCAAAAACAAATTTAAAAATGTGTTTATAAATTGAATGTATAAACAAAGAAATTTAAGGTTTAATGAATTAATTATAATAAAAAAAAAGATTTTTACTTAAAATTTAAATAAACTTTTCTATAAAATAGACTTGCATTTAAATACCCCAAGAAGAATAAATGTAAGTTAAGTAATATAAACATTAATAAATAAAATAAAAGTAACATTCAGACATTAATATATACATATATGTATAAACAATTGATGATAATAATAGAATTGTAAATAATAACTATATATTTAATTTAAATTTAGTTATGTTGCCGGTTGTCATTAATTTGCTAGTCAATTTATTAGAAGCGTTCGACATTCACGGAACCGAGTAATCCGTGAATGTCAAAAAATTTAAACTAAAACTGTGATTAATGTTGCTTGTGACAGAAAGAATGGAGTGTTAAGTATGGCGCCTCTCACTTAGAAGACCCGGGTTCATTTCCCGGTTGCAAAGATGGGGAACAGGGCACTTTAAGGGGCTGATCCCCCTAGTAAAGGATCTAAAACCCAATTCAATTGGGTGGCAATAATCCGCAGGATTGGAAAAGCCAGAATAATAATAATGTTGCTTGTATCTAGTGTTGAGCATAATTATACTTAATCTCTTAATAACAAATGTGATTTTAACGTGTAATTTTTTTCGTAGTACTGCCTCTGAGAAAATGAATACCTTATTTAATTATTTGTTCGCTTAACCTACATTCCTAGGTAACGTAACAAGAAAGTGCTATAATTTAGTACATAAGCCATGTAACGATCGTAAAAATAGAGTTTAATGCCAGCGCGCAAATGTTTGCTTTATAAACAGAGATGATTTGTGCGGCGGGCGTAATTATTTCGCAATTTCCATCGTTTTCTATTTCTCGTCTTGTGTTTGTACTGCGTCCACAATGGGAGACGACACAAAAACGCGGCTTTCTTTTAATGCGCCTGCTAGTTTATGGCGTTGCCCAACGCTTTTGTCCATAAAACCCGCATTGTAAATCACACCAGCAAACAAGGTTAAAAATTGAAAAAAATACACCTCTATTAAATCGTTCAAAAGCCACATTAAAACTTGACAAACATTTGTGAGAAATATAATTAGTCAGTTTTATAATCTACGACTTTAAATTCTCTGTACCCTCGAATAATGCAGTAGCTACTACAAATTATGCAACCCCAACATGCAGAGTTTATTATAATTGTGATTTATGGAATATGATCCCAACTCTGTGAAACATGAAAGAGCGGCGGACACTAGAACAGCACGCTGCAGAGGATTCTATGCTTGGGTGGTGCCATTACTTTCGGTCATGCTATATGCACCGTCGCAAGTCCCAAGTCGGCACGTCGTGTGTGGTATCTTAATGTTCATTCTTTGCAAAGGGGAGACTGCGCATCCTTACACGTTCCCGGCGTGTGTGATGATCGACCGTCGTTAGACGAGATAAGCAGTTATCTTTTGACCATGAGTGCGCACGCGGACTAAACATTGCCAACAAATACCCTACATGGGTGTATGGTGCAGTGTTGCCTTTTCTATCTGATCTATCTTGCACACTTTATTTCACCCTGGTGGCGCGCACGAACTCAGCGAATGTACTTTGCGCAGATTTCAGAATGGCGATCGTAAAATGCCAAGCTGGATGAGAGTGAACTCAACAAAATGTGAGATTAATCAGACGGTGGCCATTTATTTAAAATAACAAATTAAGTCATATGCTTAAAGAAAATTAATACAAGTATTACATTACACTTATGCAGTTTCTTGTTGAACCTCCTTGAATTGTGGGTTCACTGCTCATTCATGTTTCGTCTCGTTTGGACAACACTCGACATCCAGACACACTATCCGCCCAAACGCTAATGACTAATTCACAATGCAAACAGTGTCGCTGTCATCACGTAGGCATATGCAACCAACATTTCAAATCACCAAATGAAATAAATTGATCCCACGTGCAATCTCTGCATTACAACTTGCGGGTTTTTTTTATCTCAACTCTAGACAGTAATTAATTCTGGACATCTATAAAACAATCAACCATCGTGAATATATAATCCTCATTATTATGCACCTTCGAGCGCGACGGGATGGCGTGACATTCGCATCGATAATGATTTTCAATGATAATTTGCTGATGAAAACAGCAAATAAATGATTAACACCAACACGCGTGTACAATGTGCGAGTGGTATGTCAACACATATGCCCATTGGGTGCATAATGCTCTTATTTAATAATGCGCCCCGGCGAAAATCTCTCGCGTCAAGTGCTCATTTGTGCATGCAAATGTCCGCACGACGACTGTGTATCAACGCGTAAGCCCAAAACACGGATGTTCGTAATTACGCCTATAGAACACCAGTCGGCATATAAATTATTCAAAACGCATTATTCGATTCGATGCGATTTGCATGCGCGCGTATTATATTGCGGTGGGCGGCGGTAGATTTTTACGCGTGATGTTGCAACAATATGCGGAAAATCCTCATGGCGGTGGACGAGTACATACAGAGCAGACAGCAATCGAGCTGATAATTGAGGAATTAGTGGTGGTTTATTACATAGTTTTAAAAATTTTATTTTGTATGTATACACTTTAAATGTCGAATTAAATTACATTGTGGAAAAGCAAATTTTCGATCGAGATGGCATTAACAGCATCATGATTTTCTAAGAAAACGGGTTTGTTTTTTTTTTAATTTTGATTTTAATATTTGATTGAATTTTGGTTCCAATTTGATATATTGTTTTATAATTTGCGTATTTATTGTTAGATTATTTAGCTGTCTTCAATAACAATTCATGAATAAATACCGAAAACACATTTCTTAATTTGCTTACCTTCAATAGTTCCAAAGTTCTTAAAATGAATTTTTGTTAGAAAGTTCTGATATAAACGCATGTTCCAAAAATACATTTGGAATAAAAAAAAATTTCTTGATGCATTTAGTATTTGAGGTAGAATTTTTATAGTCAAAAAATTGAAACTCGATTTTTACTTATTGTTGCGACATATAAACAAATTACGTTTTCACACGTTTCTTTGGTATCTATTTATGAATTGTTATCCAATTCAGCTAAATAATCTAACAATAATTACAAACTTTATGGGACAATATATCAAATTGCAACCAAAATTCAGTCAAACACTAAAACGACGATTCAAAAATTTTGAAAAACCCGTTTTCTTAGAAAATCATGATGCCCTTAATGCCATTTCAATCGGAAATTTGCTGTTACACAGTGTTATCACACTATTAACAGTGCGAATCACATAAAAAGCAATAAGAAGAATCTTGCTACTAAAATTTGAATTTTAAATTTGCGATAGATATAAGTAATAAGACAAATATAGAAAGAAAAATATGTTTTCATACTCTGCACTATTTATACTACTAAGTTTGTTTTGTAAAATTGCTTTGTGACTGAAGAAATAATAATTTTTCCGTAAAGTTTCTACCTGACATTTGTAGATTGTCAACCTTGCTAAACATTTGCATAAACTGAATTATTGTTAATTATTCCAAGATTCAAAGAGACAATCCCGACAGTAACGCGACATGCACGCCTTGCTGCAGGCAGCACAACCCTGTGCCACATTGTTTCCGCCCGCGGATGAGGTTCGCGTCGTGTAAATTCAAGCGTTGTCGACGTCTGCAGGAGAATGACGCGCGCCAGCTCAGATTCTCGGCCTCCGCGCATTTCTCGGCCGGGATTATGCCTGTAACAACGCTCTCTACATTAATGAAGTCCTCCAGCTAGTCTTACGTGCGCATCAGGTTGGTTGAATACTCTAACTAGATGCGCAACATACCTGGAGCTCTTACAAGCCTCATAATTTAATTGCATTGTCCAGCTACTTTTTTACAATCAAACGGTTTTAGTCAGATCGAGCTCTATGTTTCAATTCAAAAAAAAAACAGCAAGAATCAAAGAAATTTGGTTTTATCCGTAAAGGGCTGTTATAGTTTTACTTTCAAAGCATTTTTCAAAGCGCGAGCGATTGCCCTGGCCTGCCCTCTAAGGTGGAAGACTTTCTAGTGTAATGAACCAATCTTAGTTTGACTGCAAAGTTGTCTGAAACTCGCAACTCTACAACCGCTCTTTGACGAATACAATCTTTGGTATGTGTACTAGGATGCTTTTAGATTTTCACCGCTGCGCTTCAAGTCGTGTGATACTATAATGCTTCTACATGTGTAGCAACGCTCAGCTAGCTCGAGGGTAGTTTGGTTGTTGCAGTATGATGCTCCGTTGCGCAAACCGAAAAGTGACTGACGTGCTGCTTTCGTAGCAAATCCGTGTGTTTCTTGGGCGTGTGTCCTAATAGACTCGTCGACTTTGAGCTTACTGCAAAAGACGAGCGCCAATGCGGTGGACGAAAAATGGGCTGCAGCCCTTTCCGCAGCAAACGCTGATGGAAAGCTAGGTTTTGATTAAAATCTCTAACATTCACTACCACACTAATGCAAGTCTAGCTTACATTTCGGTTTTCCGGTTTGTTGAATGCACCTCCAGCGACCACATGAAACTCACACGAAATTAATTATTTTTGCAAACATAGATTTCATTCATCTACTTTACACTAAAATGAGTAGTAAACCCTATAGAAACAAGTGTCAACGCTGTAAAAAGTTTTATCACGTAGATTACGATTTTCCATTGTTAATTCATATTGCGGTCCCGCTGGAAATTCATTTAGAAAACTTTGACTTTCACTCCATCCGTCCACGTAGCTGTCTTCACCTTGGAGGACGCCACTGTCGACGGCCTATTCATCGTGCCGCCCCACGCATTACTTTTTATTTCGCGCAATCCAAACTTTTTTATGACCTGCGACAGAATGCAGCAGCTCAACAAGCTTTCATAGCGTGCTATAAAAAGCATGGCTAAATAATATTTATTAAAATTTTCTCCCCCACCGCGGACGAAACTTTATAATGTACTGGTGCCGAGCGTAGTTAAGTTAAAAGTCCACAATTTAACTAAAAACGAGCATTGAATGCATGAGATAAAGTTTAGTATTAATAGAAATCATGTATTTCAGGGTGGTAGCGACATAATTATAGTGTCGTACACTTGGTTGCATACTATAATTCATTTCATATGTTGAAATTAGCAACAAAGGACGTGTAAATTTATTTATTATCACAATATTAACTGTTGCTAAAATAAGTAATTAACAGTAATAGTTAGGTATAATTAATTAATTCAATATTTGGTTATTTTTTAAAATTATTTCTGGAGCGTACTGCAACCATGCCGGATACCGGCAGTGTATTTGGCCTCCATTTCATTATACTACCCTCAATTATCAGGGTTATTAGGAGTTATTGAAACTGAATTCTGTGAGAGTATATATTATATTGAATATTCCTCCAGCAGGATTTGAACCCGAATCACTTGAATATGCACCTCGCTGTCACTGCTACAGTCAGACGGCTTACCGACTGTGCTACAGAGCGAGGCATTTGCTTACTTTTCTAGCCAAAACTGATTATTTCTAAAATTAATTTATGTATTGAGTTGTATAGTAATTCAATTAATATATGTTGCGATATTTACCAGTAGGACATAATTATATTTCGTATTAAATTAAACTTTTTGATTAAATTTAAAACTTAATTTGCTTTCTTACTAGTTTTTGTTTAGTAAAAAAATATGTGATTTCTAAAATATAATGATTCTCATATACACTGTATTTTTATTTCTCTGAAATGTATTCACATGTGTACGTTTGGTTGCCGACCACATATCAGCAAACATGCACCCCAGCCAGCATCGCTGCTTCGGCGGCATGCACAAAAAGCGGAGGAATTTATTCAACAGCGTCAAAGCTGAGCTTAGTCGGAAGCACACTTGCATGGCATGGAGACGGCAAGTGAATGGGATAGTAGTGGCCATGCATGCATAACACTATTTCCACTTGCAGACTGGCAGAGTAGACGCTTGTGTCCGCGACGAGACGGAATCTCCACTTATAATTTACATATAAATTTATTTAAATATACGAAATATCAAAATGTCTGGAATTTTTTGGTTCACAGGAAGAGAAATTGTGGGAAATGTTAGAGATCATCAGAAATTTCAGTAAACCCAAAAAAGTCAATGAATGAAAAAAAATCTAGGTACTTTTTATATGAGGCACATTTGATTCTAAGTTTTAACTCTCAACAGCAAAACAAATCCAAATTAAATCAATTAGCATTGCGCACTTTAATTGAAGGTGAACTCGATCAATGTAGTCCACTCAATACGCGTGAATAGCTGACAATTATGTGCGCTGCAGCACAAGTACCTCGTCGCTAGGTGTCGCCGCCACAGAGCTGCACGTCGACGATGCAAATTGCAATTACGCTGCTTCGTGCGCAATTGGATTATGTCTTTGAGATTTCGCCACTTAGGGATGCAGCGTCCGCGCTGGTAAACGCGCCACCATTATATGCCCACGTGAACCTTTAATTAATCTCGCCAAGGCCGTATCTCGACTTGCATTCGGCTTCAATTAAGTATTATCGCAATCAATGGGTGATGGCGCTCACATCGCAGTGCAAATCAATGATGATGATGATTCTTCAACAATCCAACTATAATTACAAATATACTTAATCAACACCGGACGTATACAGTCAACACAAACACATAACAAATTGTAAATATTTTTCTGCTGTTGCCATGATTACTTTCGATTAGGTTAAAATCTAGGTCAAGTACATGTTCTCCACTTAAAATTCTCTCCGTTCAATTTATAAATAAATTAATAAATATTTAATATGTAATCAGTGGAATTTTACTAAGAAGTTGGGTAGCCTTGAAGAAAAGAAGGCGCAGTATATTTTCGTTAAATTCCAAAGCATTGCAGGTTATGAACGCACAGGACTTGTGCAAACACGAAGTTATTACGCGTCGTTGGTGTTATATGACTTTGGGCTGCTCTAAGATTGTAAAGTGTACTTGTAACACGTGTTCACGTGTTCAATTTAACGCTGGAGGCGGCAGCAACGGACATAGTTTTGGCGATAGTGTTTCATCATTTTTCGAAGCAAAGTGCCAAAACTAGGGACGTCGCCGATTTCACTGTTGGAAAAAACGTGTTGATTTTGACAAAGCACGTAATATTTTATTTTCTCACTTTTGTACATGTGTTCACTAGATAGAAACGAAAAACAAACATTGAATTAGAAAATATTGGTATTTCCGTTTCTTTCTGTAGTGACTTAACTATATACAGTGCGTTCAAAAATAGAAACACTAAAAAACGTTTTATTTATTTAAAAAACAATGTTTCTACATATGATTATAATTGATATCTCAGATAACTGGGACACATTGTAAAAATTATCTTAGAAATCTTTTCTTGTAATAATATACTTGATGATAGTAATATTTTTTCTCGTAATATTTGTGATTTTATCATTAAACCAAATGGTATTATGTTGGCCAAACCAAAAAACATCATGGAATAATACAAAAGAAAACCTCATCGAGTCACGTTCCACGTGTCTTGTTCAGTGACCACGTTTTTGGCTCTGGTCAGACATTTTCTTCGCCCGTCTAGATCCTAAACTCGCCACTCATTCGCCTTTAACAATTTTAACACGTCTTTGACGTACACTGCTGAACCGCCTCCACGCAATGCACTACAAAAGAAGACGTCGTAAATTTTGTTTTTGGTTTGCGACGTGATTATTGCCTTACATCGAACTGCACATGCTACCAAAACAAGTGACATAAACCAAAAAGATCAATCATAAATTACAGACCATAATAATTACCATTATTTTATTAGATATTTCCTTCTTAAAATGAGATGAAAACAATGCAGGGTCAAAGCAAGAGTTGTTTAGGGTGTATTCATTAAACTAAATTTCACGACGTTACATGTCCGATTGTGATTAAAAATTTATTCCGTTGTCACCGCAATGAAATGGAGTAAAGGATACTTGTGAAATACTGTTTTTGTTTGAAACGAAACAAACTAAAATCCAATTACCACTCTCAGAACTGCACACATGCAGCATGTGTAACTAAATATGGCGTGGAGAGTTAGCAAAGCACGGCGTAGTTAGCTCCGCAAGGGCGACAGAAGCGTGGAAATCTTTTATCGAAAATTAACTTGTCCTAACTAAATAGATTTTATTAAATCAACATAACATGCCGCATGTTGCAGCGGCCGGAAACTTTTCGTCCTATTGTGTACCGGCTGCTGGCACACAACGCGTTATTAAATCGAAATTTGTACGTAATTAACAAATTAATTTGAGTTCAATTACTAGAGAATATTTAAAATATATATTATACATATTCTTATTTATCAATATATAAAAGTGTCACATTTACAATTCCTTTTTAAAAATCAATTTTAAATTGAGAAAAAACATTGAGTTGCCTATTGTAATTATATCGTATTCTATTTTTTAATGTTTATATTTTTATAAGCATAAAAAGAACTTGATGATTGTTTGCTAACTGCAGTTAGGAATTCAGTTGTTCCTAAATATAATATAGTAGTAGTAGGACAAAGTTGTAATGCCTGGACCTAGGCTGGCATGAGATAAAGGGGCAAATTCCAAAACAATAATAATTCAACAGACGGCTCACCGATGGTTTAAAGTGAAACAGCCACCGTGCTAATCCCAGTGAGGTAGAAGGCTAATTAGGTATATTAATGTACTTGGTTGCGCCGCTGGTGGAACAATGTGCGCCAATGACGTATTCTAAAGCCGGAAGAGTTGTTATAAAAAAGCGTTGGCAATGTATACACACATGAAAATATTTACACGCTAGCTTATAAAGATTAGGAAAATATACCTGGAATTTTAGATACCATTGAGTATGCATCAAATGTTTGGGCACAACTTATGTATTTTTTACATTAATTATTTTAAAAATGACATTTAAATGCCATTGAAAATTTATTACAAAAAGGCAATAGAAGCAGTAATTCAAAATATAAAAATATTATAATTTTTTATATTAAAGTAACTTTAATTTGCAGAAGAAAAGTTGAATAATTTATTGATTGCCAAGTGTCTGGCAATTAACACCAAAACTTGGTTTATAATGAGTAGCCATTGAATAGAAACTATCAATCATTCATAAAAAAACTGATTAACTCTTGAAGAAGAAAAAATATTTAAATTCTGGCAAAAGTTAATGAGAATAGTTAATGACAAAATTATTAATAATTAATTAAATTTAAAAAAAAAAACTTTTAAAGAATTGCAATTTTATTTTATTTTTTCACATTATTAAATTAAACATTTAAGGTACTATTAATTAATATTTTGAAACCAAATTAACAATATTATTGATCCGAAAACTACATTTTATGTTATTATCCAAAGAATTAGCTTTTAATTTAAATTACATTAATTCATAAGATTGTAATGCACGAATATCTATCTAAAGATGCTATCATTGCAATACTCAAACATTACGAACTTATTTTTATGTTGTTAAAGAATACCAAAGCGATAAATGCTTGGGATAATCATTTTCTTTCTGTTCCTAGCTTTCAGTTGAAGCAAGCGTGAAATTATCATACGTACGTCAGGAAAATGTGCAAATCGTAATGAGCACGCTCACTGCTACTAAGATTAAAACGAATAAATTGCAATCCAAAGTAGAAAATGCGCAATTATCGTGTGCTAATAGCCCTTGTAATGATATGGCGCAAACCTTGCGCGCTGCCGTGAGATTAGATATGACAGGAAAATTGTTATTAATGCTTCGTTGCGGGTGCATTAAATTTCGAGAAGAACGCCAGCCACCCGTTCTAGCGCTGCGACAGCATTAACTATTCACGCCGCCATTTCGATGTGGAGCGGCTGGTAATTCAAGCTTAGAAATCTCATTCGATGAGATTACACAATCATACTGGCAGTTACATGCTATAATCATCTGTTGTGATAAATTTGCAGTGATACAAGTGTTACTAATATGTAATTATGTAAAATGTAATTGCATTGCCTTTGCAGGATAGATTACGAGGTTAAAATTGTAAAACTTTTCCTGGAAATTACGCTGTATCCATATCTATCAATATTGCAATATGACTACAATTATACGTATTAAAATTTATTGGAGTGAATAAGCTTTGTTTGACTACCTTGCACACAAAGCAACCAAACGTTGTATTATGTAAGTGCATATCCTTGAGTGACCTTGAGTGTTGGATGCGCCGGGTCGTAACCGAGGACTATAAAGATGGCAGCCAAGGTGTGGGTGTTGGTTTTAGGTCCACAATATTAAACAATGAAGCACAAAAGATACACTTTCATCTTGGTGCATTGTGTGCGTGTTTTCCGTTGACGGTCGCTGAGCTGTCATTGTAGTTTCGCTTTACGTAGAAAACGTAAAAGCGTTCTCTAATATGTTATTACCGACGGCTGTAGGTTACAACCAAGATACCTTCTAATATGCTGTTATCTATAAATACTAATTCTGTTACAATTTTTCTGTTACAGTTTTGATGTCCGTGGACGTGCTTTCAATAAAGCTCGACAATGGTCTGATGAGAAGGCTTTTGGTCCAAGAGCCTACTTTGTCACAGTTGCTAAACCAGCAGCATTGACTTTAGATGGTGTACAATTAGATGACGAAGGCATATATCGTTGCAGAGTGGACTTTAAAACATCTCCCACCAGGAATTTTGCTATTAATTTGACTGTAATTGGTAAGAAATTTACTATTTATTTTTGTAGGATTATAGGCAAATTTTTGTTGTTAAAATAAAACAGATTTTAATTTTTGTTGTTTCTATAATATAACAAAGATAGGGGTGATAATCTGAAGATAAACAGAATAAGCTGCGTTTAGTTTGGTTGTTGGTAACAACAAAAATATACTGTGTTGGAAAAACAACGGAAAATAATGTTTGCGACAAAATTCAAGAAAGAAGTTCCAATGTAGAGCTACTGTGTTATAATGCTGTTCTTAGAAATTTACTTTATAAGAAAGTTTAACATTTTCAAATGGCATTGACTGGTGTATATCAAGAATTTGTTGAGAAAAAGAATAGAAAAGAAATTAGAAAAGTGTAGAAAAATTTATATTTAATTTTTTGTTACTATTACTTTAAACAACAATCTATTTGTCATTAATATTTTTTAAATTTAGTTTCTTTAGAATAGTACACTAGTTATAGTACAATAGTTCTACAGTTGTGTTTTTTTTTTTATTTATCATCTGCAGCCTACCACATCCGCCTTGATATCTATTTTTTATTTTTTCCTGAAAATAAATTGTTATAGACAGGCGTAGAAACATAAGTGCACTGAAGTGCAGCATGCACTTTCGGACAAGTACATTTTATTGTCTTGTACAAAATTCGCGCATCGTTTCATTTTATTCCGCGACACAACTCCACAAATCTGCAGCGAACAGAAATCTTTGAAATGTGGAAAGAAAAATCAACACAAAGTTTATGTTTTCTGTTTTGTTTGTTTATATTGTGTCGGTCACACGTTTTGTTTCCCTGCGCTGAGTAAACGCCAATCGATTAGTGAAAAATTATAAATTAAACATTAAGACAGCAAGTTGAATTTAATTGATTTTAAATAAAAAAAATAAAATATTATTTTATTGAAATTTTTTTAAATTTTTGTAAGAATATGATAAAAAAATGGATAAAAAATTCAATTTAATATCTTTTTAATCTTTTCTAAGAAGGTGTTATATATGAAAAAGATTTGAGAATGTACAAGTCAGATGATTTAACTAGACTAACACGAAATATATTATAAATTGATTTAAAATCAATTTAAAAAATAAAATTTGTGTGCAGAATTTGTCTTTCTCTGATGACTGACTGAATTACTAACACAACTTATTAATGATTTGTTTCCTTTTTAATTTTTTTATTTGTTTTCTCTAGAATATTAAAATCAAAGTTAAGAATCAGTTTTATGAAAATTTCTAGGCAATTTGTCGTTGTTTTCCGCGCATTTGAAATTCAGTCGAAAATCACGGCGTTTTTAAATTGCGCGATTTGCAATTAGGACAAGCATTTATTTTATTCAGTGTAGTTATTTTATTTTTTTATATCTTTGTTTATAATATAAAAGATACGTTATATATTTCTCCGCCAAATTTTTTTCTCAAACTACCTGGAGTGCAAAATTGAACATTAAGCAAATATTTGTCTGATTTTTATGAACTCTTTTTCAGGTGAAAACTAATTAATCACGCAATTTAAAACGGTGCAATTTTGTACTGCAAATAAAATGCAAAATTTTTAATGTGTTATTAAAAAGTACACAAATTGTGTTTGCGTGAGCACGTGTCTGTCATTGAAGCGTCGACGGCGGACCGTAATTCTCATCATCCCATCGCGTCGGCGACGAGGACAAAATGCCATTAAACGAAATTGTTTCAATTGTAAGCGCGCGAACCGGCGAAATAGTTTTTGTTGAATTTGAAGATGAAGTAATATGATGAGGAGCGGAGGCAATTACGAGCGATAAAGAACGGCTGGCGCGTTCGCATTTTATTGCCTGGCGCATTCACCAGTGCCCGCGATGCATTACATCCAACCGCATGCTCGTCGTTTGCGCTATTTGCTGGCGATTTTCTCCGTGGGGAAATGTCGATAAAGTGGGCAAATGCGGGATATCACATTGTATAAACTTAGGTTTTAAATTAAAATTGTTTAAAAGTTTATTATCAAGAAAACCGCAAGATACACGCAAGATCAAAATAATATTCAAAAAAATTAATTAATTTAGGGATAATTCTTAAGAAATTAAGTTATTTGTGAATTAAGTTGCCTATATTTAGACAAAACTTAGTTCAAAATTTTTAAGAGAAAGGTATTATTAAACTAATTTGTTTCAATTATTAATTTTAGTTGCGTTTAAAAAGGAAACATTATTAAAATAATTAATTTTAGAGAAAAAAAAAATGATTTAATGCAATTGTCTATTTTAATTTGCTAAAATACATTTTTTTATTCTAGATTAATTAACATATTACTAAATATTCTAAATATTTTTGCAATCAATTTTTAGATGTTTAAAAACAGTAATAATAAATTATCTTTTATTCTATCAAAGCATATTTAAAACTTGACAGGTAAATAAATCAAATCAACCAAAGCAAATATAATTACATGGTATGAAAACCGGACGGTTCAAAGCCAAGCAAAGCTCATTCGGCAGCCGCCTCCAAGTGCTTGTTTGCAATCTTTGCCTCGCGGCTTAGTTAAACGCAACATCAACCCATGGACGGAAATTGTGGACTAGAACTGAGCACTTTGCTACAGGAAATGAAGTGGCCACCTACGGAGGCCGCTACCGCCTTAGTACACTTTCCAGGCCTTCTCATTCGCTGTCCAATCACTCTTCACAATGGATAATATTACTTAATAAAGAGGTCGCGTACATGTATAATCATTTAATTGCTATTTACCAACAGATATGTTCTTCTACAACGCCTCTTCAAAACAAATTACCTTTAAGATTAAATGCAATTTTAAAGCCCTCGCTTAAGTTATTCGAGTACTTAATCAATTTTATTAATGCTTGGTTTGAGACGCTGACTGACTCATCAGTGCATCAGTTCTAACCCAGCCGGCGGCAGGCGTTATGCCATAATAATTACAAATTAAATTAAACAAGTTAGTTTCAATTTAGTCGCGCACGTAGTTGGATAATTGTTTTCAGAAAGGCGGTTACAACGCATGTGAGCGCGGGCACAAGGGTCGGCAAACCACCCCCGGTCATTGCGATATACTACAAGTTGCACCTTGGTACGATAATTACAAGCTTACGAGCTTGCCGAGTTTCCTCTCGATATAATATTCTGCAAACTTTAACAGAACGTTATCTAAAGTTTAAAACGTTTATATTAAATAATGTTAGGATTATTTATAATTGTTCTTCGTTTTATTATGTAGTACTCTTTAAAACAAGCACGGTGAAATTTATAATAATAATTTATAAAACTAAAATGTTTAATTAAAATTGTTTTTAGTTGTTAAAACAAATATTTCATAATTAGAATAATACCATTGTCTTCTTAAATTTTTGAAAAAAATTATTTTATTTTTTAAGATATAAACAAATACATAAAACATTTTTTAAATGAAATTAAATTAAAGATTATTTTTTTTGTTAGAAAACAAATTTTTTGTTCAGAGAATTTTACAAAATATAAATAATTAGTTTTTGTTATGATTTTGAAATTATTCTAAAAAAAATTCTAACTTAAGAGAATATTAATCTTGTTAAAATATTAATATTGCAATTAGTTAATCAACCTGTCTGATTTTATTTTTTAATTTATTTTTAGAATTAAAAAAAAGAGAAATTAGAAAAAAGAAAAGAAAATACTTCAATTCAACAACAAAATATGTGCTATTCATTTAATTTTTTTGATTATAGTTCCACCACATGCTGTCATCTTATATCATTCAGGAAGAGAAGTTTTAAGTGAAGGTGTCATTGGTCCTCTGCAGGAAAATTCAGATTTGGCTTTAGATTGTGAAGTACGAGGAGGTAAGTTGTTTTCAGTTGTTATCTGTTTTAATATTCTTTATTTTCTTTTTTTAATTTCTATAAAAGACTTATTTTTGTTAAAAAAGTAATTATTGTACTTATATTTACCATTTTAATTGTTGTACAATGATTCCTATACGATTTCTATATTGCATAAAACAATAATACAACTTGTTACTGTAATTAAAATTTGAAAAAATTAATAAACTCCTGTTTCTCTCTGCATTCTACACTAGTTGCCTACATTTAGCGTAAGTCATAGGCAACCAAACACCCCTTGTTCAGCAGTGCTTTCTGTATAATTACAACCTCACTGTCTTTAGTGCCGGTTTCTTTTTTATACCAATTTGACTTATACCTTATGTTGCTTGCAGTGTACTTTCTATTATTACATTATTGCCTACTAGCAGCATTTAGTTAATTACTACTTTATGGATGACGTGACGTGGCATGTATAATTAATGCTGGAATTAATTTTCTACTGTGCTGTTTAAACACTAGATGTGAAACTAACAACTAAAAATTACAAAATAAATGCTAAATATAGAAGAAAAACATTATTTTTTAATTTTTTAGTTATTTACTATAATTGAATATGTTAAAGTATCACATTTATTTTGAAGAAGGAAGTTTAGAGCGGGAAAAGATATTATAAAGATATTTTGTAACAGACAAGAAGAAACTCTAGCGGTGCTAGCTGTTTTAAATAAAATATGAACATCATGACGTGAAAGGTCTTTTGACCACCTGAGTTTTCTTTTACGCGTATAAAGAATGTGGTTTCTGATTCTCGCAGAATTTAGATTATTAATAAATGCGACTTGTCGTATCATTAAAACAAACAAATAAAAAACAAAATTTTAAATTAAAAAAATAATTTCTTTCCATAATGTCAAAGGGTTGTATCAAATAAAATTTAATTTTTAATATCTTACACCTGTCCCTTTCTTGCTCCAAAATGAAAAATTATGAAATAAGTTTCCATAAAGCAAGATTATACTACAGAATTTCAAGCAACTCAAAGTAATTTTATTGAGTATTATAATTACTTAATTAATTTTTCTTGGCGTGTATTAAGCAGCAAATGTAAATTTCTCAAAAACCGCAAATATGGCCACCGCTATAAAATTGCCTGACTTGCGGGTTTATATCCTAACATCAAAGTTGCAAATGCAACCTCGTAATACTTAATAAACTTTGTTATGTGTGTTGTAAAAGCAACAAAATTACTGTATTTTATAATAAAATAATATCACAAACCTAACTTTGAAATTGTTGTTTTAATTGATTCTTTACACTGTTTTTATTTAAATGTTAATAAAAAGCAACAACGTTTTCAAAGCCACTTTAACACATTGCCAAATACGTTTTTGTGTTTTATATACAAGTAATCCAAATGGTAAACTAAAACAATTCCCAATTGTATTTACATATGGAAAACCTAGTCACATTACAATAAATTTACATATTAATTTTTTTTCTACTTGTCTGCATGAGTAAGTTATATAATAAAGTGAAGTTTGCCTATAAATAAATACAAGTTAGAAATACGGGTGTAATATATAATTTCACACTAATTTTAAGAGACAGATTAGAAAAAATCAAAATTTCTCTCACACACATTACATAAAATATGTTTATATACTAGCAAAAAGCAATTAAATGCTACTTTGCAGAGAGTTCATTTATATTTGCGTTTTGTATTATACATTTATTAGTCGTATTTAACCGTAGAAATAAACAATAAATAAGTGGATTTTTGAATTATTTTAATTGGGAACATTTAATCTTATACTGCATATTGTATACAATTTATTATTGCACTTGCATCACATTTATAACGTAACTTTATTTATTAATTTACGAGCAAGGCCTCAAGGGGCTCGATAAAAATATGACGTGCAACATTATGGCAATAAATGCGTTTGATAAATTCAATATATCAATAATTTTAACGCACGTTGTAAAATCCGGTACTTCGAGTGAAGGTATAAAATTTACGTTGATCTTTTCATCAAAATATTATTTGTTACACGTCATAAAATATTGACAAGTATTAAAATCAAAGCGGATGAAAGTATAAAATTGTGTTTATTATAATGTTTATTACTTTGAGGCAAAAGTTAAAATATGCAAAAATGAATTTTATTTCTTTAGAATTTATTTAAATATTTGTAATAAATTAATTTACTCTATTATTATAAGGTAGTAGAAATATTTCAATCACTTTCTTTTTTAAGCATTTTCTAAAATGTATAACAATTGTAATATCTATGTTATAAGAATAATTTAAATTTTTATAACAAAACAAAAGTTGTTTTATTTTATAATAAAATTAAAATAAATAATTGTTTACTATTGAAAAACAAATTATATAACAAAAGAAGATAATTGGATTGTATTTGAAATCAATTTAGTTTATAGATATTGCATAATTAGTGTAGATGCTAAATTTAAAATAAAATTGCATTTTGTTACAAATAAAGCCCACAATTCTTTTATTGTATCATAAAGGCTTTCATTCAAATAATTATCAAATTTTATGCACATTTTTCTTGTTTTATTAGAAAAGATACTTCAAAGTTTTAATAATCGTTATTAATTTTAACTTCTATAAATGTATAATATACAGTTTTTGAATACTAAATATTTTTTTATTATTAACTTACAATATATACAATAAAAAATTTTTGCTTAATTTTTAAAAGTTGTACGACTAGTAAAAATCTTGAAAACTCGAATAAACACCGTGTGGCAGTGACTTTGCAAATTGTTCATGTTAGTACTTGTCATGCGTCCATTTCAAAACTCTTCAGTTTGTACTGAAACTGTACACTTGGTGGTTAGTTGACAGCTAAAAATCAAAGCAATATTCCGTGTTGACTGTTGTGGTCCTTCCCTAACATTTCTCTATTTACTCAAATAAAGACAAACAATATTTTGTTTGTCTCCAACATCTCTCAAATCTCCAACATTCTAGAAATTCTAAAAAAAAATTATCTAAAGTTAGAAATAAACTAGAGCTTTAATATTCTTAACAAGTTGTATCATTTTGAAAGTTTTACGGTGCTCATCCTCAAAATTGTTTTGTGTCTCTACGCTTCAGTCTTTAGCAATATTCAAGTTTCCGTTATCCGCATAGATACACGAGTGAAAACTTTAGATTTCTTGTGTAACTTACACACGCTTGGAATGTATCCATCAAGCGGTAGTTACCGACCTCAAACAAGAAGTCAACTCGTATATTTCATAATAGCTGCTGGCATATTTTTGCGCTTTATGCCAACGTTTCCATGCTGACGCAAGTAGCGAAAACATTTGTCTCTTCACGTTTGCCGATGTAAGATTGTGCTCGCTCATTAGAAGCAAATGTCGGCTTGGGAAAGCTCTACTGAAGGAATGGAAATGGGTTGGAGAAAATGAGCAAAGACGCAAATCAAACATTGAGAAACATTATAGTTTAGATAAATTGTGTGTAAGATGGCAAGTCAGGGGAAGGAAATAGTTTCTTGCCGATTTGCTTAAGAAAATTGAAATCTATGATTATAAACATAAAAGATAAACATATTTTTGACTTTCCGATTTAATATTAAATTTTTTTGAATATTTATAAATTATCATGAGATATTAAAATAATCTTGGTGCTATTGCTCCCTAACCTGCCACATCTTAGCAAAGATGCTGATGTGCACGCGTCTCGGGAAGACGTTCTTTAAATCCCGTCATCTAGAACACATTATCGTTGAGTACTAGAATGGGACAATACCAAAAAACTTGTTAAAAAACCAAAACAAAAGAAATTTAAAATGCATAGAATATTGTTGGAAAATATTGTTATTGTATAATTTATGTTTCTTTAGATGTAGAAATTTATAGGTTTATACAATAACCAAAATTTCTAAATAACTAACAGAATTTTAAGTTAGTTAATAATAACCTTTTTTAAAAACAATTCAAAATTAAATTTAAGTTTACCCGGTATCTTCACACTATTCTTTCTTTTTAAAATGTCTTTTCTTCAGTTACAATTTGTGTCCTACAACTAATGTGAAATTTTATTGATAAATACACATAAAACATTATTCTTTAGATTTTACGTTATTCTCTGGTCCCAATTGGAATCGGATAAATCGGTTTCCAACATGCAGTAAAGTGGTATGATGAGCATCAAATCTAAGTACCAGCAAACGCACACTCTGGAGTGTTCTAAAGCGAACGGTAGAAATAAGAAACGCAGAGGTATAAAAGCGGGTAATTGCTCGTAAATTCCAATAGAAGCAAATAAAACATATATGGAAGTAGCGCGGAAATAGCAAACAAATCCGATTATCAATTACAAACTCAAATAATAATATTTCAATGTAAAACTACAATTGGAATAGTAAAATCTAAATTATTACACAATTTAAAATAACAATAGTTGCTTGAAATTTAATATAAATTTATGGATGTATTCAGATATCAATAGTAGAATAATAGCGTATTGCTGAGCATCTAAAGCTCGGCCTTAATACACCGCAAATGTGTTTACAGTCGACATTAACCAAGATTACTCGTGTGGGCAGTGGTTGTTGAACAAAGTTATTTAACATGATGTGGTTTTACGCTTGCATTTACAACTTGTAGCTGAAGTGCCCTTATACTGCAATAGAATTAATTAATTTGGAGAGAAATTAGATGTATCTAATTCCAAAACTATTTTTGATATTTTTGTATAAATTTAGTAATATAATAGATAAAACAAGAAAGAATTTTTTTTAAAAGGTGATATTAAACATAAATATGTAACTACAAAGATTTTATTTAAATTTTGTTAATTTTTTCCCTAAATAACCAGTCAAAATAGCCACATTAATTGATTCTGGTGTTTTTTGGGCATAAGTTTTATCTTTTAAGAAAAGATCTATGTCGGCGTGAACTAGAATTTACGTTGTCACAACTGTCACATTATTTATCAGTACTTTTCTGAGAACCTGTGACTGTGCCAGCTTAAAATAGTTTACCTGTTTGTTTTTTAAAAAAACTTCACATATTTCTAAAACACATTAATGTAGATAAACTGAGGAATAACATTGTACATAATAAAAATCAATTAATATTGTCAGCATTGGCAGGAAAATCGTTAGTAACTATGATCTGCGCATAGAAATGGATATTGAATACTCCTTAATTTTACTCTTTGCTGAGTTTTACTTTTGTTTGCAAAATACCATATTATTTATAAAAATTCAATTTAAAGAGGTTAACTTATTCGATTAGCATAGAATCAAGCAACTATATGACTGTAAAATTCAATTACATCTTTTGTCTTACATTTTCAAAGAAAACTATAGATTTTGACCAAGTATCTGCATTGACTTAAATCCGGATATCCATGTTTGAAGTCTCTCATCTGCCAGGTGTTTTTGATCAGCACACTACACTACACACTATTAACAACCTAATAATTGGTGTGTTAGTATTGCATCTACGTGATATGAATACATCCTAGAATCCATTCTATGCTATATGCATCGTTTGATGTTTGTATCATGTGTCAATATTCACCTTCAATCGTGCTGATGGCATTGACGGCCTGCTGCATCTTCTGCCGCCTAGAGCACAGCCGTTGTAGCGGCGGTTTAAGATGGCTGATGCGGAAAACAGCACAGCAAGCGGTGGCGTAAGCGTTCCCGTGAGCATTCCGCCTGCATAATGCATCGATGTTAATGCATTAAGACTTTGGAAATTGACACGTGTTAAACGTTGTAACATTGGTGCACACCGGTTGAATATTGTAGAAAGAGAATAATTATTAAATTTATGTGATTTCTTTATATGTATAAGATTAATATATAAATAAAAGTGAGATAACAGAAACAAACTTTGGTATAATAATGGTGGTAATTTATGCTTGATTTTTTATTTAAGGTATAAATAGCATAATTGGTGGTTTTATTTCTGCTAACGATTAAAAAATTTGGTAGAATTTGAAAAATACAAAGTTGGGTAAATACTGGGTTGCCTAATTTAAAACAGTGTAAATGCACAAAAATTAATATTTTCAATGAATGTAATTTTTGCTCTACTTTTTTAGCCTAAACGTAATTCACGTTAATTTATCCTTAATATTTCCTTAATAAATTTGATGCTGCCAACTTGACACCTCCGAGTGTTAAGTCGTAATTTATAACATCTAGATTTACTGCTGGCCAATTTTCTTTTACTTTTCTATTATCACATTATCACACTATATCTAAACAGCTAAACTAACAATCTTTGAATTTTTCTCTTGCATATATTGATATAAATATAATAATTGACTCTATTGATAATGTCTTAGATATATAGCATACAATTAGTTGAATTTATTAGTTGTTGGTGTATGTTGAATTGCCTACATTAAGGTATGAACACGAGCCTGGCACCCCTTTGCGCATATCCTGATAGGAATCTAATCTAATGGCAAGCGTTGTGTTTTGCTGTCGTTTCGCTGAGCAAAAAAGCCACTAGTCGCACACCTGCTACACTTTTTCTAAAGCTGCCGCCCTCATTGCGCGTTGCGTGCCTTTCTTAGGCATATCGACTTTCTGCACGATTTTATTTATGTTTCGGGTGTTGCTCAAGTTGTGCGCGTGAATCTAGGCCAACTCTACCTGCCCAGAAGTAACTAGATCTGGATTGAAATAAAAATGTACATAAAATACTTAAATTACGTCCTTGATATAATATACGCATATAGTATAATATAAATAAATGTTTCTGTGGAATTAGTTTACAGCCAAGTTTCCAAAACTTGTTGCCCTTCAGGAATGATAAACATAACGAATTGCGGAAGGAAGGAACTGCGAAGTGAAGTAGTAAATCGCAGTCAACAAATTTATTTATCTCTCACTTGTTTGCTACTTATAGAAGCTACAGAAAGCTCGCACAAAATAGGCAGCCAAGATAACATATTGGCGTGTGTTCAACAAAACATCCACAGCAGATGTTTCGTTCTCGGAAGCAGATGCGGTTGCCAAAATGCATTATCATGTTTCACGCCACAAAAGTTGCACATCACATTCAATCAAATCAATAAGAATTTCCACCAGCACAAAATTATTATACCTTGCAAATAATTTGTGAATTAATTGTTTACAGGTCGTCCAGCCCCAACTGTTTCCTGGTTTGTCAACGACAGATTGGTGGAAGGCAAACTGTCATACCCCAAAAACAATGTAATCATCAATAGATTGGAAACAAGATCTTTGTCTAGAGAAGATCTCAATTCTTCATTCAAGTGTCAAGCTAGTAATACGAAGCTAATGATGCCTGCGGAGAAAACTGTGAGATTGGAACTTCTATGTAAGTTTCTTTCGTAGAAAAATTTAATAAAAGTTTTAATTAGAATATTTTGTTGATTTTTGTTAGTGGCACCACAAAATGTGACAATTACACATAAACATCATCAGATGGTAGCTGACCAGGAGTATTTAGTAGAGTGCGAGGTGATGGGATCCAGACCTAAAGCAAGTATCATTTGGACAAGAGATAATCGACAATTTCGCCGTGGAAAGGTAAGAAGTTAAAGAAATGTTGGTTGAGTTTGAATAAAATCTAAGAAAAGTAATTTTACAAAATGGTTGCTGGGCACCAACTGTAGACTAGCATTTCTTTCATTCTTCTACTTTGCGCCTGGAGCATTCACTGATAAGAATTCGTTTAGCACTTATTATTCAAAAGAAAGATATTTAACAATTGTTATATAAGATTGAATTAAAATTTAAATCACTCTAAATTCAAAATTAAGACGACATCAAAACAAAATTCCATTTTAAAATAACCACTTACTATCTGAATCTGTAAAAAATTTTTTTGTACACAACATATCTTGAATTATTTAGTTTTTAAATTTTTGCCATAAAATTCAACAAGTAATGCGAATCACCCTTCAATTACTTTCCAACTTCTAAACTTTCCTGCTTCTTAAGTTTAGGCGTCATAAAATCTTAAGTTATTCTCTTCACAACTCTCTCGGTGAATTAATAATGCAACGTAAAATTTTATTTGATTTGCCTTCTGGTTTGTAAAATTAATCAATACCTATGTTTATATAAAAATATCCTTAAAAAGTTAACTACTTAAAATGTAATCATTTTCAATTAATATTAAAGCGTTGAACTTGATGGTTTAATTTTATTGAAATGATTACTTTTAAAAAGGTAACATTTTATCCTAAGTTTTTGTGACTAAAACACTTATAGCTTATAAATAAGAACAGAATAAAATTGTGAGTGGATACAATTTCCTTGATGTTAGAACTAAATTGTCGCCACAATAAAGATTATTTTTCTATAAAAAATCAATCAGGGTTTCTTTTACAGGTTATCGAATCTATTAATGATACAATAGTTACTAGTTTAGTGACGTTTGCACCAGTACCTGAAGATGATGGGACTTTTCTCAAATGTCGCGGAGAAAACCCCAGCCTGAAAGGAGCTGGCCTTGAAGATTCCTTCAAACTCAACGTGGTTTGTAAGTACAAACTTGATGGCTACATATAATACCTATTCTTTTTCATATAATGTTTTTGAATGGAGATAACACAAGTATAAACCTGTTTGCTTTTAATAAATTTACATGAAATGAGTTTTTGTTATATAACCCGCAGTGTAATAGCTCAACCGCCTCACTCAGACCCTTTTTCCGGGCACGCGGTGAACGCAACGCGACACAACAATCAAGAACATTCATCGCCTCGTGTGGAAAGCGCTTTTCATCTTATTAAGAATGCGTGGAATTGTATTTCGTGGTCGTTTGTCGCATGCACACATCTACTTCAGGTATTGTGGGACGCATGCGATTGGGGCTTCCGCGGCGGAGGCGGCGGTTGTCGAGGCGTGGAAGCTCGTTTGCAATAACCTTGCGGCTGACAGGTATTTGGCGAAATCGTAGAATTTAGTAGGCCACAAAGATCTACATTTTAGCTACGGTGCAACCTTTAAGAAAGAAACATCGACCGGAGCTGAATTTTATGAACACAGAAATGGGCAAAATTCTAAAATTATTGCTGCCAACAATGCGCAACAACTTTTTACTGCAATAAAACGGAATCATGAATATATTTCGTATTTTTCAAGATTTGGTTCAAATATAAAAAAGCAACAATTGCAGCGATGAGTTTACTGGTTACCTGATGTAAAAACTATCTTTACATTTTGAGATATTTCACTGTTTTCTTCACCTGCTTTTCTCAAGAATTGAAGTGCATATTTCTTACTTTTTCTGCTACAATGTTTATCCGCCCGGAATGCATAAATTCTACCTTTTTGCGATCCAGCAGACCAGAGTCACCATTTCGCCCAAATACACTCCACCATCTTGACATGTCAATACATGTGCACTTAGTTGCCTACCGAATGAGTGGTGCAACAAAGTATAATCCATCAACGGTGACCCAAATGCGTTCATAATCATTTTTCCGTTCGTTCCAACTTGCAGGGTGCCCGCCCCCAAGGAGCATTTTGCTCTGGCAGTGTGGGTGCCAAGTTGTACCAATCGCAGGGCTCTAACAAATGCAAAATCAAAGCAATTCGCTTTTATTTACGATCACATTCATATATTCGACGATTGCACGATGCGGGAGGAAAAAGAAAAAGAGTGGGAAGTGAAATAAGCATGTCTTACATGTAACATGTTCATTCTAACTGCGCAACGTGAAAATTGTGAATGTTGAAGCGTATTATTTCTGTCTATATTATTACACCAATTGTTGTGATCGACATTGTAGATTGGACGTGATATGTACAAATATCGTGTAACGCTGCTTTAGGAAACGAAATAAAATTAAATAACTTCATTTAAATTACATCCAATACATTATAGTTCAGTAAAGTAGGTCATATTCAAGGCAATACATTTATTTTACAGAAAATTAATTTAATATTAACTTAGAATTTGCAAAAAATTCAACAATTTAGATGATAGTTTTTAATGTATTGGATTAATATTTTACATAGTTATAAATAAATAATATAGATTTACGATGCCAAAAGAAAAAAAACGTTGGATGGTCACTAAAAAATTAATGTTTAAATTTTAATGGTTGAATTTGCAGGTTTTCTATTATTAACAAACTTAATTACATAACACCAACCGTAACAAATAAGTGTTGCCTTAATAACATCATAGAATCTATTTGATACTTAAGTTATATTAGAATGCCACAATTCTTTGTTTACTAAGAAACAAATCAATAACTGCCTTGCTTTCTTCTACAATTTTTTCAAATAAAGTGTACTTCTAAATAATAAATATTAGCAAAATTAAAAATATGAATAGAAAAATATTCTTTTTTTTTGAGGACAATAAACAAGTCATCCTATTCAGCACAACAATCAGGACGCCCAACTTGCGTATGTACACGACTCGAATTTAAATCGGAACTGACGTAGGGGACAAGAATAATCGGACTACTTATATTTACGACGCAATTGTCATCATATGAAATTCCGTTAAGCAAATTATGATTAAAGATTAGGTTAATTTAACTTTTATATTAAATTTTAATTACATTCGGATATTCTGAGCATAAAAGAAAGATAATGTTTGCTTCGTTTATCTCTGAAAGGAAGATATCGCAAAGTAAAGTAATTTTGAATGATGGTAGATAATATTCTAAGGTTTTCTTCTTTAAAAGAAATCAGTAAAGAGCCGAAACGAGCAGAAAGAATAAAACAAATTAGCGCGTTGCTCGTTACCGGCCGTTAGCTACCTATGCGCGCCGCAAGGCTGCTGTGCAGAACTCGCGCGTAATAGGATTAAGAGATTAGACGGTTGTTCTTTTATGGATAAAACCGAAGAGGACTATTAATTGCATTTAAAAGTTCGCAATAAACCAAGCACTTGCCATAGTTTACTAAAAATTCTACTTGAACATACTTAAGGCGTGCTTCAAACGTGAAACATGAGTGAACGCAAAGAAGAAGAAAAGCTGTAGAAATAAAAGTAAATGAACGGAAAGGAAATGAATTTATATTCTTGTTTCTTAGATGCTCGGATGTTCTACAGACAAATGGAGAAAACTTTAATATGTTTTAGTTTAGTTTGTTGAAAGAGTTGATATAAAAACTAGATTTTTATGTTTACAGATGCGCCCCAGGTTACGCTCCACTTGGGCAGCACTCTCAATCCGGAAGACATCAAAGAAGGAGATGACGTTTACTTTGAGTGTAACATTAGGAGCAATCCTCGGCAGCATAAAATTACATGGTATCATAATGTAAGTATAAATATTATTTCAATATACCAAAGTTATTTTATTGGAATAACAAAGACAAAATCCATAAATTTGAAGCTACCCTTCACTTTGTTTCATTTTTAAAAACTTTTATTTAACTTGCAATATATATTTGTGTGCAAGAAGAATCTTGCAACTCAGTTTTGTTCTACAAATTAATATTTACTAAGCTAGTTAATGAATACAATCACATAATGTACTTGTGAATCAAAGATGGCAGAAACAATTTTTTATCTGACAGGTGCTAATACTGAGTGATGACATAACTTTACAAAAAATTAATTACGTAGAAACTACATGTTTTAGATATTTAAATTATTAGATTTAAAACTTTTAAATATTGTTCTTTAGATTGATAAATAATTTCCGTTGATATTTATTATTTATCTCTAAATATATTGTCATTTTCTAAAATCCATACTCAAATACGCACACATGGGATGACTAATGAAATTGTGAGCTGTTGGATTTAATCCCTAATAGCATCGGTTATAAATTACGCTCAGGACACGAAACGTTTGAAGCGCTTAGTGAGTTGTTTCTCAGGGCCACTCTAGTCGGGAGAGTTCGCTCCATGCTCGGGCCCAAGATTAATGTGATGTGTTCATTAAATATGTAAGACGGTATTATGCCATGCAAAGGTGGAGCAGCCCGTCGAGGAAGGATGCAGGTTAAGCAGATACGAGTGGTAAACAATTAATCTGGCGTAAGCACTGTGACTAAAACGCCATCCTAATTCTCCAGCTAGAAATCCAAGAAAAACTAGGTTAATTTATGTAGTACCTTACGCCCCTACTCCATCACTCATGACAAACTCCTTTAAACTGCTGCACAAAATTCCATATGCATAAAATTACACGCACATCATATTCAAATGTTATTAACCCACTCTCGGCAGTGTGTTGCTATTAATTGTGCCAATTTCGCGTGGACGAAATACGTACACCCTCATAAATAATTCATAGTGACGTTACAGACCATTGCGCAACAACCCTTAAATTGTCCGTCTTTTCGACCGTTACACCACCACATTCCATATAATAACGCGTGTTTTATTGTTGTAAGTATTTACGTAGGCGTATGCAAAAATTTCAAGTGTGCCAAAAATATCTTGAGGTTTTATAGTACTTTTTATGCGAATGTTACATTATTTTCATTGCACATGAGTTTGCGTTTTGCAGCGGTTCCGTGATGCGGGTGAGGGTGAGGCAAGCGGGAGACTATGTAACCATGCATTAGATTGCGTACGAAGCAATCTAGGACGACTATAAAATCGTAAATTTGGTTCGCCCGCAACTTGCGGCAGGGCATTATGTAAATTGCGTCGTGCGGAAAACTACCCGCTCTTTGGAGGGTTGGAAACAGTTTTATTAGACTCATCGGTGAGCTATCATGGTGGATAAAATTGAAGGAATGAAAATACAAAAGATGTAATTAAACACACCTACAATGTATATAGAAAAAACTAATGAGAAAAACAAGCAATTAGAACATTTTAGCGCATCTAAATTAAGCAAGCAAAAAGTAGTATTTTATAGAACTTAAATCCAAAAAAATGGTTTAATATGAATAGGTAGTTTTCTTAATAATAATTTTTTA
>JAODIE010024899.1:311900-336105 GCA_027575565.1 Diploeciton nevermanni
AAGTAGTATTTTATAGAACTTAAATCCAAAAAAATGGTTTAATATGAATAGGTAGTTTTCTTAATAATAATTTTTTAAACAGTATTATTTTACTATGTAAGACAACACTACAAGATAGAAGGGTAAATCTAAGCCAAGGGTATAGATAAAGAGCGACGTCAGTTAGTTTTGCACAGTATTCTAACCAGAGAGTCCAACGACACATAGTTTAAATAATCTGTTCTCTTGGAGTCGTTTGTTAATTGATATTGCTCCGTTTATGTTTAGTTTGTGAATTACTGTGATACTTATTTTAAAACAACGTATTAACAACTGCTGATACAATAATATACAAAACAAACTAGATGAGGGAAAAATATACTTTGTTAGTGCCGCAACCACTTTGTATTTCGTCGTTGTTGCAGTTGTCAAAACTGTGCCGTAAGTGAAAATATTCTACTTTTAATCACTACCAAACTATACAGACTTGAAAGATTGCATTTAATTAATTTTATTTCTAGAATATTAACATAAGTTTCTGCGCTTTTCCAAAAGTAATTTTTTCATTCAACCTGTAATGTTTCGTTTGGGTTTAGTTTAAAAATATTTTGGCATTTTGTGTTTCTTTTCTTATCTAAATTTATTGTACCTACTCCATAAATATTCTATATGCGATGAAGGCACTCTGCTTCTTTCACCTCGAGTACATGCGATGCGGCGATTTCGAACGAGTAAAGTTACAGCGGCGGTGGTTATGGTGGTGGCATGCGGGCCACCACAAACGACCGAAACGAGTAGTATCTTTAATCTCTCGGCAATTTGTGTTTGCATAATTAAATGGCTCTCTAATTTGCCTAGTAAGGTGCTGATGGTTTTCTTAGATCTTCATCTGCAAAATCCACATTAAATTAATTCATTTTTGATTGATATAATTTAATAATATTTAGTTGTTTGTTCTTCTTGAGATCAAATAAGGAAAAGTTAAATTGTTGTTTACTAAATTTGGTATGTCTTGCATCCTCTTCATTCAAATACCTTTCTCCGGTTGAATTCAATTCGGAGCGGCATTTAAATGCTCCACGATTATCAGCATGCCGCCACCGCTTCAACGCATAAAACACAGACGCATAATATACTGCATCTTTCCAACTGCAGCTCTCTACAATAGAAACCCTTCAAGCTGCGTATTTTAACACCGCCGCCACCGGTGTGTCGCATTGCCTTAATCGCAGCGACAGCGGCGCGGCGGTAAATAAATTGCGCGCATTCTCCGCATTTCCCCAACTCGCCGACTAATGCGAGATGCGAAACGTCTTCTTCCACAAGCGGCCATCTTTCACCGCCATGACTTGCACGTATCGAAGCCTTTGCTACGCTGGAGGTTACAATTCCACCCCCGACGCGCAATAAACGCTTTCATGAACACAACAACTACACCTCGTTACTCAGCACGTGCGTCGCGTCGACAATAAAACAAGCGTATTTCATGCGGTAAATAAAACTTAGTTCTGCGTATGCCTCATAAACACACAGTGTGTAAAAAAGAAGTAAACGCCAAAGCTCAACCAGGAAGTGGGGCGCAGTTAATAGAGCTTCGTCAAGCGCTGCCTTTTTTTATATCTTCTTTAACATGAAGCATTATACGGATTGGCGCGGCGGGAAATTCTAGTCGTTTATGAGGGAATAAACATGATGCATGCAATTTCGATACGTTTATCGTCTTTTGAAAACATTGTTATACAAAGACACAAAAAAGATCTAGAAACTCAATACGCAGTTGTTGTGTAAGTTTATTAGAATTTAGGACAAAAGCATTTAGATACTGAAATCTCAATAAACTAAGATAAAAACTTTAAGGTTTGTTTTAATGTTCTTGTGACGTTAAGGACATGCAACATGTCATATTACATTACTTAAAATGGTCTGGCATTGTAGGGTTTGGAAATAAGATAAATAGGGCCCCAGTTTGGTTATTAAATTCGTTCATACGCATTTCAAATTAGCTGACATTGCCAAGTCTTACAACAAAAAAGAAAACTTTCAAAACAAATTTTAACTGGTAATAGAACAACTCTGATTGACGATATCTTCAATTCATTTCTTTTTATTCTCATGCTTTCTCTCTTTTTACTTTTGAAACTCTAGTGTCAATGCAACGGTAGAAAAAATACCTACTTACTTTAATACAAGATACTGTATCTTAGTTCTAATTAAACATCACTTTAAAATATGACTTTTAATTGACTTCTTCTATTTCATTTTTAAGCCTTCTTCGTGGCTTTTATATGTAGTCCAATAATAGTTCATTTCCAAGTCGTAAAAACTGTCAAAATAATACTTTTTAATACCAATGTAATCAATTTTCTTCTCCGTTTCACTCTAAGATCTCATTACTTTCTTAAATACCTCCAATGAACTTTAGACCTAATATTCGTGAATTTTTCACGTAGCGTCACAGATTACCCCTGCAAAATTTATTATCGTGCGTGTGCATTAAGACGCCTCGGTGTTGGTCAAACTGTCACAACTTTTACTAGCTTATAAATGCCACCGTCGTTGCCTAAACTTTAACGTATCAAGTTGAGAAAGAGACTAATCACTCTTAGATTAACTTTTTGCTACCGTACTCCCAAGACTCTGGACATAAACTGCCTCATCCACCATCATGCTTAACTTTGACCCTATATATAATACATTTCTTTGCCAAGCATCAACAACCTAACAAACACTAAACGCCCTTGCTTTATTTTTATTATTAACATCGACGTCATTAATAAAACAATATTGGCGGCTTTACCAAGAAATCCGTGATGGGAAATTCTCAAAGTCGCAGCTATAGGTAAAGAGAAAAAAAAAGACGGAAAAGTTTTTATCGCTCGCAGGTTGCCAGTCTGTTGCTTGTTTTCCAAACAAATAAACACACAAATAAAAGTTAGAATTCAACTTCTCGTTGGATCAATCAGATAGAACGAAATTTATGTGCGCTTGATTCGAATCTGGGGTTTCGAATTTTTCCCACATATGCTGTTTTGTTGTGCCCGTAAAGAAAAAAATCAGAAATGTTTCCACTGTAAATTCGGAATATGACTTGATTTAATATACCATATGTCAACTTTGGATTGTTATGATGTCGCGGACCGAGTGGAATAAAGGAAATCATATGCCAAACACATATGCTACGCGGTAATAAACAAAGAGGAAGACATTACTTCCGAGTTATTAATCTTTTGTGTTTTACGACTATTTCATGCAAACACTGTACTTCTATTCTCTATTCAACCAAATTCTCCGTTTGTTTTATGCAATTTGTTTATATTTTTCATTTTACATTTTATTTGCGTAAATAAAACTGATTGAATTTGCAGGAATGAATATTCATTTCAACGCTTGATATACATTGTATGTCATAAATATTAAAGAAATAGAGAAATATCTTTTTGGTAAAATATGATTAGAAAATGACAAAAATTACTTTATTTTTTAAATTGGTATATAATAACAAGTGGTTAATTCATTTATAAAAAAAATAGTTCTATATTATACTATAGTATTTATTGTTTTTTAACATTTAAAAACACAATTGAACAATACTTGTTTATTGGTAATCTAATATAAAAATAAAATAATAAAAAACAGGCAAAAGTAAGTAATATTGCATGCAGAAACCAATTTATTCTGTTTTTGCCGATAAAATAATTTAAAAGAATTGTCAGATTAATTTCCAATTAAAATTTTAAGTTAATTAAAAGGTCTTCTTAGCAATATTTTTGCAATGAATGAATACTAATATTTTGTATATATTACTTTTTATATTTAATTAAAGTAATACTTTTATTGCTGTACATAAATATTGTTTATTTTAATTAACAATAAACTTAAACGCTATATTTGTTTTGTGTTAATTTTAGCCATATTTTAAGTAATAAAACCCTCGTTTTGTGATTTTAGTTATCAATCTTGCATATTTTCTTTCCAGGGAGAACTTGTAACACAAAACATGTCACTTGGTGTTATAATCAGCACGCATAGCCTTGTCCTACAGAAGGTAACCAGGTGGCATGGCGGTGACTACACCTGCCAAGCAGCGAATCCTCGGGGCGAGACGATGAGCCGCTCAGTCGCCCTTCGAGTCCGATGTAAGTACACTTAGGCTTTCTGCTAAGACTCTTCCTTGCCAAAGCCACCCGCCCCCACACTTTGCCAACAGACGCAACCGTCTGTTTCTTAGGACAATCGCGGCACAATGGTGTACACACCGAAAACTAACTGGGCAACTGGAATTGGAATTAATTGAGTAATCGCTTTCGGTTTGAACGTGAGCAACGTGCTGCAACGCGAAAGATGATTAATTTGTACATGAAAACAAATGCCTATCGAGATTTAGACTTGGCAAAAGTTCTACTGCACGTAAAACTTTTGCAGAAATCCTGAAACAATTTATACGGCGATATTAAAGTAATTTGCACTACGGAAATAAAAGTTTATATAATTATTTTTAGACTTGCTAATAATAATACTTGATTTAATAATTCATATTGATTTATTTGTGAAAACAATCTGCGCAGTTTTATTTGCATTATAAATGATAAACGACGAAATTATATCAAATTACCATCATGTCGATTGTCGCAATTTGACGTGTGATAAATGTGCTCTAACCGCTAAACAAAAACCGCAAACAATCAATTACTTTCCTTCAATATCTCTCTACCAATCTGCTCACCAATAAGTTGATTTTATAATTTATTATTTACAACAATCACGAACATTAATAGATGCGTTATGATTATCAATTATAATAGAATCAGGAATTATTTAATTATTAATATATACAGCAGCGGTGATAGCTACACCAAAATTATCTTGAATAATGCATGCGACGATAATTGAATCGTACAATGTCATACCTTCAATAAATAATTAACCAAGCATGTGGAATGAAAATTTATTAATATCATAATTCTTGTTATTGTTGTTATTGCAATTGAATCGAATTACCTGCTGGTTATAACACCAGCGTTTGGTGTAAAAAAGTAAAATCTGTTCTGCACATTGTTGTGTGCGAATTTTTCCAAGAACCAGAATATTCAAATCAGTAAAAGGTTTATTGATCTTCCAACACAAATGCTTGATTCGGTAAAACGTGATCGCATTTAGAAGAATCAGAAAGAAACTTTAGAATAACTTAAAGACTTGTTTTTACCTAGAAAATTTATGATCTTTGAAGACTAGTAAATAATGCAAAAAGGGCAAAAAGGTTTTTTTAAATTACATTCCTAAGCTAACAGCAAATAGCTGATATCTGAAAGTAAAAATCAATTTGCATGACTTAGATTTAAGCATTTAGTTTGACTGCCAATAAAATGCAAATGTCAAGTTGGGTTTCTCTGTCAACAAAAAAACAATTGCGTGTAACCTAAATCTAATTTTATTTTAATTGCAAATAATTATTTTTCAGAAAAATTAACATGACTTTTAAAATTGCAATTAAATTCTAATAACGTAAACAAACTTAAATAACGTATTTATTATTTTGTTAGTATTGTTTGTTTTAAAATATTACGACGAATACAGAATTGTGATACATTTTCTAGCAAAAAAAATTAGATTTTATCAGTTACTTTATAATAAACATAATATTTTTATTATAATATTAGTTATTGGAATATTAAATGGAAGTTTTTATATAAATAGGACGTTCTGTGTTGACCAGCACTTACATCTTTATTTTACACATTTTCAAAAAAACTTTAATCAAAATTTATTCAATATTTTACAATTTTTTTTTGTTTCATTTAAATTTTAAATATTTATTTGTTTGAAAAATCTAAATTGGCAAAATTACTAAGTAAGATAAAAGTTTTTAATTTCTTTGTACTTGAACTAACACTTAGGTTATTATTTCAGTTTATTTAAAAATAATTCTAATATTTCATTTTTTAAGATGATTTATTTTATTATTGCAAACAATTTCAATTTATTTGCTTATAGTATTAGATTCAATCAATTAAATTAATTTTAATTTTTAGAAAATTAGCACTGAAAAGCCCGATTACGAGGCATTTTAAATCAAAAGACCGCAAAGAATATTGCATAGGTACACGTACCACAAGTTATTCTTGCGGAAACTTTTCGTAATTACAGCATCCATCCATCACGAGCGCAGCGCAGACAATATTAAATGAGCCCCTGCCGCGGAACTGTGCGCGATCTTAAATTGAGGGACAATATAACAAAGGAAATCTCAGCGACGATGAAGATGAAAGCTGCGGTGTGCTTGGCAAAACCAGCTACCATGCTGCTGCCTTTCTTTCATCTTTCACCACCTTAGCACAACTAATAACTTTACGTAATGGATATTTTCAAATATCCAAGATACAACAAGTACATATGAAATTGCTAGCATAACTCTATGTGTTTCCTCGTAATATATCACTAAACGTATGTAGTATAAATATATTCTGAAATCAACTAATTGATACAGAATAGTTTATAAAGTTTTGAAACTTGTAGGTAGTGTAGCATAAATTGTTACCTTGGCACATGTTAGCCTACCACTTGCAAGCAAATGGCAATCATTGTTTAAATGCGTGTCCACACCTTAATTTAAGTTGAGTAATATTCAGCATTCAGAGCAATTCAAGCAATTTTGCATGCAAATGCCGTCTTGGTGGGACCTCTACATCAAACTGTGGTAAGTTCTCGTCGTGCTTCCTAATACAGTGACAAAGGTTACGCGACAATCGTTTACTGAACAATAGACAGTCTTTGTAAGGCCTCCTTCTCTTTTCTTACAATAGTAGCTGAAGGATTTTATCTTCTATTCTTCCCATTGTTGGAAAGCACTATGGGTCGATGCAAGACACAAGGATTACAGTTCTAGGTTTTCCGCATCTAATATACGTACGAACATGAAGAAAATTGTTGTGCACATCTTATTTGCATATCTAACGAACAGAATTTACAGCAGAGAAAAAAAGCTGAACAGTTGAAGAAAACGACTTAGACTTACCTCGGTTTTTTTTTGGAGAGGTTGTAAATTTAAGAGGTTAGAAGATTGCGGAAAGAATTGTTTTGTAATTTTGTACTATAGAACAGACATGACATACGATCTAATAAAAAACATTCTCAATAAATCAATTAATTTGTAATTTATGTAGAAGTCCAATCTGACTTTTACAAACAATAGAGGATCAATTACTTTGTGGGTTTTACCTACTTTATCTTAAAACAAGTCCCACTTTGAGAGGAATTATTGTTCTGTTGTGGTAGCAACTTTTTGAAAGCAGCTTACCATATTACCTTGGACTTTCTTCTGCATTGCTGCAATTTAGTCATTCAGTATTTTTCCTCTCTTCTTCTTAGTAAAGCACTATGGAGGTAGTTTTTCGTATCCAACAATTTTTATCGCAAATTTATTATCGAATATAACTTCGTTTTAGAACTTGTATTCCATCCCAACTGTACTTACACTTCTCTCGAGTGCACTTCCTGCAGCAACGAGATTTCCGCAGTTTACTATCCCACTAATAGTAGCTAGAAAAAAATATGAATAATTTTATTGGCGGGAAATCAAGTGCTTTTGGGATGCTGGAATGCTTATAAAACAGCGTTAAATCTCTGGTTGTTGCATACGCCCACCAACTTGATAAATAAAACGCATTTACATAAACATATTCGCTGATGTTTTGATCCAGCATTCTGGAGTTTATTCTCTAGTCTAGTGCAGCAAGTAGAAAAACGGAATATGAATAAAAATTCGCATTCTTTGAATGCATTTATTTACTCTTTACGAGCTTTATTCACACAGGCGGAGCTATATTCGTATCTTAACATTCAGCCGAGGGTTGTTATGTGTTGTTGCGTTATGTGTTATGAGTATAGCAAGATGGCCCTTATAGTTATTTTACACATAAATTTATAGCTTGGATTTGCTTTTGATATACATATGCTCTTAACGAGAACCGCTTCTTTAAGGCTTTGTCACAAGTCATAATAATCTACTTTATATCAGAGATAACAAAATGTGGTTTTTAAAGTTCAACCATTTTTTGAAGATAAACTGTAGTTGAATCAATAAAAATGTATTAAATACTTGTATATTAACAATGGAAATAACAAATTTTGAAACCATTTCAATCAACAAAGTTTGTATTTGAAACATTCAAAACTTATTTATTTTTGAATTAATTTATAACTGAGTTGTGTTGAGTGTGGTTACGAAGTATTTAATATTCGTTATGTATCTGAATCAGATACTGAATGTTACTAAATGTTATAGTAAAATTTAAATAAAACCATAAGAGTTAAATATCTTAGAAGTCAACGCGGTTTTAAAAATTAAAACCTAGTTCAAAATTATTTTAATGTTATTTTGATTGCTTTAATGCTCCTAACGTCAATAACTTAATTTATTTGTAGTTAAAAGTATTGAATAGAGACATAAATCTACCTCCAGAGCTACCGTTCGTGATCCGCTCCCATTTTAGATGCCCAATATACTTTAGTCACGTTCGCTGCACTTTAGTGCACGAAGCCAGGTTAAAAATCCCTCGGTTAATGCCGTAATGCCCTATCATCATCAAAAAACACCTCACACATGCATTCTACCTTCTTTTTATACTCACCTAATACTCGATATAAAACATTACAAACTACGTGCTCACTACCTGCACCCATTTCAATCGCGAGAAATTTTAACTTGCCTACATTTACCATATTTACCCATCACACCTAATCTGATACTGTGTTTCCGACCTTATCGAAAAACTAGCACAAGAAATATGCGGCAGTGAAATGTCATCCTAGCACATTATTTGCGTTTTTGTCTGCTCTGTCATTTTCACGCATGTTGTGGCCAGGTGAAGCAGGTGGTGCTGCGGTGATCTGACGAGCTTTGATGGCACTAGTGGCGGCAACGATGATGGTGCCAACGTTCGTGCTCGCGTGCCATTAAAGAAGCGCCAAAGCCGCCACACACGCGAAATGCACTCGTGATATTATGCACATTTGCGTCGGATGATTGCTGTCGGAAAGCGAACTTTGCTGAGCGATTAGCTTTAGATACCTATTACGGTAATATGCCTTAAAGATAAGATCAACTAACTCACATTATGTGTAACGACATAGATCTGATTAGAAATTTACTACCTGTTTCAATACAATTATGGGTTTGTTCATAGTTTATATTAAATTAGTCAAAATTGAAATTAATAGAAGATAGCACTTTAATATGTGAAATAGATATTTTTTGGCTGAAGAAGTTGATCAATAGCCTTGTATACGTACAAAATACCATTGGTATATTATTATTAGATATGCTTCTAGTAGTTTAGATTAGTTTGATTAAAAAATTGCATTAGAAGCATTTGTAATTGTAGTCAGTATAAACTAGTCTAGTAATAAGTTGGAAAAAAAATAAATAGCTTTACCATTTTGCTTCTTACACAATTACTACAATATTTTACAGATATATTGGTTTCCATCCAATTAGGTGACATTAAATTAGCAAATTTTTTATTTTTCTAATTTCAAGTGATTTAAAATATACATAATGAATTCCAAGAGATATAAATATATCAGGTATGAAATGCAAGAATCACACGTAATGTAACATAGATCGGATTTCTATATTTAGCATGCTCTCAGGCGGTGGAGGCAGCAGCACCCATAGACGCGAGGTAAAATCATACATGATTGATGCGTGATCATCGCACCTGGGAGCCAGCCAACCCGAGGTGTTATTACACGTGTACCTCTCTCAAATACGACGCAGACATCACCGCCAATACAAACGCCTCTAACCCTACGTCAAAATTCACTTTTTAATTGACATTTTCATCGGGCACATCTTTAAAGGGAATTCTGATTTGAACGTATTCAGTTTAAATAAAATTTCAAGATTTGTGACGAAAGTAATTCTATTGTTGGTTTTTTTGATAACAGAAAAATTGCTACGTTGATTAATCTTTAATTATTTTCGAATAGAATTTTTAATTCTATTTTGTTAAGGTTCTATGGCAATCTTCTAAGGCGTCTTAAAATATGGCAAAATAAGAAATAATTAAAGAGTATTTTTTAGATCAAATTCAACAATTCGATTTAAAGTAATTTCGATGATTGAGCGTAATCACCGTCAGTCTTCGACTTTCCCTGCCTTCCTCCATTCTCTGGTTGGCTACTTTCTCAAGTAAAACTGCATGGTTCCCTGTCACATGTGGAAGCAATTTTACACTTACACTGCCAAGTTGTTAGTTTCCCATTTCATAATTCATTATTTCGCTAGCTGCTTACTTTTGTCTGAAGAAATGGCTCATAAAATAAATCCTTCTCCAGTTTCCAAGCCACAATCAACAATAACATTGTTTCATAGTTAATTTCTTTAATGTCGAGCGACAAACAAACTAGAATGCAACAAAAAATACCAAAACGTGAATGTGTCTTTTGTATTGTTGTATTGTAAGCTATTCCTTTGATGCACATTTGTTTACTTTGCACGTTTGACGACGTTTGATGACCGTTTGTCACTCGGAAGCTCGATTGCGTTCGACACGAACATCTTCGTGTCAAATCCCCATGTCAAGCCGCCGCCGCCCGTTATCTACGCGGAAATAAACTGCGCATCGCGCGGCCCGATAGTCAAAGGTAGAATGAGTCAAAGTTAAACTTTATGTCGTGCGCTTGGCGGATGCGCTTTGCCGAAGTGCTTTTCCGTTTGTCACTTTGTGCTTATTTCGCTGCACTTAATATGAAGCGAGCGACTAATTAATTATTATGTTCAACAGGGTGGGCATTGTGAACACGAGTGCGCGCTCTCGACGTACAGTCAACAAGTCGTGCGCACCCGACATGCAATAAACTCAAGTTATTATCGATTCAAGTACTTGTCGAAAACTCGAGTGACCCAAAACAAAGCTTGACATTGCCAGGTCCTTCCGCTCAAATTGCTTACAAAGTTTACATACTGCGCATTTTGTTGACATTGTTGTTGACGGTTGATGGATACAATTAGAGTTACAAGCGAAATGCATTAGGGCAAGGTCGAAATATTTAGTAGAGCGGAAATTAACAAAATTCTATATATTCAAGGTAAAATAATGGTCCACGTTGGAAAATTCTATTATTATTAGAACTTGTTTCAAAAACAAAGACGCAAAATTTATTGCAGCGCAATCCAAACTATTGCAGATAAACACAATGTATAATAAGAAGTACTTTCAGTGCTATCTGAAAATGCACATTGGAGAGTAAAAACTAACAATTATAGGTACTATACATGTATCACCACCCACCGTCAGAACAAAATACCATTGATATTAGTCCTTACCATTAGAATACTGGATTCTGGAAAAACATCAGATCAAAAAAAAATTCAAAAGAATTTGAAATATTTCAACCGAATTTGAACCAAGAACTTATTTTACACCAAATTATTTTTAGTTTAATCTATTATTTGTACGATGAAAAGTTTTAATTTGAAATAAACGCATTTAAAATAAATTAAAACAGAGTCTTCTTGAGTGTGATTACGAAGTGTTTAGTATTCATTATGTATCTGAATCAGATACTGAAGAAAGCAACATCCCGACAACGTTCTATTATGTGAATTTTAGTAAGTGTTATAGTGGAATTTTATCAACATAAAAAATAAAACAATTAAGATTCACTCAACTATATATTATGACATAACCTTTCTTTTTTCTTTTCTGAACTAGACCACTTGATTCATCACACGTTTGGCATTCAAATTGCATACTCAAAAACTACTTCTTTTAGTATTTTTTTGTAGATAACCTTTGACGTTAGTCCTAGATGGCTTTCGTATTAGGCTTCTACGAGTCCAAGACGGATTTACGTTGTTTGAGTAGCTTAGGACGATATTTTTCCACACGGTTAACATTTTTATGAATTTTCTGATGCTTTATGACTCAATGTCTTGTATTTTATTTTTCCAGCTTGACTGGAGCCACTTCTAAATTACTTTTTAAAAGCAGCTAACATAAAAAATGCCCTGGATGTGATATGTTCCGAACATGTTGTCAAAAGTGTTAATTATCTTACGGTTTTGCGGCTGTATGATTTTACCCTCTCGGCTTAGTCGGCATGAATTTATGATCGAATGTTTCGCTGCGGTCACAGCATCTTCCCTTCCCCCGAGGCTGACATGTCAATCCGTCCGAGCAAGTCCGGCGAACCGACCGAGATTACAACCCGCTAAGCCGAGGCGCACCGTGTGCTCCCTGATGCTCGCAGGTCGAATCCGCTCATCTATACAGATTGCTTATTCCGACCGCGTCACACCGATGTCCAATATAGTCACCTTTTTATCCCCGACGTCGGAGTCCGAATTCAACGCTTGTTACCGCATTTGTAAGAACTCCGCCAAGCCTTACCCACTCGATTTTTTACCTGTTTAGCTTGGCATTTTCCTCAGCTACTACATACGTAGAGAATTTGCTCGTGTTTTTTCTCTAGTTGTGCTACCGCTGATCTTAAAACCCCAATGTGGATCTACGTGATCAGCTTTTGGAGCACTTTCTAAGGTATTCTGCTAACCAGACCGCTTGTTTGTTGGTTTACAGTTGCGCCCGTTTGTCGGGACAATGAGATGATCATCATTGGTGCGTCGCTGGACGAGAGCCTTAAAGTCCGATGCCATGTGGCGGCTGATCCTAGCGATGTAACATTTGTGTGGCAGTTCAACAACAGTGGGGAAAGTTTTGACGTCTCTCCGGCTCGCTTTGCAACCACCAGCGGTAATATCAGCGAATTGATGTACACTCCTGCTTCGCAGCGTGATTATGGCACATTGACGTGTTGGGGACGAAACTCTATTGGCAGACAGAGCGAACCATGTGTATTTCAAGTAGTACCAGCCTGTAAGTGGATTTTATCACTAAAAGCATTTCAAATTTATTTAACGCCAAACTTGAAAACAAGTTCATTGCATAATGGTGTCCATTTGAATGTGGTCTTTGTATAAGTTCAGTATGCTGTGAAGTGGATAGTTTTCATGTCAAAATTCAAAGTTCCCACTCATTGTGTGTGCTACTATTGAATGTGAAGAAGCCACGTCAAAAGGTCTGTCAGAGTTAGCGACAAATAAATCAGATAGTTTGGGTTACCGGGTTGCCCTTTAAATATAAAGGCCCTAAATATACTTTATCCATTCCACAGCCAAACCAAGCCCGTTGAGCAATTGCACCCTTCACGCAGCGACTAATCACAGCGGTGGCGATGTGCTGGAGGTGGAGTGCCGCGCCGGCTATGACGGCGGCCTGCCACAACGCTTCGTGCTAGAGGCCTACGACCCGTATACGATGCGAATGCGCCTCAACCTCACCACCCTCGGCAACAACATCAACGGCGGTGGTGAATACCCCGTCTTCCGACTGGAGCTCAGCGAGCTGCTTGCCGGAGACGGCTTGCCACCCACACTGCGCATCGTTGTATTTGCCCAGAATGCGAAAGGTCGCAGTGAGAAGATCATGCTGGACGACATTACGCTCAACGACGCCGAGAAGCGCACAGGTAGAAATAATACCAATGCCAAATATAACCGTACATTGTAAGTGGAGTTCCTACGTTTTGATTATTCTCCAGACGTCGCGCAATGAGCTAAGCACAAACACCCCATTAATGCAATTTGAATACGCATTAGAAATTACTTTTGACTTGCTGTCTGCATTTGAAATTAAGTAAATTGTATTACAAGCACGTTTTAGCTCTCAAGCTGTCAAGACACACTGTATAAAATATGGAATTAATTTCGAGCACGTAGTCCATGAAGCGAAGTCCATAAATAACCCACCACTCAAAACAAAGACAATCATCGTTAGTTAAACTTATTTCTTTTTTTTTTGTTGTTTAACCTAGAGTAGTGGATTACTTACATATAAGCTATCTACATAAGCTATATTTGTTGCAAACGCGCCGATTGCATGCTAGGAACTCCACGCTACAGTAATTGCATTACGGGGAATAAAGAAAATGTTGGGAAAAAATCAATGCTTAAAATTATTTCAGCTGCTACGTATTTTAACCTGTCAATATTTTTCATATTATACATTTATTTCAGATGGTTCTTCAAATATTAGCATCTTACCCATTGCAGCCTTGTTGACTGGGTCACTTTTGACAATTGGCATTGCTGTTTTACTAGTGATTGTTCTGGCTGTTCGAAGGCGGCATCGGCATTGTGCCGGCAATCACTGTAATCACCAGCTTGACCCGTCCAAACAACCTAAAATCACACCCCAAACTTCTAGACCTGGCTCCATGTTGGAAATTAATACTGGAGACCATCGGTATGTGGTGGCGTATACCTTGAAACCCGTGTCGGATTGTATGGGCCAGGCACAGATTGCTTCGGTTGATCATCAACCTGATATTTTGAATACACCTCGAAGTAAGTGAGATAAATATATACTTCTCAAAAAACTATATTTTTTTCTCTTTGATAACCTCTAAATTAGAGTTTCACAATATACTTCTTCTGCTCAACAATTCCTCTTATCTAATCTATTTCTAATAAGATTTTTATTTATCAGGTGCTGATACAACAACCCCTCCAAATGCGGGAGGACCTCTTCCAAGACCAGATGCACTCTTTACTCCTCCTGGTGATCATGCTAGGCATAGTCCAGCATTTTCAAACTTTGTATGTTTTTCATAAAAATCAGAATTGCTCATTGAAAGATGCTAATGTATCGGATAATTTCAGAATCATGATATGCATTCTTCGCCGGAAGTATGCGTCCCACAACCAATGCCGAACATGGCGACCACACTAGGCCGATCACGTCCGCGACCACCTCGCGACGTACCCTTCAACTCTTTCGCAACAATGCGTCGTGATCACATTATCGCAGACTCAATTCCAGGCCCCGAAAGCTGTGTGTAATGTGCTGTCGAGCTTCCTTCAAAACCACGCAACTTCTTCATGAACACATTCACAAAATAAATAAATTCCATTTAGTTCCAAATTGATTATGACCTAATGGCTTGTGATACAGGATTGTAACTGCCAAGTGACTAAGCAAGAACGAATAAATAAATAGATAAACCTAGTGTAAATGACAAATTTAAGTATATAAGCTTATCAGCTCAGAGTTAAGCAAATAATACAATCAAGGACACGAGCTTAATCAGTCAAAGTTGTTATTATGGCAATTTGTTAATAGATTGAAGATGTTTTCAATTTTCGTTGTCGTATCGTACGCGCTTGGTCGTGCGAAATTGTGAATATTACAAATTATGTATGCTATTGGCAAAAAGTGAACTCAAACGCAACGAAACCAAAGTGGTAAGTGTAACCTATAGATGAATTATACTTGAATACGTTATCTTAACAAGTAGGCCTATGTATAAAAACGATATAGATCTATTATAATTTGACGTTGATTTATGATCCATTGTACAATTTATGCAAATTACGTCTTACATAAAAAAAAAACGACAAATGTGTCTTACAATACCAAATTATTCCGGTCTAATTAGTAATTACCAACGGTGTACAAAAACTAAACGCAGGAGAAATTGACATTAAGCACATAAATTTGTTAAATATATTCTACTATATTATTTCAAATGCATGAGAATTAGTTTACCAGATTTAAATAATACCTATCAATTTTATTTTCTCTGTTTAAATCCAAATCAAGCTACTAAGTAAACGACACGAGAAAAACGTAAATAAAATGTGCGCAGTTGTGCTAGATAGATTTTCGATACTTTTCTATATAAAGTAATTGTAAAAAAGCATTGTTTTGTAATAAAACTTTCAAGAGTTTAACATGCAAGCGTTGGCGATCTCTACCGATTAAAGTACTCTATGAGAGTTGAAGCAGACGAGGAAATTCATTATATTTACATGTAAAATACAATAAATAATAAATAAAGTAATAACGTTGATTGTAAATATTTGGAGATTAAGATTGTATAAATGTAAGAGCTTTATTGCTGTGCAATAATGCAACATATTTTATAAAGCGAACAAAATGTTACGTACTATTGAGGCATATGCGTGTACCGATGAGATGATCCTGCGACGCGAGCGGGTGCAATCCTGATGTATGCGAATGAGCAAATAGTGAATGCGGCGACGTAAAAGACCTAAACCAAGTGTAATATAACAAGCTTTGTCTTTGTAAATATAACTGAACCAATTGAAAGTATTATAATAAATACGTGTCTGAAAATGAATCAACTATTCAATTTTACACGTTCAATTTGTTCTTACCCTGTCATTATTGCCACGTAAATGTCAATATTCAATCAACTTTAATTTGCTTCATTTTGCATTATATTCTAATTTATTTCTTTCAACTAAATAAATTGTTTTAGTACTTCTTTTACAAAGAATTATAATGATGATGATTACCTTATAAAATATTACTTAAGTAAAAGAATATATTTGCAATTAATTTGAAAAGGCAAAACAGAATACATTTTTTTTTCCATTTTAAATTATAACACTAACAATTTATAGTAATTGAATAACATTTTCTAGGCACATTAGAAATTTTGAAACGATGTTAACGCTGAATCTATTTTCTGGAAATAGAAGACAAATATTAAAATCAATTGAAAAAGTTTACCTTTTCCCAAATATGTAAATTTAATGTTATTAAATCAGTATTCTTCAACTCTAATTTCTAAATCAAATTAGAATGCTTTCTTATCTACTGTAAATATATTTACCGAATAGGCTTCTTCAAAACTTTGTGAGTTAATAAAAATGCACGCCAACAGTGTATCATATAACAATTCCAGCTTTGCCACCGAGAATCCATCAGTAACGTGACAAACAGTCCGCTTCCACAAAGTATAAATCTTCAGTTCGTCATCTATTAAATCGACTATAAGGTAAACCAAACCAAAAAACTATAAAAATTACGATCAACTTACTTTGGGCAGTTCCAACTTTTGCCACTTTTTTCAGATTGATTAATTCACAAGACTCCTCCAACGCCATTTTAATAGTCTTTAGTGGCGCAATACAATGATTACTCAAAATCTGTGAACGATTAACCATCGACTTCATTAATATTGCAAGATAATTAGTAGCTCTTCTTCTACCTTGCGGACGACTCGGAACATTTGCAATTGCTCCACACTTAGGCTTTTTTTGACTTGGTTTACGTTTGACTATTGGTCTTAATCGTTTCTGGGAATAGCTTGTAATTCGAGTGCTTTCACTACATATTTTGGGTAAAGTAACATCTTCATTTTCACTTATTACACCTATATAAAAAAAATAATAGATTTAAAAATTTTGTATTTTAGAGAATGCATATTGATTACGCTTTGTATCGGATGGTACACCGCCATGAATTAACTTCCACAAACTAGCACAAGTTTTTCCAAAGAAAAGAGGTGTAAAAAAAGTACGTCTTTCTTCAATAGTTGGGTTTTCTATTTCTACGTATACATTACAGTTAGAGAAGAAATGTTGAGGAAGCTAAAATTTCAATTTTATCAGTATCAGTATGAAAGGAAAAAAAAATTATCAACCTACATCTGGAGGTAATGTTGTATTGAAAGTAACAATCAACAACATTGGTAGGTCTGCATAAATATTCTCCAACATTGATATAATACCCATTTTCGTAGAATTATCGACAGAAGTCCACCACTCATCAACTCGAGAAAGGACCATAATAGAAGGTATACTTTGAAAAGCATTACTTATAACACGTGAGTAGTTTTCTGGCAAATCCAAGATATTTGTATTTAAATGTTCTAGTTTATGCAATAATGCAGGAATTATATACGTATTCAAACCTTGATCTGATTCTCCTTTTATCAAAAGACGTCCTGCGTATCGATTACCAAAACCACTAACATACCTAAAACGATTTCAGTAATAAGAATAGGAATTCACTTAACTGAACTATAAACTTTTTGTTATTATCTAAAAAATGTGGAAGGGCAATCTCCAAATGTCCAATGACCTTGTCTACTTGTCTTTGTAGCAATGGTTTAATAAACGGCGTTAATTTGCGCAGTCTGCAACCTCCGGTTCTCTCTGCAGAAGACCCAATCTTCTGCTGAGCGTTAGTAAAGTCCTCGTCAGAAATCTACATTTAAATCAATCATATTAGCCCGTTGCCATAAAGACACTAACATTTTCCTACTACTAATGATTCCAAGTCAATTTTACACGTAGTATCCGTATCAATATCAGGATAATTCCTTTTGACACCGCACATCACGGCCTCTGCACAAATCGCTTGCAAATCAGAACCGCAACATCCACTAGTAGCAGTTACGAGTCTATCCAAACATTCTTGGGTAGGTTTATGCTTCCATGAGTCTGTATGTACCTGAAAAATTTCCTTGCGAGCTTGAGAATTTGGAAGTGGAAAGTAAAGTTCTCTATCAAAGCGACCCGGACGACGTAGAGCTGAATCCACACATTCGATTCTATTAGTTGCTCCGATTACTATAACACTACTAGCACTTCCCAATCCATCCATTAAAGCCAGCAAAGTGGTAACAATACTAGCATGTACCTGGTCATTCCGTATCGAACGTTCCGGAGCAAGTCCATCTAATTCATCAAAGAATATTATAGAAGGTTGGGTTTTTCTAGCAAGCTCGAATAACTCTCTGAGTTTCCTTTCTGATTCACCGACCCATTTGTCCAATATATCTGCCCCTTTTCGGTTATAAAATGAAACTTTAATCTTAGATTGTTTTCCGACTTCTGTTGCTAACGCACCAGCTACAAGAGTTTTGCCAGTTCCAGGTGGGCCATAAAATATGACTCCTCGTGGTGGTTTGATTTGGAAGTACTTATACAAGTGGGAATGTAACAATGGTACAATGACAATGTCTTTTAGCATTTTGATGTGATTATCTAAACCGCCTATGTTTGAAAATTGTACGTTGTAGAAATCCTGGCTTGCGTTGCATTTTCTGCGTGGGATTCTTAGTGGGTTACGTGATTTGGAAGCCATTTTTTCGACATAATATAGTTGCATTCATAAATAACTTAAACCATTTTAATTTATTTCACTCTAAACTTGGTGCACCTTAATTTAACATTGATTTCTCCCAACGTATAACAAAAATAGACTTAAATTTTACATTGACATCTACGTTTAATGTATGTATGTCTGTCAATTTAATAATAATATCAATTAATTATCGTAGTCACTAGATATAACTTTTCCTTTAAAATTTCAGAAAATAATCAAAATATTGGCAACTAAATTATTTGTGCATCAAATGAGATGCATTTAATTTATTGTTTTTATTTATTTTTATATTATTTTATAAAACTAATCTACAAGTACGTTTATTATTCCGGTTTACCCAGGCGGTATTGTGACTCTGTGGTGTGGGGCTAGGCATTGTGGGGGTTTTGGATTAGATTCTCTGTTCTGATGAATAGGTTTGTCAGAAAATTTATATAACCCCGATTTACAGTAGTTCCGTACCATAGTTATACATACAAAGAGATAATGTAAAAGCGTAATGCAACTGCCAACACACCTATATAAGACAAATCGGAAGTAAACTAAACCATTGATTATACAAACACCAACACACAAGCAAAATCTTACACTTTGCAACCAAACTATCAGTAGTAATAGAACATGGTGGAACATCTCGCTATTTAAACTTTCACAAAAATCAGTTCAAATACAAAATTATTGAATGATCGAATTGATCTAACATAAATTTCATTATATAAATAGAACACGTCCAATTGCTCTCCAATGGAGAGCAGAACTATTTGTGTGAAATAAAATAAATAAGTTCTGCAATAAGGTTTCACCAGTTATTAAAATCAATGTTTTAGGTAAATACAAGCTCATTTTAAAAATTTTATTTACTCACCTAAGTATCTTTAAGAAGTAATGCAAAAATACACTCCATAATGTTCCAAACTTCAGACACAATTAATAGCCTTTAGAAAATCCACCTGAACACGTGGTTTTGTCGTCAGCTTAACCCTTAAACTTGCATATTTAATGTTAAATTAAAAACAGAAAACGCTAGTGCTGCCACCTAGTCTAGTTTTGTCTAATCATCCGATTTATAGTTTCAGTCTTGGATTCTAGAGAATACACTGTTTCACCAATGTCGTGTTTGTAGTCATATGATTGTCGTCTGATACCAAGTCTTGGGCGTCAAGGTGCTTCAAAAACTCACAAAACCATTAATTCTATACAAAATGCCTGTGTGTGGACCTAAACTCTCTCTCTGTGGACTTATCCTCAGTGTATGGGGTATCATCCAACTGGTATATGCAAAAATCAATATCTTTTCAACCAAATCTATCACACCATTATTTCCATCTAACATTATTTACATTGAGAAATTCATTAATTTCAGTCGTTAATGGGTATATTCTACTACGTTCATTCTGTGGCACTTGCTGAAGATTTGCCTGGTTTGGAAGAATCCTTCAAAACAGCAGATGACTTTTACACCCATGTAGATAGGGGTTATAATCAGGTATGAATTTCATGCAAACAAGTATATTGAAATGTTTTATAATGTTTGTCTTTTTGTTGAACTAGAATGCCTACAACTGTTGGATTGCTGCCTGTCTGTATTTGGTTACTTTGGTTATTTCTGGGCATCAATTTTGGGCCAACAGCAGATCTTCATTGAGTGTTTAAAGATATACCTGATTTACTTCATGTCTATTAAATTGTAACAAGATGTTCTCTTCCATCAATAATCACAAAATGTATGTGTAGATGATTTTATTTAGTTGTTTAAGGGCAGTTCATTCTGATTACACATTAGCAAGGAATGAATGTGGTTGATGAGTTATTGATGAAATTGGATGGCATTGGGCAGAGCATGTATTTGTTTGAAACCTTAAATTTTGTTGTAAATATATATAATAAAACTAATTTACTTTGTGGTCACAAAGTGTTCAGTATTCATTACGTTAATGGAACTTAACTATAACAATTGCTTAATATTGATTTGTAAAACGTTTTGAGCTGAAAGCAACAACCTTCTTCAGTATAAGGTTTATTTATTATTTTATCTGTTCTTATTTAGCTTGCTGTTTAGAAAAGTCGGATAACGATGGTCGGCTGTTTCTTTCGTCGAGAATGAGAATTTGAAGATTATGTGATTAGTCGTATTTCTCCTAAAACTATCCGGCGAGGTCACGTGACCCATTCTACAATAAGTCTGTCCTATTTGCATTTTTCGTAATATCCTGATAATTCAAACCAACATTTAATTAAAACTGCAATAATACTAATAATACATTTCAGGGATGAATTTAGTATCATTAGTTTCAAGGTAATAATCCATTCATTAACAATAAGTTACAGAAAAATTAAATTTCCAATTTTACAGGTTATCTTTAGGTGTTACTTCTCTCGCTTCACAACGAATATCACGTACAGTTTCAACATCTTCGGCTCTCTATATTAAAACAACACCATGTCTTCTGTAAGATTAACTATACTACTATACTTAACTATCCTCAAATATCTCATTATATTTACTAACTTGTTTTAGTGCTGAACCTCTAAAGAAAAAGAAGCGTATAGATCCAGCTATAATCAAAGCCAGGGAAGACAGGAAGAAGAAAAAGATTGAGAAACAAATTCGTAGATTAGAAAGGAACTCCAGGCAACTAAAGCCCATTGATGAATGTGAAATACCAAATGAGATATGTGATAACAGAAGGTATACCATACTAAAATTTTATAAAACCATTCTATAATCTATCAATGTTGTTTATTTTAGTTTACATCAGAGAGTTGTTAAAATATCCCCAGAAGTTCAAGAAAAGAGAATTTTGGCTGAGAAGAAATGGGCCAAATACATGAGAAACCAACACTTGGTTGATATGCAAATGATTGACAGAATCATGTATTCCCAACAAAGAGCACTGGATGAGCTAAGGCTAGAATCTGAAGAGTTATATCAGGAAGCAATAGAGGTAATATATACAATTCACAATTTATTTGTAAATATAAATAATGTTTTTAGCCTGACTTCACTCTGTTGCCATTCAAATCAGAGGGACCTAATAACACTCCCCCAATCAAAGACTATGAAGCCCCAGATGGTGATTATTTAGATGTATCCAAAGTTTGGTAATAGGCATGAAATTGTACATTAGAATTTGGGCAAACAGTATGACAAATAAAATGGAAGAGTCTTAACATTTACTCTCTTCTACTGCATTTGCTTCTTCTTGTCCTGGCAATTTTGGTGGTGGATTTGCACCAGGAATAATTAAAGAATAGAGAACATGAAGTACCATAAGTAAGCCAGTTGCCACTCCTGCTAGTGAGATCTGGAAAAGGATCTTGTCCTTTGAACCACCTTTTAAATAAACTGGGACACCATCATCCACCTAGAAATGTTTCATTGCTACATGATTTCAGTTTAGACTTAAGAAATGCCTAGTTTACCGTGAACTTTCGTTGCAATTCCTTGATTTTCTTGGCTTTTGGATGAACCTTTATTTTGTCTCCATAATAGCGAGCAAATTGAGTACGAATCAAAGTCCTCTAAATGAATCACGAATTATTTTATTGTATAAAATACTCTACTATATTGGATGTTAACTGTACTTACAGCGAGAAAATTCATGATTTTGTGGCGCCTTCTGTTTTACTGTAAAAAATTTTTGTACACTTTATAATAAAGTGTCAATTAGACAGATAAAATTGTTTCTACACTCTCTGATTGTAATCAATATTATTCTATTAAGTACATAACGATGTAAAATTCGGTACGAAGTTAATCAGTTAAGTATTGGATACTCATCTCACTTGATTTATTTGTGTTACATGGTGTTATTTGCTCCACATATACAACATAGATATATTACTAAATTTTATTTACTAGAAATGTATTAAATTATTATTTCTTGGGGTATGCCAATTTGAACAGGACTTCACCAGACATAGCCAGACCAATACTAGTCAAGACAAGTGTGGTAGCAACCAACATGCGATCTGCAAATCCACCTTTCAGGTAGGATGGGGTACCATCTTCAATCTAAATTATACAAAAATAAATGGTTTACATTCAATGCAATGTGCATGCCTTACATGGCTGTTGTACAGTTATTATATTCTAGGTATATTAATATTATTTGAGTGGTAAATTTATAAGCCTTACACCATATTTAGCCTGGACCTCCTTTAGGCGACCGAATTTGGATGATGGAACTTCCTGCACGGTGCTCATGTAGCGGCGAAGAGCATGACCAAGGATAGTTGCTTTCTATAATAGGTGCATCACATTGTTAGTTCATTTGTTTTGTAACTTAATGTAGTAAAGTGCAGACTTATGTAATGATTTGTTGGTTATGATAAAATGTTGTATTAGTAGAAAAATCTGCCCTAATTTGATTAAATATTTGAACACAGTCTAAAAGTCTTGTAGTATTATATTCATATACATACCCTGATGTTACCCATTATTTAGGAAACGAAACAGCGACGTGCACAAAATACACTCTTCGTTGGCGAAACACTGCGAGCAATCGAATCTTCTAGTGGAATTCATGAGAATGTAGGGAATTCTCGTTTCATCCAAATCTGATACATTTTCTGATTGCGCATGTCCAGAATAAATTTGAACCCTTGCGATTCTCACTCTACAACGATAGAGTAAGAGGGCAAATACTACTATTTACGTTCTAACTCTTTAAATGTATACTGAAGAAAGCCATTGGTACTACTCTTGCGCTTACGATTTATGTATCTCCAACATTGTTGAGTGTGGTTACGAAGTATAAGATTCATTGTTAATAGAACTGCACTATAACACTTACTTTATATTTACTATATATTTACTTGTTAAAACGTTTTCGGAATGTTGCCTTCTTCAGTACGATTTTATTTTGTGATTGTTTCCGATTTATATATATTCTAGATTAGTTCTATTGAGTGGAAGATGGTCGGTTGTTTCTTCTATCGGGGATGGGTATTTTGGGGATTATGAGATTAGTCTTAAAGGTTTAAAGATTGTTTAGAATTATGACTGGCTGTGCTCATTAAGGAGTTTTGGGTTATTTAGTTTATTTTCGTAGATCTGCAAATTTTCGTTTATGTCTAAAAAATTTGTCTTTACGCATTGCGCAATTACTTTGTGTTGTCCTGTGGCGTTTTGTAAACGTTTGTCCATTTCTGTTTAATTTGCTTATAATATTATGCCACTCCGAATTGCATCCTCCTGCCTTAATGCGTAAACTATATTGCATATATTTTGGCAATCACAA
>JAODIE010025120.1:0-246088 GCA_027575565.1 Diploeciton nevermanni
TATATATATATATATATATATTATATTTATTTAATTTAATTGAAATATTTTAAGTTCGTTTTGCTCCTCTGTTCAGCGATTTTTCTCCTAGGTCACCCGTTAGTATTTATTGCCTTTTTGTAATTTCTGTTCGTTTTTTGCATGTAACTATTGTTATTATTTAAATAATCTTACCACATAGCAAAATTGAATAACTTAACTTTTAAATAATTGTTAAAACAATATATCAATGTATGCTAGCATTGTAATTTTTTGCAGATTTTCATTCAATTAATTATACAAAAAATAAGGTGTTTTTTGATTAGAGTTTTTTAATTATGAAAAATAACGAATAAGGGCTAAATGCAACCACGTGCAGCGGCGATAGGTTCGCCGCATAGGTGTTATAAAACCATAAAACTTCAAATTAAAACGAGCCAAAAACTGGTTAGGTCGGTGGTGGTTTTGGGTGGCTGGTCGCGTGAGATCGAAACACGTGTCTTCGAGATAAGCAATATCTTTAAGTCGCTCACATTTTATTACATTAAACGAGCGAAGCCCGACCACGATTTTCCTCTCGCGGCCCGACCACAATACCTCACCTTTTTACTTGCAGAACCACTCATCCTTATTCCATTCATCTGGAAACCTGTACTCATCTCAGTTCGACTCGCTCATCATTCGGATAACGAGCGCATGGAAGAGTGCAACTCGGGGGCGCCGAAGCCCGCCAGCAAGGTTAGCGGAATCTTTTATTTTATTATCTCGCTATACGGCTACCGATCCGACACCTTTGGACACGCTGCCTGAGGAATCGAAGTCACGGTGAGTTCGGCTTCTCAAAAAAACACGCCCGTAATCTACGCTTAAAAGTATTGGGAGGAACAACTCCAAGAACATGCAGTTTAGCTTCAATTTACGATATCATGATGTATCATAACATACCATAGAATTAAATGTATCCTTAATTATTGTTAATACTAAGGTTTTTTATGAACATCGCCAAGTTTTGCGCAGACAAATGCACACATTTTCATTAATTGTTAACGCCTACATTTACATAATAAATAATTAAGTCATCGACGTTCGCAATAAGCTGATATGATAATTGCATGCAAGATGAAATTAACTGCGCTACGTAGACGCCAGTCACACATTGGTAGGCTAATTTTTACAACAAATGCATGTGTGAGAACAAATGCATGTTACCAAAATTATCAATGATCACTGGAATCTTACAATATCAATGTGTTTATCCGGTTTATTAAAATTTTGCACAGAAATGTAATTCTTCTAAATGCTTTACCCGCAAATTCTTGTTCATCTGATATCTGATTTACATATATTGACTGCTATTTGCGGCACTTGTTCTTGATTTTCAAATTGATGCAGTATTGTGAAGTGGAGAACGTGTACGTTGTTGGTCTCTACCGGCATGAGTAACAACAGCCGTAGCAGCAGCATAATTCTATCCAAAACACTCACTAAATTCAACATCCACTCGTAAATTTAAGCTTCTCATGTTTTAACAATTTAACAACTATTATTTCATAACTCTTGTAAAAATTATCAAAATGATATTTACCAATCGCACATGCCACTGTGTAGTATAGTCCCAAGCATGTATTTGTACAGGATACGAGATCTACCTCTAAGCTAAGCACAAATCACCAAACAAATATTCGAATGATATTTTGTATATTTTGTACATATACAAGGCCATCGTAAATATTCTATTATGCGAGATACGCGACATAATCCAATATCTATAATTCATATTGGTAGTGCTTCTGCGAATTGATCCCAGTATGCTACATTTGAAGGCAGTCTCGTGGGCGAACTCGAATTTATCTACACCTCAAGTGAAACGGCAAATAAACTACCGCAGAACACGGTCAAACACCAGCGACTCCATTCCGCCTGGCACGATGCTTTCAAATATCCTTTGAGATACCCACATCAGGTAACGTATGTCGAAACAAACGTTAAAGTCTATTAATTATTAATGCATCGCCATTTTTGCTTTCAAATTGTATGCAGTGAAATTTCAAGAGTTATAATTTTAAAGTTTTAGAATTTTAGTGAATGTTATAGTGAAATTTTACCAACATAATGAATTCCCTTCTATCCCGTCACGTATGGGGATTTCTGTTCGTCATCCTCCTCTTACAAACTTCTTCCATTTCGTTCAGACTTGCGCGATCTTTACTGTGTCATCTCATGATTTTCTTAGCTTCCCCAGACCTCTCTTTCCATGCATTCTTGCTTCCCGCACCTTCCTCGCTTGCGTGTTTTTCCCCATCGGTTGCATGGAGAAATTAAAAATTGCAATGAAAGATGAATAATTTGATACTTTGCTGAACAAACACAAATATGTTCCAAATGCCAATTTTTCTTCTTTGTAAATATCTATAACATCAAGTAACAATGTAAAGTATTTTTGCTAGCACTGACATTTTAATGTTGCATGCATGAACAATGACAAAACGCTAAATAAATAATGTAAATTGCAAACCTGGATTGCCAGGGTATACTTTTTTTTTAAAATATTTTTCTGCTTACACCAGTATGAATAACTTATAAAATTGAAAACAATCATATAAAACGTCATCTTGACGAACAAGGTCAACGTTGCTCACATATCAAAACATCAACGTATCATCTGTCGTGAAAATGTTACTACACTGACCGAATTGATTCATGCCCTGCCTGCAAGACATAAATAAACATACTAGCCATGTGCGGTTTATTACAGCCTTAATTTCCCTCAAATCCACTAATTTTCTCACTTCCTACATGCCTGTAGGACAACCAACCGACCAACACGCTAAAACACAGGGCCAACCAGTATTTAAGCACCATAATATTAGCATTACCGCACTCGTTAAAACCCAAGATTGCGATAGGATGACAGAACAAAATATAAACATTCCCATGATATTCGCGGGAATTTACTCTTTGTTCGCGTAAGAGAATGTGACATGGACTGTACTTACTCGCTTGAATGTAACTGGCGGCCGAGGCGATGTTCGTCAGCAGCATAGTCTTCATGGCCTAGCCTGGATGGCGTTCTATTTACGAGATGCACAAATTACCATTCACATTCGCGATGGGTATCACTTCTCGGCAGGGAAACTGAGAAACGCATCACCTGGAATGTCATGGCGGACATCTTGGGGCTGTCGTCGTGCGACAGTCGAATAGAGAATGAAAAGTGCAGAATACGTGGCGGCATCTGGCAGTGAACAATGATAACTTTTATAGAATTAAGTCGCGTTGGAGAATATTTAAATATTGTATTTTATATTCAACGCACGTGGCATTAACGTTTATTTATATTACTTAATAAAAATCAAATGCTTTTTTAGAAATATGTATTAAAAACACAAAAAACTAGAAACGCATACTTGCGACGTCTAGTGACTAAAGCCTGAACTAGGATTCTAGTGGGCAAATAATTTGACGAACTTTAATGCCCGAATTTAATATTACTTGTCATCATCATCAATAGATGAAATTTTACTGCTATTTAATGAAATGAGCTAGGAAACTCAGCTAACTGGAAATAATGAGACGAAATTATACTTCATACTTTTCTGAAATTTTATATACATACATGCAGCAAACTAATCATGAACAGCTCTAATGAGTCAACAAAATTGAATATTATATCATGCATTACTTTAACATTTTGCTCTAACATGCACTACACTCTTGAGAAATAGCAACAAAGCTTAATGTATTCATAATCCAAATCAGCACACAACAGAAACCACCAAGCTATAAAAATGTAAAAACCACTTCACATAGGACTTTATTCCAAAAGAAATTTATTGGAACAGATATTGGGATCAAGCATTCACAAACCATCATCAGTTTTCACTTATATTTTAATATGCAAAAGACATCCTATTTGCCTTTACCCTTCACAGATTGGGCCTTTAAAACGGAAACAACAATCTTCTGTTCTTCTAAAAGAAAGGCGCGGACAATCTTCTCTTTGACACACTTGTGGCACAAAACACCACCGTACGCACGCTTCACGGTCTTCTTACGCCTGCACATGCGCGATCTCTCTTTTGGTCGTGCTGGGATGATGCCCCTCAGCTTGTCTTTGCATTGACCACATCTTGGTACCTTCTTGGTTTTCTCCAAGTACTGGTAAACCAATTTACCACCAGGAGTGCGTACGCTAAAAGCAAAGACGCAGAATCAGTAAACATACACAGGTGCCGCAAAAGCTGGATTTAACTGATATCATATATAAGAAGTGATATCAGTATATTTATAACGAACGAATGAGGTTATCCTCATGGTTTTCAGTACTCTAGCCAAGAACTCATCATTTAATAACAAGCACACAAAATGTGGCAAATCGTATACGTTAAAGTAAGGAAATGAAATGTAAACTTACATACGTCTCCTGTTCGACTTTGTGTTATACGACAATCGCCGCCTGAAAACTAGACGTTGCACCATTTTAACCTAAAACAACAACACCAGACTGTTTTAATATTTAGCACAAGTTCAGATGAGTCCGGTCAGAAAATATACGTTTCGATCAGTAAAACAACAGGTAACAAGTCGAATGCAATTGGCTTTTTTTAAATATTAATTGAAGCTTGGCGGATGAGCAACGATTATTCTTCAATTGAACTTACTTCGTGAGGATTGAGAGGAAAAGGAGGGTCGCGGTTGTACGGTTGCCTAGAGTTCTCCCTTCCTAAACCATGTTTTGCTTTGCGAGCGACAGTAATGCCACAGTTCGGCACTAATCGGAAATCTAAAATTTTTTGATGTGTTTTGAAATTAAATTTTAAAGATTTTCAAATGAAATAAATTTTATGTATTGAAAATGTCGTAATATTAAAGTAGTCATAATAAAACGTAACGTGTAGTTATAAGGTAGTAAATTATAACCTCGGAGTGCCACTATCACTGGTTATCAATAAGATGGCGTTCTATATTTTTAATTTGAATAATTGTTGGTCTATTTCTATAAATACTAAGAGATTTCAAATAATAGTCGGGTTTACGTATTAATAATAAAAATGTAAAAATTCTTTCAATAATCATTTATAATTATGTTTTGAGTAGAATTAAATAATAATAAACAATTATATTTGAATAACAAATTGAACATATCTTATAAATGCTATAATTATTCTAAGTTGGTCTAACACCAACTGTTTTTTCTACTGCTGCAAGCAATACATTGATATCTGTCAGATTGATTTTAGCTTGCGATAAAACGGCACCTTCTGGCATTATTTCTGGTTCATGTTTCAAGGTTTCTATCGCTTGCACAAGATATTTTTTGGATTGCTAAAAGAAAACTCTAACTATTTTACATTTTCACAGAAAATAACAACTTACCACAAGTGATTCATATAAATAATTCGGGCCCTCTTGCCCGGTCGCGCCTCTTCTCTTGCCAAGTTCAGCAATTGCTGAATGGATCTCAAAGAATAGCATTCCCCTAGCCCGATTTTCTGATGGTGCTAATATATCCATTAAGCTTAATAGCTCCTTGCACAATCTTATTTTAAGCAGAAGATCTTCCTCGGATACATCTTCAAGGGCATTTCGGTATTCCTGCCCAATCAACTCGGTTAGGGCCACTTTAACATCTGTGATGTAGAAATGGTTTCCAGGAACGTGTTTTGCAGCATGGCTTAGGAAAACCTTTGCGGCTGGTACCGAGTTTTTCTGTAGATCCTGAAGACGTCTTCCTAGGTCTTCAATGAGATCATCAACTTGTTCATTGGGAAATTGCTTCTGACATTTTTGGCACTTCCAAAATGATGATGATATATCGAAGAAAGAATGTGGTGTTGCAACTCCATGGCAATTTCTGAAAATCAATATTTTAATAGTCTTCCACAAGTGGTTAAAACGGTGTACTTGTCTAAACATTTAATGCAGCTAAAAAATGTCCCAAACTCAGTAACGTCCTGACATCTAGTACACTTGCAATTAAAAAACTTGGTTTCTTGAAGATAATGGAGTCGATTGCTAGTTCCCCAAAGCGGGTCAGTATAGCATATAGAAAGGTGCTCTCCTTTTGCTATTGGTTTGCATCCAACAGTAATCAAGACTTCGCCATTGGAAGTGAAAGTCTTAGAACAATTTGCACGGCAATTGTTTTCAAACAGAGAAGCTATATGGTAGATGGCTACGCTATGTGGCTCAGACAAAGGCACCTCATGACCATTTACGTTAAGGATGCCGCAAATACGGAGAATGGCATCATCATCAATGTTTAATTGGAAGAAACGTCGTATGAATTCAGCTACCATACGACGGTCGTTTTCATATTTTGGTGTCTTCTTCCTCTCCTCACAGTGTGATTGAAGAGTGTCTAATTTTTGCCAGATATCCGGAAGAAATTGCTTGTGGTACAGCATTCGCAGTGGGGTGATACATTCATAGGTGGGGTTAACCACGTTAAATGTATTAATGGTCACCTAAAAATATTAGTTTTAACATTTACTACGAATTTTAGAACGTGTCTGTTTAGAGTTTTACCTTGTTTTGTCTTTCTACAGTGTATGAACATTCGGGAAGATGAACAGGATTACTTTGGCAGATTGTACTACACATTGGCCACCCACATTTTGAACAGGGCTTTTGATTGTCCTTATTCAATAATTTGCCGCATCCCAAACACACTGGTGCTGTAACTTGCGATGGTCCCCAAATTAAAGGCGATTCCTTCAGGACAACATCTCCCGGTTTCAGATTTCTGGTGGCAACCAAGTGCCTCCCAAGAAGATCATCAGTCATAATCTCCAATAGAAACCCAACTAGAGAAGGAGCTAATACTAGAATTTCGAATACACTAACCTGGTATGGTTTGCACTCCTTTTTGTGTACCTTCCAGTCTGCATTCTGGTGCTCTTTGCAGCAGTAAACGACTGTACGACATCCGGAACATTTGGATTCTGCAGGTTCCTGACATAAGTTGCACTTTGAAGTAGTGGTCTCCATTTTGATACGCTTCTCGACTAAATATTTGTGCAAAATAAAGATGATATGCTTCAGCCTACTCGCTAATTATGCGGATGAGCTAATGGGAACTGGAGTAGCATAAGCTGCATCCTACTGCAAGCGCATGCCTACAGCGAGTTGCTTCCATCTCTCACATCTCCACTCTCCGTTTGCCTATAAATACAATAGTGCATTTAGCGTATGTCGATCTAATTCCGCTTATATTCACCTATGCTAACACACAACATGCTAATGTTGACTATTTCTGTTCAGCTAGGAATGAGTAGGTGGCGGGTCAATTAAGAAATATTAAAAAGGAATTTTCTATCAGATTAGCATAATAAATGCCGAAGCTGATTGAGACACAAGGCATTTGTCACATTGTGTCAAAAAAAAAAAAGAAGCAGGATGAGGTTGCGCCCAGGACCCTAAAGACTAATGATAGTTGTAGTATACCTTAAGATTATTCAAGGATTATTATACTCAACTATGCTTATCTAGTCAAACAGTAGCAACAATTAAATTGCACACTGTAGTTTCAATATTTAAGTACTTTGATAATTCACTAGTAGGTCGATAGAATACATTTTTTCAAATAATAAATTAATGTAGTAAATATCTTATAACTTTCTAATAAAATAAGTCAATTATTTCCTTCCCTCCTTTCATTTTCTCAAATTCCTTAGAGGCGTTTCTAGTTATGATGATGATCGTTGATCTATGTTGAGATGCTGAAGTAAATAATGAAAACTAGTGAGTCGTGCAACTCGATCAATCAACGCCGCCTAATAATAAATCCAACTTGGGAAAATATACACAGCTAAATGAGAGGAAAGCTGGAATAAATCTTGAAATGGACCAGATGAAATCAAGTGCTTTGAGTTTATTTAAAAACAGTTAAAAACAGTTGATTAAACCCCACAATCAACAGCACGTTTTTCAGCAAGTTGCACCTGCTTTATAATGGGTCGATGCACATCGACGAAGGAAATACATACAGAATTGAAAATCCGGCTGATATGCATTTTCCAACAAAGTCACCGAATATATTCACTTGCCAGCGATAGTTCAGAGAGCCGACGTTTTGTGGTTTGTCTTAAAATAAACATTACATTACATTATTCTACCAATGCTTTCATTTATGTTTATGTAGCGTGCACGTATTCTGCACTTCAGATCGGTGGTAGTAGTGTTCAACGGACGGAACGATGCGACACGCGTTTTCCCTTCTCAGTACCGTAAATACACCCACAATAGGCGCGAACCGGATGCGTCTCTCTATCTTGTTACGTAAAGCAACTTAATGCAGAAAATGCGCCAAATGTGTTGATATTCCAGTATCACGACATCTAATGGTAGCAGATTGGAAGTGAGTGTGAAGAAGTGCACCAAAGATCAAGATGACGTCAAAAGGACATCATGGGAAGAATAGAAAAGTATGTATCAACTGTGTGGAAAATTATGACGTATATACAAACTTATGGCTTTAAATTTAAAGTTGCTTTGTTAACTATAAAGTTCTAGGCATCAACTTTATAGTTAACAAAAGTACTGAAGTAATAGAGCGTGCTTATGGGTAGCCTCCACGTAAGCACCGTAAAACGTATGAAGTCAGTTTCGCGTCGAGTTTTATCGCATTAAAACTATAAAAATCGTGCAAATTATTAAAATACTTTTAAATTCAACTCATCACAAAACTTGCAGAAATCCAAGAAACATAGCGACAATTCATGCAAAAACAACCGAATTAAAAGCGCTGAACATTTGGAACATTTGGATACAATGGATGAAGTCTGCAAAGAATTCTCCGATAGTAAAATATTCATAGTGCGAACTTCTAAAGTGATGGGAAGGTATTTACGATATTTAATAGCCTTAAATATAAGGCTAGACATTTATTATATCGCGGCTTTGCAAGATTAACACGTATGATGCTTCATTGATGTTGAAGTAAATGCAGGAGTTAGAATGATGCATGCGTATTAAGATTTTAATTACTGTAAAACACGAAAATTACAACCGTAAAGTCAAACATCATAAATATAACTCGCACAACACACCAACAAACATCGATATATTTGTTGCAATCTGCCACGATTGATTGCCGTTGCAAATATGGCAAACGTTGAAGCAGGAGAGCAAGACACCTGAAATTTTCAAAGCGACTGGCAAGCAGCCAACTCAGGCAGTAATACCGCCTGAGTATTTTTTTTTTTCTTAATTTACCGAACTGATCAATGAAGAAACAAAACAGATCTACTAATTAACGGTTTTGCTGTTAACTTCTTCGTGATTGTTGTGTTTTCAAGATTTTTAAATATTTAGTTTTCGTGTGTCAGTTTCAGGATTAAGAAATTGATTTCGATATTGGAATTTGCTTTGAACTGCTTTGCCTTCGTTTCTAGTTGGAATTGCCGTTTCGTTCTAGGTACATGGTTGCCGCCAAGGACCTAAGTCCAGGCGATGTTATTTTGAATGAGAAACCGTTGGTTGTTGGACCCTGTACGGATTGTCGCGTACAGTGTATTGCTTGTTATCATCCTATCTCGGAAAATGATTCATATTCCAGGTATGTTAAGTTACTAACTAAGTAAAGTAATCATTATTTCCAATTAGAACGCCCACAAACAATTATTGTCTTTTAAATGTTTCTATTTCCTACTAAGAGTTCTCAATTTAAAATTATTTTTTTTCCCATGAAATCTCAATTACTTGCAACACTTGCAAAATCTAAACTTTGTGGTACGAGGCGTTAGATTTAAGCCACCTGGCAGCTCTCCAAAACTCAAAAAACGCGTTAAACAGGTGGTTAACTCTAAAAAATCACGATAATTCAAAAAGAAACACCAATTTTAAACAAATTAATTTCTAGGTGTAAATACTGCAAATGGCCCTTATGTTCTGAGCAATGTAAATCACTCTGGACTCACTATGGTCACACAAAACGCGAGTGCCAAATTCTCAAAGAATGTAAATCTTGCAATTTTCTAGACTATACTGACTTTGATAAGCTCCGAGTAAATTTCTATTGTATCGTACCACTGAGATGTTTTCTCCTGAAAGAAAGTGATCTCCCAGGATACAAAAAGCTAATGACAATGGAGAATCACGACGAAATCCGCCGCAACATTTCCGAGGTCTGGAGCGTAAATCAGATCATTGTCGACCGCATGGTACAGGACTGGAAACTCTGCTATACCGAAGAACAAGTCCATAGTATGTGTGGTATCCTGGAGGTAAATGCATTTGAGATAGGGCAGCAAGGGATTAACATTCGAGGGTTATACCCATCGGCGTTTCTAATGTCGCATGACTGTGTCCCGAACACCTCGCATTGTGATGAGGAGATGGATTATAAGTTATCAGTGCGAGCCTCAACTGCCATCAGGACGAATCAAGCAATTACTTTGAGTTATGCTTATACTTTACAGGTAAATAATTGAACACAATTATAGTGCCATCTAAGTTGATGCTTATTTTCTTATCGGAAATAATAGAGCACGTTGAAACGACGCGAGCACCTTTTAGAAAACAAGTTCTTCTCCTGTATGTGTGATCGTTGCGGTGATAAAACAGAAATGGGTACTTACATTGGTGCGTTAAGATGTCCAAAATGTAAGGATGGATTGGTCCTGAGTGAGAATCCTTTAAATCCAGAAGCGTTCTGGAGTTGCACTAATAGTAAAAAGAACGGAAAATCCTGTCCTGGTTATACACTAGCAGCAAATGCGATGGAGCTTCTTATAGATAGGTAATTCTCTTCCACTCATACTTTATTAACAGTTTAGATCACTCTGTTTATTCCTCCTTAATTGGTTATGATTTCTTATATTTATTTGACAAGTAAACTTTGTCAGGGACTCTCTGAAAGGTTACAATTTGCTTTAACCGCTTCAGCCACTAGTCAAACTGCTGCCGTTGCAGTGTCGCATCAGTGCAGAATATCGATCTTTGTGAAAGGGAACGTGACCTAGATGTCCCTAATATGTATACATTATACAGCACCTAAATTAAAATCAACTTGAACGTTTTAATACTCTTTTCTAGGATAGCAACTGAAATTGATGATATAGACTCTAATAACATCCAAGCAATGGAAAGCCTACTAGAGAAATACAGAAATGTCTTACATCCAAATCATTATTTAAATTTGGATGTCAAACTCAATTTGAGTCAGCTTTACGGAAAAATCAATGGGTATCTTATTCATGAAATGTCAGATGCTGAATTACAACGGAAAATGGAGATTTGTAAAGAGATTCTTCGAGTTTTCGATGTTATCGAGCCAGGGTATACCAGAATACGAGGTAATTTAATTTGTTAAACTATTAATATGTGTGAAATTTAATACACTGACTTTGATTTGAACTTTCTCTTGATACAATTACAAATCCATAATACAAGTTTCTAATGTTTCATATTTTATTTTTAGAGTATTGTTGAGTGTGATTAGGAAAAGTTTAATATTCATTACGTTGATAAAAGTTCACTATACACTTATTCAAATTTAGATTAAGCCGAACGGAAACTCTTGTAATATGTTGAAAACATTTATTTTAATTCAAGTTAGAATTTGAGCGTAATTTTCTTGGCATGCTAAAAAATAAAATAAAAAATGTAAGCTCAATAAATAATTAATGCACGTTACCGATTGCAGTCGCTCACTACAATCGGTCACCAGCGCTAGTCTTAGGCTCTTGAATTAATCTAGAGCGCCTGGACGTAACCGTTTGTGCTTTGCTTCTTAAAAGCGGTCGAGTGTGCCGCGCATAGGTAAGGTCTAGGCTCGGAAAATTATATAAATGTTGTTGTTTTAGGCTTAGTTCAGTTGAGTCTTAGTCGAGTCTCAGTCTGCTACGAAACTGTCTCACGGCTAGTCTCCCAGTTCCAAGTTCCGAATAAAATTAATTCAATAAAAGTTCAAATAGTTATACTTAATTCCCTTAATTTCCCTCCCTCTTAATTGAGGCGGTCTTTTGTAGACCGAGGTGTTTCAGATAATTCAGTCGCGTCTCCCTCGCAACAATGTATCTTACTGAAATTTTCCAAAAAAAAAAAAAAAGGAACTTCAATTCAATTAAACTATTTCGATTTTGCACATTTCATCGTAAAAATAAAGCCTTGTCGCGTGCTATACCCACCTTGCCCTGATTGTGCACAGCTGAATGCAAATCAACATTGAAATTGCCCACACTCCGGAGCATTTGTGACATATGTGTGACGATTTGCTCTAGCTAGCACTCAACGCCGACTTGTGCTCATTGTGCTATGTTGACGTCTGCATTTGGCTTTCAGGTGTGACGCTGTATGAGCTGCACGCGCCGGTGTTGATCCTTACCACGCGCCAATTCGAACGGCATCTGCTCAGCCGGCATCAGCTGCGTGCGAGGATTCGGGAGGTGGTGCGTTGTCTGGAGGAATCATGCATCATCCTAGTCAACGAGCCGCCACACTCCTCCGAAGGCCTGATGGGAATCGCCGCCAAAGATGCCCTTAGTCGAATGCGAGAATGGCTCAAGAAGATTTGATCAGCTACGGATGTCTACGTTTGATTTTTCGAAAAGACTTTCTAAATGTTTTCCTAGATTTAAACAATGTGTTACTATCCATTGCGTGGAATTTATTCATTTCAATAACTGAATACTTATTTTGAGACAGGTTTTTATCATGGAAATGTCAAAAAGGAACAATTTTTAGAAAAATTAATTAATCAAATATTTAACAATTGATTTAATTAAAAGTTAATTCAGTTCTAAAGTAAATTTTTATATACGTCAATACTTTATGAATCTTTATCTATCAATATTTATCAATCAGTTCTAAGATATGGTTAAATTAATTGTACTTTACTATGGAAATATCTTTGTGCAACAAGAAAATTAACCATTTCTTCATATTTCTAGGGAAATGGATCTGTTAAAACTAAATCTAAAATATCAAGTTTGAAACTAGGAGTGATCAATAAAAAAATTATTACGTCAAAGAAGCATACTATCTTCAACTGTAAATGACAACTATATTTATACTGCTTAAATTGAATAAAATAATTGTAGAAAGAGGAATTCTAAGTTTATGCATGTAAAATTGAGAAACACTTTCAATAAAAATAGGCCACCAAAACTACTAAACATTTTGCATAAGTTTGAAAAAGCAAAAACTAAAAATATTATTGCAAATCTAGATTGACCAACAATATAGTACAGTCCCAATATATTCTTAATAAACAATCCGAGTTCATTCTCATGCGTCTTTTACGTAGACATTTTCACAATAGTCCTCTCCCTACGAGACTATAACTAGGGGTTACAGTCGAACAGAAAGGAGAATAACTTAAGTACAACTTTTCCAATGTGAATTAAGTTGATTTATGCAGGTTCCTATTTCGCGTCAACGTACTGGGGTAACGTACTGCGTGCTCAGTTAGTTGGGGTGCAACTAGGGCAAACAATGCAGCGTGTGCTCAACCCCCGACAGATGTGCAGCGTCATTGCATATGAGCATAACAATTGAATAATGGATGATCCCGAAAACAGCGGATACAACGGTGATTTACTCGCCGTTGCACTAGCAAGAGCAAAATAAACTGAATAAAACTGAGCTTAGGATCTGAAAGCTCACAGACGCTAGATACGATATTGCCTTATTCACAAGACAAGAAATAATTTAAATTGTCAGAACACTGATTTGTTTTCCGATAAAAAAAAAACACGTTTTCTTTGGCGATTATTTTGAGATTGCAATTAACATAAGATCACAATTTTGAAGCAAAGGGACGATATTAACGAAATTAATTCTACTGTTTTTAATGATAAACAGTATTTACCATTATTGGGCAATTGACATATATAACGTATAATTTCTGCTTGAATCTAATGACGACACTAAATTCTCCGGTTGAGCTTTAATTTAATTCTAAACCTTTCGTCTCAAAATTTAATTTTTTTTCCTTAATTGCAATAAGTTTTCATACTTATTAATATATCATTAACATTAACATAAAATATAGTCATTTATGTAAAAGAAACTGCAAGCAGAGTCTCCTAAAATTAAGAACTTTTTCCTGAAACTTGGAAGTATTCTAAGATGACAGTTGTTTTACATGATACTAGAATCCGAATTTAGTTGCAGGTCTTAACTTTCAATTCCTAATTTAATATATTATGTTTACCTTACATTTAAATAAAACAACTTCTAGAGTGACAAAGTAACAGGTTTTAATTGCTGAAATTGATAAAATAGCATGTGTAAGTCTGTGCTAAAAAGTTTAATTGAAGAAGATTAGGTGAAGATTTTAAAGGGAAATTTCAAAGAAATTGTACGCGTTAATTAGGATTAATTTAAACACTACAGTAATGGAAAATTCCAGTATTTCTTTATAATTTCAAGTGCACATTTTTATCTACTAGATGCAAGCATTCTTATTATTAGTGAAGGTCTGCAGCTAAAACAACAAATCCCCCTTTTTCGCAACTCGTTTTTCAGTGATATCGTTTGCCATTGGTCGCCACAAAGGTGGCCCCTTCGTTTCAACGACTTCTTGTTGCTATGCAGAATTCCTACGCCAACTTCCTTGCGTATCCACCACCTTCACTCTTATCACAACTGCCATCCAGTAAAGAAGACAAGTTTTCAGTTCATTTCGGCCACACCAAGTTAATTCCAAATTTCATCATCTTACATTAAATTTAGTTAATCTCTAATAGTTATAACAAGGTATTTATTTTAATTTCTATTTCCATCTTGGAAGATAATTTATTTAATGTTGGTCAAGAGGGAAAAGATTTGTTTCATTAAAGATGCTATATTCGAGTTTGAGTAGTATTTGTTCATATTGCAAGTTAAGAAAGCAATATAATTAAATATAATTCATTCTTGCGACCACATGTTTTCGTCACAGAAATTCATCGTAACCTTATACTATCGGTAGTGCTTTCCTGTGCTGGAAAAGCTTCCAGAAGCTTTTGCAGACATAAATTTGATCAAGAAATTAATTATGTTAATGGCATCACACTATTTACTATAGTTTTAAAACATGAATTGTCTTGCGTTATATCATTTTGTAGATTCAATATGGCCATGGCCACCATGCTTTTTAGTGTTGTGCTAAAGCCTCTTCTAGAAAAGTGTTTACTGCTTCGAATTGAATTTTATAAAAAGTACTATAAGAAGCCCAAGACGCAACTTTATCTTGAGACCCACGTTTAGATACAATAAGTGTAACATGTCGTGGTAGTTTCTCCTGGAGCCCCTCTAATTTGGGTGCCCTAGGCACACGATTTATGCACTCAATGGAAAATCTGCCATTGACTGATACGTGAAACCATTTCATTCCATGATCTAATTAGATTCTCAATGCTATAAGAAATAGATTTTTGTTATTTGATTAATTTCTATCCATTCTATCCATTATATTTCGACTTAAAATATAATTTCTTTTTGTCGCCATTTTTATATACTAAATAATTTTTTTTTAGTTTTGGAAAGAGTCAACCCAAAAAACAACAACTTTAATATTACTATCATTTAAGAACCTACCAACTGATAAGATTCTTACAATAAGCTCGACTCCATTGATATATAATAAGTTTCATCGTAATGAAACCGAGCCTTCAAAAAGTAAGTCCCAATTTGCAATTTGTTTGTCTTTACAAATGTGTGCTAATAAGAAATGAATCTACACTTGTTCAGCTGCTACTAAATTTAATGCAGGTGTTAGATTCGACATAACTGTTTGATTTTATTCCGATTCAACTTGAAATTTAATATATTATCTGTCCCACGCTTTAATCATGCTGCATTTTACGACAGTTTATTAAACCATTTATGTAAAGTGGCATGACTGCGAGCAGATGTTCAACTTTTCCGTTTCACTACTTTGCTTAGTTACAGATGATTTTGCACTTTTGTAATCAAATTGCAAAAGTTAAAAGACGATGTTAAAGTTAGAAAAGAAAAAAACGGAATGTAATATTTGTGACACTTTTTATGTTGCTTTGGCGTCTTTTAGAGTTTGTTATCAACTAAAACTGATTCTGAGGATTACATCTTCTCAGGACTAAAATCCAAGATATAAAAATTAGTAATTTATAAATTAGAATTTAAGAAGTAATTTTATTTGAAAAAAGTGGCGAAGAAAACTAATTTAGGTAGAATATGAAAAGAATATTTTCTACTTTGATAATAAGAAATGGACAGACAAATACTTCATATTTATAAAGATTATGATTGCTCAAATAAAGTTTGACGGATTATTTATTAATGCCACAATTCATAGGAATAACAATTAGATAATTTTCGATCTTCTTGTTTCATAGTCATAAGTCATGCTCTCTCTTGAAAAGTTTTTCCAAATACTTTTACTGGAAATAGTATAAAAAATACTAAGTAAAGTAATGATTCCAATTGGAAAAGTAAAAAATGAAGCCAGGAAAGGTGTCGGTATCTGCTTGATAGACTTGATATCATCTAGTATTACAAGTTACCAAAGTTTCTCTACTGTCCTCTTTAGCAAACCAGTGTCCGCTTGAATATGAGTCACATTCAAGGTGCTAGCGCAAAGCGCGCGCTTTACATGGGCAGCCAGGCAGGCGCCTCTGAAAGCGCGCAAGGACCTCACGCTCGTGTACAAGGCCCTCCTTTATTCCCCCGTTCGACCCTCACGCACACACTGGCCGAGTAACGCGTAGCTTAAGTGTACGATACTCTGCGCATGACATACACGTGCGATTGTGCACTATCGATCCTTCATCAGCATGATGTTTCAGTCACGGCCGGTTCAGTACGTGCTTCAGTAGCTTGCGTGCTTTTCCACACTGAGCTAGCACCTCGCACCTCGCAGCCGGTCGCAAATTGGGGCTGCGACAAATAGCGCAATATTGTAAACCACCCCGCGCCGATCTATGTCCGTTTAAGGGTGATCATTTTAATTCGTGAGTGTACTGAGAGTCTCTGACCGTGTGACTTTCTGGCTTACAGTGCAAAGCAGCAAGAATAACATCGTTGTCGGCCAAAAAGCCGGCGAACTCAAGGTGCCAAAGCTGCATTTGGTGGAACTCGCAGGACTAGGCACAAAAATGCAAGCAAATGTAAGTTGTTTGATTTTGTTGCTTTATTTAGAGTATTGGGTGGTTGAGAGTGGATCAGGTCGTGGAGATTGTACGCGAGTGGTGTTAACGCAGGGTGGCATGTATCGGGCGTGGATTGCGCTCTCAGCGCAACGCGCGGCTATTGATTTTTCGCGGGGTACTCATATTGCGCACGTTGTCATCATCGTAATCGGTGGTGGTGTGCGTCATGGAGAAGTTTACTCTCGTGTTGTGAGAAAATTAATTCCAATGTCTATTGTCAATCATAATATGCAAGTGAAAACCAGTAATGACCCTACCAATTCCAATTAGAATCGATATAGTTGATATGAAAGAATAATGCATGCTTTAATTTTTCTAAAAAGGGTTGGCCTTCTAATGCACGAAACAATTTTATGCATTAACTATCACAACCTACATTAAGATGATTTCAACATTCATTTTATGCTTCAGCCTGGAGAGCAAGCATTACGTTCAATCCAGAAAAGACGAACAGCGAATTTCCGTGATGATGAAACACGAGTTCTCATACAGCTCTGGGGTAGTCCCGAAATTCAAAACAAACTATTTCTTACCCACCGTAAGGCCCCCGTGATGCGCACCTTGGCTGCTACTATGCAACAACGTGGTTTCTACAGAACTGCTGATGAAATCAAGACAAGAATTCGAAATCTAAAGTGTCTTTATCATCGCATTAAGCGGAGCATGTCCAGCGGAACTGGCATTGGAACAGTGGATCCAGACTGGCCACATTTTAAAGCCATGGATGCTATTCTCTCCAAGGAGTATCCTCGTAAGCTCACCGATAGGATCCTCGAAGAACACATGGCTCCTAAAATAGAATTGAAGTTATCCGAGGAAGTAAGAGTCAAGCAAGAGATGGACGAAATAGACATTGATGACAATGATTCTTGGGCAACCAATGATTCAGCAAAGTAACTTAATTTTATTGTCATTAAGACGTAGAACTTAATAAAATTGGCGTTTTTCAGCTCAGAGTACGATGATGAAAACTCAAAATCACCCGGACCAGTCACAGCCCCTATGGTAACTATCACCAAACCACCACCTCCTGTACCAGTGCAACAATGCAGCATACAAGTGAGAAAGACGGCGTCTTTGCAAGGACCGCAATTACCACAGCTCCGATTGCAAACAATTGGTGCAAATCCTCAAGTCAAGAATATTCCACTCCAACCGGCAATTAAACCAGTGCCTGCGCTTACTCAAGTCACCCAAAATGGACAAAAACCAGGGTTTAATATTCCTTTCTTAATAATCAATCCAAACAATGCCCAAGATAAAAATTCGATGAAGAAAACTATAAATACTCCTGCTACTACTCCACCTACTGAAGGTATGTATTTCTTCTTCTTTTTATTGTTATTGTTATTTTGAGAATTTGTTATAACTTTTTTTCGATTACAGCACCAATCTCATCGAGTATCATCAGAGAACTCATTGACCTTCAAAAGAAAAGCCTAAAGGTCCAAACAGAACATCTCGAAGTTGAGAAGCAACGCTTGGAGTTTGATAGAGTACTGGGTACCCAGATTGCGACTATGCTGCCAATGTTAAGTGGCGTTCTTCAGCGCCTTGCTTTTCCTGAAAATCAGGAACTACTTAACATGAAGTACGATGTTTTGACTAGCATGAAACGTAAACGCAGTGCCTCCGAAGATGCAGATGTTGTCAAGCATAGTAAAACACAGAAAACTGTACTTGAGGGAGAAATGAATAAGTATATGCTCCTAGACGATGGCATCGTGCAACCAATGAATAATAGAAATGAAACTCAGACGAAGGATGGACATGATGATCACGACAAACAATCTGATGTAGACATTGAAAGTATGAACGGCGATGTTTTGGAGCCTGATGTCGTTATCGAGCAGCTTCAGGATGATGACGATGACGAAGGTAACCTGGAAGATGACGATGATGATGATGACCATGAGAAACTAGTCATTGAAACTCGGCGAAGTCCTAGAGCAAGAAAAAGCAAGTAAATTTTGAAGGATTACTTTAGATTTTTTTGCTAAGACTTTCATTTTACATACATTGAAACTTTTTCGTTACAAATTTGCTTCCCAAATCATACAAATCTGAAAGATTTTGATTTTTTTAGTTTTAATTTTGATTGCAGAAAGTTAATGTAGAAAGATCATTAATCTTTTATTTCTGCAAATTTAATAGTTGCTAAGGCGAGTAAAATCAACAAGATTCTGATATTTCCATGTTTTGCCCATTTTGGACGACTTATAGCGTTCAGTTTGTTTTAAGCAAGTAACATTAATCACCTATTTCTCTAAAATTGAAATATTTTTCTATGCCGACTTGCATTTCTTGTATATTACTCATGCATTGAAACTTCTTTCTTACAAATCTGCTTCTCCTATCATACAAATCTGAAAGGTTTTGATTTTTTTAGTTTTAATTTTGATTGCAGAAAGGTCATTAATCTTTTATTTCTGCAAAATTTAATTATTTTGTTATGGTAAATTTAACAGTTGCTAAGGCAAGTAAAATCAACAAGATTCTGATATTTTCATGTTTTGTCCTTTTTGGACCAGTTATAGCTTTCATTTTGTTTTAAGCAAGTAACATTAATCACCTATTTCTTTAAAATTGAAATATTTTTCTATGCCGACTTGCATTTCTTGTATATTACGCATGCATTGAAACTTCTTTCTTACTTTCTTTCTTACTTACTTTTAATTTTTTTTAGTTTAAAAAATTTTTATTGCAGGAACTTAATGCAGAAAGATCATTAATCTCTTACTTCTCTAAAATTTAAATATTTAGTAATCCGAGTTTTATAGTTGCCAAAGCACGTAAATTCAACTAGATTGTTGTACTCTTTTCTTTTTTAGAGCAAACTTACTTTTCAGTAATTTCAGTCTATTTGCTTTACAAACTTTACTACCTAGACAATTTAATTGTGAAAGATTTTGATTTCTTCTTTAGTTTTCATTTTGTTGGAATGAGTATTATTTTTTTAATAGACCATTAAAAAATATTTGTAAAATTACGAGAATAGGATTTTGTTTTCTTTGTTTAGGATAAATTTTGTTTTATAATAAGCTTGCATTGAAATACTTATCTTTGTAGATTTTGACTTTCAAGGGAAGTAAATTGCCGGATTTGAATTTTTTTTCATTGCTCTATATTTTATTAAAAATATACTTTTAATTCGAATTACATTCGTCACGCAGTACTTTTGAATTGAAACTATTTCTAATCTAGTTACCTACATCATCTATTAAGAAGCGCAAATTTTCCATTCAAAATAGTTTCATGAGTGCTTTAGAATGAGATTATTATTTATATTTAAATAGTTATTTATTTTTCATTTAATTGGCGTACGTTTTTAAATGCGCTAATTAAATATAATTGCTTATTTCTTTCCGTTACGTTACACAAATTTCTATTTAAGATGCCAAATTAAGAAGTTGGTACTTATAATCTATTTATTTTGTTGTTACAAGATTGTTTAGTTCATAGCTTACTTAGTACTTAAAAATGAGTTAATCGCCAATGTGATAGTAATTCGATTCATGCAATTGTTACACTACATACCTTAGCAGGGTTAGTGAGTTTCATGATTGTCAACACTAATGCTGGATAAAACAGTGCTTAATGTAACTTTAATACGTTTCTTTTTTTTTTTTTTTGTAAAATGCAACTTTTTGTAAAATAAAACTACTACATTCCAGAATTGCATAGAAATGTTATATTACAACGCAAATATATGTCAATTTATTCCTCTTCCTAGCATCATTATTATGTTATAAATATCATATGCTATGTGATTATGAAGTGCAAATGTCTTGTTTCTATTAAAAAGTCCCATTTGAACTCCATCATTTAGCACGTTGTAAACCCTCATAGCAGCACAATCCTTACATTTACAACCTGATCGTTCTCGGTTGGGAAGAGGGTATTTCCCGGTAATGTATCAGGCAAGTGCAATAGATGGAGAACCACATATGTCTCCGTCCTGGGCTGGTTATTTTCTACTGCAGGTTCATCTTGTCCTGTAGTGGGCAGTCCAGAATCGTAGTGGCTGAGCCTCTGTGCGACCACCTCGACCACAGCGAGAATCTCAAATTGGCTTCCCACCTTTCATTAAATTTGTATTTAGATCAAAAAATTAAAAGTAGTCAGCGCAATTTAGAATTACCAACCTCATCCACATTTAAGTATGGTAATGAGGGGTGAATCATATCCATTTTCTACAACCAAAATTTGATCCTTAAATTTTAGTAAAAAATTTAACCCCACACTGTCACACAATAATTGTCTAATTGTAAATTACTTAATTTAAGCAGTAACTTGATCATTGTTTTAAACAATTAACGGAAAATAATAGAACCAAGCCAATGATTGAACTTTGCAATTGCTGTAGGATGTATAACACCTTTAGATTGTGTATATAATCTTGCCATCATCAAAACCACTGATTATATTTAAGTATCCATTTCGTTTTCAGTTCCAACTACACAAATTCGGTAACATTTGAATTGCATGAAAATAAATAATTTCATTACTTTTGAAAAAAAAAAAACTTATTTTAACACTAATTAACAAATAAATGTAATATTTGTAATATCCATACATAAATTAACACTAGAAAGCAACTTTTTAAGTCAAAGCATTTAAATCCAATTGTTGCATATTCTTATTTTTGTATTGTAAATCTCTAATTTCCATTATATCAGTCTTAAGTTTCAGTTTTACAATTTCCCTACAAATTGCTCCTCTGTGGTTTTGTTCCTTGACTCCCAAGCGCAGCAGAGAGTTGTCATTAATACGCAGCAATGTTCTGCCAGTGATATGGTTCTTTAAGAACAAGTGATTATACTGTTGGAAGAGATCTTCGCAGTGGCGCCGTAACCATTTTTGCACGTCATTTACAGTCCAGGAATAAATTGATTTGGGTTTATCTCGAGGTCTTTCGTTAGTTGTCTTAACCTAAAAGAAGTCATCGATAAACCACATTGGACGATTAAAAAGAAATTTGATTACCTTAGGTTTTGAGGTGTTGGATGTATCTGTCACCATTTTAAACGCAATATTTTAATAAATCAACCTTCCTAACTTACTGATAACGCTTGGCTTCAGTTGTTGGTTCGCTACATCTATTTCTTATTGGCATTTGTCTGGTTTTCTTGTTCTATTCTACATTGAATACACGCATGCGTCGTACATAATGAAAAATCCGGCTTTTGAATGTTGATACCTGTTTTCGGGGGGTTATTAGTTTTTTTTTGGAATATAACGTGATGCCGATGATGCAGTAAAAAGAGTTGGCATAGGTAAGAAAATGCATGGGAAATATTAGATTCTCGTGCACTCAGTAATCTAGTTCTTTCCCAAACTGCGTGGTAGTGTTGACTGATGTTTTGTGTCCCAGTGGAAGATATTCGGGTAAATAAATTATAATTTAACTAGGAAATATATTTTTAAGTTTAGAACTTGTAAACATTTTTGTAGACCTTTACTTTTTGTTCCTATGCTTTCCGTTATTCTCGGTACAGGTTAAACAATTCATCTGGTATTATCCTAACTCTAATAAACTCGTCAAATCAGTAGCAATGCAAATTGCTAAAGACCATCTACATGCATGGACAAGGTCAAACACTTTACCTATTGAAATATCTTAATATGAAACTATTAAATTGCATCGACACATTTCTTTTATTTCTTGGTGATTCTACAATGTTAGCAGTCGCAAAATTTTCCCAAAACGTAATTTGTATTCGCTTGTTGCAATTCAACAATATTTTCTCCGAAACGTTTATCTTGTTGTTACGCTGACATCCGACCTTTATGTACGCCATTAAGGTTGATTAAGTTACTTCAGATTAAAACAGATATAAAGAAATTGAATGCCACAACACTCGCTTCCTTTTAGCTGACGACAGCGCGATTGCAAACGCAGGGAGCAGACAGTGTTATTACATAAACACATTCCGCTTATGTAACAAAACGGTGTTCAATTAAAAAGAAAGCGTGCATATCATGCCTACAAACGTCTTGGTCATTGGAGGTGGTGGTCGTGAACACGCTATTGCATGGTGCCTGTCGAAGAGTTCAAGGGTGCAGCACGTCTATGCGGCTCCAGGAAGTTTTGCCATCGCGCAATTGCCCAACACAGAAAATATCACTTTGGACATTAAAAACTTTGATGTGAGTTTTCATTTCTTGCTATTATTGGCACTGTTAACATAATTAACAGTGGTGGATTTATTGACTAACGGGCTCTGGGGCCCCACTTTATGTGTTGAATGTGGTAACATGTTAGTGGAAAGGCCCCTTCAATAGGCCTGATTGCTACTGATAACTCATAATCTATATTTCATTTGTAGGAGGTGGCAAAATGGTGCAAAAGCAACAGGGTCAGTTTAGTAGCAGTAGGTCCCGAGGACCCACTAGCAAACGGCATCGTAAATGTCCTTAACAAACAAGGTATTTTGGTTTTTGGACCTGAAAAGGAAGCAGCAAAGATTGAATCCAATAAAGATTGGTCCAAGGCATTTATGGATAGACACAGTGTGCCAACAGCCCAATGGAAAGCTTTCACTGACGCCAAGGAAGCCAAAGACTTCATAAACAGGTGAACATATTTTGATATATTTTCTTTGTTAGTTTCAATAGATGTGGAAATTTTTAGTGCCTCATTCCCAGCTCTTGTTGTAAAAGCAAGTGGGTTAGCTGCTGGTAAAGGTGTGGTTGTCGCTGCTGATAAAAAAGAAGCCTGCAACGCTGTAGATTTTATTCTTACCGATAAAAGGTTTGGTTCCGCTGGAGAGGTGGTCGTCATTGAAGAACTTCTTCAGGGTGAGGAAGTCTCCGTGCTTGCCTTTACAGATGGTAAGACTATCAAAGCAATGCTACCTGCCCAGGATCACAAGCGGATCTTCAACAATGACCAAGGCCCTAATACTGGTGGAATGGGTGCCTATTGTCCATGTCCTCTACTGAATGAGGATCAAATGAAGTACGTTCAAGATGCCATTCTTCAACGTACCATGGATGGACTTCAAAAGGAAAATTTAAAATTTGTTGGGGTATTGTATGCCGGTTTAATGATGACTCCTAATGGTCCAAAAGTCCTGGAGTATAACGCTAGATTTGGCGATCCAGAAACAGAAGTCATTCTACCACTACTAGAGAGTGATCTCTATGAAGTAATGCATGCCTGTTGCACTGGTAATTTAGCCAGTATAAATCTTTGTTGGAAGCAAAACATTTTCGCCGTTGGTGTTGTTATGGCATCTAAGGGTTATCCAGGAACCTCATCGAAAGGTCAGGTTATTACTGGAATAGACCATGTCAACCGAATGAAAAACCATGTAGTGTTTCACTGCGGCACTGCTGAAAAAGATGGCCAGTTTGTTACTAATGGAGGGCGGGTTTTAATAGCAGTTGCCATGGATCCACAACTGACCATTGCTGCCGCTAAAGCAACTACTGCTACATCCATAATTCGATTTGATGGTGAGCAGCATCGTACTGACATTGCACATAAGGGCATTGCTAAAGCTATTTTAAATAGTGGTAAACTGACATATAAGGCATCTGGCGTTGATATCACAGCTGGAAACGATTTAGTTGATCACATTAAACCTTGTGCTAAGTCCACTAACCGTGCTGGTGTAATAGGCGGTTTAGGTGGCTTTGGAGGTCTATTCGATACGAAATTGGCAGGATATAAGGATCCACTTCTTGTCTCGGGAACTGATGGTGTTGGTACTAAATTAAAGATTGCGCAAGAAATGGGGATTCATGATACCATCGGCATTGATCTGGTGGCTATGTGCGTGAATGATGTTCTTGCTCACGGTGCGGAACCCTTGTTCTTCTTGGACTACTACGCGTGTGGATTTTTGGATGTTCATGTTGCTAAACAAGTGGTTTCTGGAGTAGCCGAAGGTTGCCGTCAAGCTGGCTGTGCTTTAGTTGGTGGAGAGACCGCCGAAATGCCTGACATGTATCCACCTGGTGAGTATGATGTAGCTGGTTTTGCTGTCGGTGCTGTGGAACGCACGCAGCTCATGCCCCACATTGAGAAAATCACACCTGGGGATACCATTATTGCTCTTCCATCTTCCGGAGTGCACAGTAATGGCTTTAGTCTGGTTCGCAAGATAATGAAGCTTGCTGGTGTGAACTATAAGGATAAAGCACCATTTAGTGCCACTGGAAAGTCTTTTGGAGAAGAGCTTTTAACACCAACTCAGATCTACATCAAAGCTGTCATCCCAGCGGTGCGTACTGGAAAGGTTAAGGCATTTGCGCACATTACAGGAGGTGGTCTTACCGAGAACATTCCCCGAGTCTTGACTCCACAACTTGGAGTTAAGTTGGATGCTCACAAATGGAAAATGCCTGCAGTTTTCCCATGGTTGGCCATTGCAGGTGGTGTCAACCAGGCTGAGCTTCTTCGCACCTTTAACTGTGGAGTTGGTGGTATTCTCATCGTGAATAAATTCGATGAGACTGAAATGCTCACAATGCTTCAATCCCATGGTGCAACTGTAATCGGAAGCGTATTTGCTCGCGCGGAAGGTACACCTGATGTGATTGTGGATAACTTTTCTGATTCGATGGAGCCACTCATGAAGAGACATGTTGCCGGGGTTGTGAAAATGCACTCTGGAAGCAAGAAACGTGTCGGGGTGCTTATTTCTGGAAGTGGTACAAATTTACAGGCATTGATTGATGCAACTCAAGATCCTTCACAGCATATGGGAGCTGAGATTGTTCTCGTCATCTCCAATAAAGATGGCGTCGAGGGTTTGAAGCGTGCGGAACGTGCTGGAATTCCAACAATGGTAATAAATTTATAACAATATAATTAAGCTTTATTAATTCTTTGCTTCTAAGGTTATTCCTTTGAAGCACTATGAATCAAGAGATGAGTGTGATATGGCAATGCATACTGCTTTACTTAAGGCCCGAGTGAACTTTGTTTGCCTGGCTGGTTTCATGCGGGTACTCACTGAAAAGTTTACAAATCTATGGCATGGCAAAATGATCAATATCCATCCTGCTCTACTCCCACTTTTCAAAGGCACTCATGGTGCAAAGCAAGCGTTGGAAGCTGGCGTCAGAGTTACAGGATGCACAGTACACTTTGTGGAGGTATGATATTAACGAAATTTATTTCAACCCGCTACATATAAATAGTGAAAACGTTAATGCTATTGCAGCCGGACATCGACTCGGGCGCTATTATTGTCCAAGAGGCTGTCCCCATTATGCCAGGTGACACCGAGGAAACCCTCCAGGATCGTCTCCGTCCAGCTGAGCACCGTGCCTACACGCAAGCCTTGCGAATGCTCGCCACCGGCAAAGCACGGCTTGGATCAGACAACAAAATCCAATGGTTCTAAAACCTCTGGTGGCGTACGTTGTTAATTCATAATCTACAGTTATACCACGCTATAGCTTGAAATAGTTTTCTAACAAACTGAGTAAATTCTGTCTATGTTCTCTTCCCGTGCTATCCTCACTTTTTTCCGCCGATATTTCTTTCCTTTTACATTGTCCAGGCCTTGTAAGTGTCATGTCAGCTTCACGCTTCAGGTCGATTTGAAGCATTTGCTTAGTAAGGATTGGAACAACCAAGTTGAATTTATCTATCTTCTTGTTGATCAAAATTTCATCTGCTATAAATTTTTGTGTTGCGTACTCCCAGTTCACTAACTCTTCTTCGCTCAGTGGTAATGGACCAAAATCATTTCTTTCCTCTGCCAAGTTCTGCCGTAATTTATCCACATCCTCTCGGATCTCCTTTTGGAGTGTGATCCATTCAGGGGTGAAACCATTGTCAATCAAAACTTGATTTATTTTGTGTGTTACGAAGTCTACGAATGGGTTTTCGTTGGAGTGCGTTTTAAGTGGTTTGCCTGATCCAGATAGGTTACTGAATTCACCTTTAGACATCGATTCTTGAATCAAATCTTCGACTAATCGATCAAATCCATACCTGCAAGGATCATAGTAGGGTAATGTTATGGCTTTATACATAAACATCGTTTTATTTCGAGTACCTACTTTGTCTTTATCTTGTGTTTCAGTGGAACCTTCTTTTCCATCAGTGATTTCTCATCGGCGGTAACTTTAGCTATGCGGTGTTTAAGAACGTTGTCAGCTGCGTTCATCACCCGTATTTTGATGTATTGTTTTTCACGTTGAAACGGTGTACCTGATCCAACTCCTTCGTTGGAGAGGTATTGACGATGCTGGGGAGCAGTGTGCTTGATATCCGGAGGCTCCTCAGTCATCTCATACTCATCTTCAACGCCCCATCTTTCGCGGGATTTCTTCTGAATGAGTGTACGGAAGGCTTGATCTATTTGTTGAAATTTTTGCAGATTTCCTTCGGGATTATCTGGGTGATATTTCTTTGCTAAGTGTAGATATGCTCGGCGAATTTGTTCTTGGTCACTAGATTCGGGGATTTCCAAAATTTCGCAACATTTCTACGGAGGACATAATTAGGTAATACAAATAAAAATATTGCTGCTCAGTACTACCGTATATTCACGTTCTTTAAGACTCTTTGTACTTAGAGGAACCTCGTGTTGGAGGAGGTACGTTTGAATGTTGCGCTTTGTAAGTTGTGAAACCACATAAAGTGCCATCTGTAAATGAAACTAGCGGCGCACGGTTAAAATACGTTTTATATGAGTTTACCACTGCTTAGCATATTTTGACGTGGTAATATGAAATATTATTATCTATGAATTATGCACAAATGCGAATGTGCTGTTACCATGAACGACGCAAATACCATATTCGAATAAATTCAATTTCTTTTCGTTCTCGTTTGCTCGCTTGTGAGAGCGCATGCGTCCTCGAACTAGTCTGCTACAAGTCGAGTTCGGGACATTCTGTTGATTACTCGCTTTGTGGCAATTGCGTGGAATCGCGTGTGACGTTAGTTGTGTTCCAATATGGGGGAGAAGAAGAAAGGCAAGAAGCGCAAAGAGGTATTCAATCTGTTTACATACACCATTGAACAAAAATTTCCTTATTTGCTCCACCCGTGGGCCAATAGTTGTCAGGCCGCCACGCGAACCTAGAGAACGGCTGTACGACTTTCTTATCTGCGCCGTTGCACTCGCTGACGTTGCTGTTTTCGTCGTGATCTTTGCTGTGGCATCGGTGGTGCAATTACATTGCTAAGCTTTTTGCGGGGCACGGGGTCGTAGGGTATATGATGATGACATGCTCCTAGACGTGGTAAAAATGTGTGCGGATGACGTTTGACGCTCAACAATGCGTGCCGACCGAGGGCCTAACGGTAACTCGCTCTAGTATTCCCGGTCGGCAGTGTCGTCATGGCACGTTGATGAGATGTCGTAAATGTTCTACCTGCCTGCTTTGATCCGCGCGCAATTAATTCCGATGAATGTCGCGCACCCTTAAATTGACGTCGCGCGAAACAAGTTAAAACAGCAGCGACTAGCGATGTGTCAACATATCTGCCTGATTGATATCAGCGCCATTCGCCTGGCACTAAACAAGTTAAAAATATATTTGCGCTGATTTGTCATTAAGGACAAATTATGCATGAAATACAAACATTTTTAAGTTTCATTGTCTCTACCAATATGTATTGCATTCCTTCATGCATGTATTCGTCTAAAAACTTAATCGTACATTGACGTTTATCCATACATACTTTCAAATCTGTATTTTTACATTACTACCTGCATTAACATTTTAGGGCTTTGTTCCTCCTGGCGAAGAAGTGTCAGAGAAGCCAGGTAAAGATGAATACGGTTTAGCCAAATGGATGCGTAAAAACGTAGCAATCAAAAAGACCAAGTTCATGAACCACATCGTCGAGTATTTTACTGCGTCGAAGGCGATTGATGCTTTATTGGAGTCCAAGTTTGCTACTGGAGATAATGCTTTGTTTACTACAAGGGAAGAAGTAGTTGAATATCTACAACTGATGTTGGAGCACAAATTTTTCCACCGTGCGCGAAAGATTCCTGTGTCAGAAGCTGAGTTGAAGGGCAAAAAGAAGGACAAGAAAGCAGTTGCATCAGATGTCAAGGAGGAAAAGAAGGAAGATAAGAATACTGATGCTGAGAGCAGTGTTGTTGAGAGTAAACCTGAAACTAATGTGAGTTAACTATTTCTATGGTTATTTTAATGGTTTTTACATATATAAATCATACTCACTATACAATTTAATAAGTTATGGGCTAATTCATTTCTGGTCATATTTGGTTATTTATAAATAATATTAATCTTTTCTTTTTGGTGTAGTGATATTTGCATGCTTCTTAAAAACACTGTTTGGCAAAAGAAGACAAAAATGTCGCTTGAAATTATTGCCCAATCTCATAGCCAAGATGCAGATTTTGTTAAAATGATAATTTGATAACGGAATTATATAAAAAAAAGTGTTTACGGCTACGATTGGATGAAGTTATTTGCGGTAAATTAAGCAAGTGTATAAACTTTATTGGTTTGCCCTCTAGGAAAAAACCGAGGCAGTGAGAGAAAAACGGTTTACCATTGGAATCAGGAAAAACTTTTAAATAAGATGAATTAATCATTGTTAGACTATTTTTGTTGTCGAACTGCGTGGACTTGTATCATTTAACGCTGGTTTTCGCTTTCTCTGTGAGTTGTATACGTTTTGCTGGTTTTGTTTATGTATTGAATTGTTTTGTGATTTCAGATTGCGTTTGACTAATTTGTAGCGATTACGCCTTCATGCGCATGATACAGTCGATGGTTTACCTTGCGGCATTTGTTAAATTCCTTAAATAGCTCATTGTATATAATTATTCACTGCATACATGCTGGCGATGTTATCGAAAAATGCACTAATTGTTATTATCGTTAGCAATGGGCGATGACTCATAAATAGCGTTCGATCAGAGAACTGTACACTATTTGATTAAGCCGTAAGTTGATATTTTAGTCGCGAAGTGTTGGTGTTTGCTTACCATTGATTGCGATTACAAAGACTTGTTACAGAAAATAGTTTGGAATCAGAAAGGAAATGGGATTTATAATTCCAGAATATATGTGTTACGTGCATAAAACGACGCGTATTTAATCGCTCATGTTCTTCACTTAGAAGGAAAATCGCTTTTATTTCAACTATTAGAAAGAAATTAATTTAGATTGAGTTGAAATAAAGGCAATATATTAAATTATACCCAGAATAATGGGGATACTTAATAAAACGCGTTTGTGATGATACAGAAAATAAAAAATTTAAATGTGTTTTTCCCTGGACCCATCTTCATCACTACATTGTCTCTCAAGCAAGAAAAGTTATCAAACAGACAATATTAACTCAAGTAGATGTATAAATACTAATGCAGTGGAAATTGATTATTATTATTATTATTATTATTATTATTACAGATTAATGATAATCATATTACAAGGATATCTTGAATATTTGGTGGCTAATGGCATTGTGCAATAACAAGGCGCATATAGTCAGTTGTACTTATTGAAATGAAGTGGAATATAATCCAGTATAGTCCTGGTATGGTAATAATATTTCTTTAAATATTATTTTCAAAAGTTAGAAACCAAAATAGTTGTATGATACTATTTCTCATATGTGAACTACCAAGCAAGCACAAACAAGATTGGGGTATGGGTGGTTTCTTATTCAGCTAGCGGGGATTTCTTTTCGTTTAATTTGCCTCCGTATAAAACATTCTGAAGTTCATTATACTGTTAATAAAAATGAAATACAGTTTTTAATGCTAACACATCTACTTGGTTTAAATTTCAATACCACGAGTCTATTTTACTTCTTATTTGTTAAGAAATGAGTTAGACGAATCAATTTCTCATTCGGAGACTAGCGACTAAGCACTTGGATGGATTTTGATAATACAAAACCAATTTTGTTTTAAAAGATGTTTAATGTTTGGTTTGGCTTGGTATGAATGCCATCTAAAGGCATTTATTATGTCAAAGAAACACACAAAGAAAACAATTAGATGAGAGTAACGCGGTATTCGCCAGATTCAAGAATTAACCAGGTCATTTTATTTAGTAATAAACTTTACCGGGGGGCCGTAAAGTTCTAAAAAATTGCATTGGTTTCATGATAGGGGGAATTTCAATGAAATAAAAGGTATATTATGTCATAATCATTTATTGATGCAAGCAAAAATAGTAATGTTTGTGAAATTTAAAATACTGCTTATTCCAGTTTTGCATCAGGCACAATATTCAAGAGTTTTTTGATGTTAGCATGCTGTTCTTCGATGCTTTGGAGCCTCTTCAGTATTTCCGAAAATGCTAGAAGTAGTCTCTCAGTGTTTGCGTCTAGAAATTAACAAAGGAGCACATTTTAGAAGTATTCAATTCATACTATTTGAAATAATTGTCACTCACCATCATATCTCGGGATTAACTCTGAGCCCTGTGAGCTTTGTGGAGACTTCCTTCCGGATTCCTCTTCCTTTGATGTTGAGGGTGTTGGTTCTTTTGTATCCATCACGGAAGAACTTGTTATTTCGAAGAATGTAGATAGTTCTAGAGGAGAACGATGCTCGCAGGACAGCTGCAAGTCAGCAAGTGAATCCAAGACTTGTGCACGTTAACACGTAACTTCTGATAGTGCAACTAACTATTCTGGGTAGGGGATACTTTTAACAGTTGAATATCTATAAACAAGCCAAAGCATACTAGATTACATTTCTTATTTGTATATACAAACAGTTGAATAACTCGGCCCAAGCAACTTTTGTTTCCCTAATATAAACAGCTATTCCATTACGGCCAAACCAGAGAACTGGATACGCTAACAATTGCATATCAATAAACAAAGCAAAGAATCCTGTATCTGACCATTCAAAGGCGACATTGGGAATGTGCATTAATGATGGCGAGTAACAGGCGACGCCAGCAGATGATATAAGAGATTAGAAGAAAACAAATGAGGAATTAGATATATTTTGCATTTTAAGATTATTAATATTTGAATATTACTTAATAAGACAATATGTACAATGCATAGTAAAATTTGTAGTAGGTGAAGTGACATTCGGGAAAATGACTTAGAATATTGCTAAAGGGAGGTGCAACTAACGGAACAACTTATTTTGCTTGATGTACACTTTTTATATTTTTGGTGTCTCAAATAGTAAAGCCGCAATTAATTTTTGAAAATGTTGTGTTGTTTGTAACAAAATGGCGGCACAAACATTCACCTCTTTCACGTGGGAAAGAACAAAACTTGACAAATAATTTCTATGGCTTACTGGAAAACCTATTAAAAAATGTCATTCCGGCCACCCTGGGAGATTCCGGTCATAATAATACCAAAAAGAATACGAAAATACTTTCGAAAGTCACGAAAATCGAACATTTGCAGATATGATGTAGTTCAATGTTGGAAGTTTGTTATGAATTTAATGTGCAATCATGTTAATTACTAATGACCGTTGTTTTTCTTTTTTCTCAGGCAGAGAAAGTGCAACGAAAACGCAAAATAAGATTGGACATGCACAATGATCAAGTTTTCGTGGATGGACTAGACGCCTACGTTTGGATTTACGACCCAATTCCTTTCCATTACTGGATCATTGGCACACTTCTGGTGCTGGGAGCAATTGGAGTTTGTTTGTTCCCACTCTGGCCACCATCCGTGCGACTCGGCGTGTATTACCTCTCCGTGGCCGCAGCTGGCTTCCTGGTGTTTATCATTCTGCTGGTCATTGTAAGGCTGATTATTTTCTGTCTTGTTTGGATGTTGACTGCAGGAAAGCATCATATATGGATATTACCCAACTTAACAGAGGATGTTGGCTTCTTTGCATCATTCTACCCACTTTACAAGGTTTGTATCGCTTGTAGGTTTGATGGGTTTTAATGTGTTGTTATTTTTCTAGTATGAATATAAGGGCAGTGAATGTACATCAAAGAAAAAGAAGAAAAAAGACAAGGACTCCGACGCTGAGAATGACGACGATGTAGAAAGCAAGAACGATACTGAACCTCTCCTGTCCAAAGGTGAAACTGGTCAATCTCCCAGTTCAGATGGTGTTGAAGCTAATCAGCCATCTGAAAGCGAGTCTGAGTCCAGTCAGCGTTCGAGTACTGGCAAGGACTTTGAGATAGTGGATAAGGACGAGGACTTTGACGAATCCGCGGAGTCGTAATTTGTCATATTTCTAACTAGGTGTATGATAAATATTAATTTAAATATTACTATTCTTAGGTAATTCATTATGAGATTGAAGTGGTGGAGATAGATGCAAGTTATGGACTTAATTTAATATCTTTCCGAAACTATATTTAGACGGAGTACTTCTTAGGAAGTCTGATGGATTGCTGAATCCAATTTGTGTTAGGATTTGATGTGCTTATACACTGAACAAAACATTTTCCAATTCTTCAGCCTCTTACAAGTTGACATTTTGTATTTGATTTTTAAAAGTGCGTCAGTGCATCAGTTAGGAGATTGTATAAGCTGTAAAATAGTGGATGCTATGTAGTAGAAGAAAATCAATTTATATATATATATATATATATATATATTATATATTACTACTGTATGATATATTTGCTTGGGGTGGCGAACATGCATGGATGTTGATCTATTTATACCGAATGAAGTTTGTGCACACGGCATCCTAAATTTACCAAAATGCACGGCGCTAACCGCCTTTTCTCGTTTTCTTTTAGATCTGGTGCTGCTGATAAAAGCATTTTAATATTGAGAATTGTAAGGTTTTACCATGGGACTTTGAGTAAGCAGGAGTGTACATTGTGTTATTCAAGGTCGGTGCATTTATAAAGATGTAATAGATAAATAATATTGTGTTAAATGTTCGAGTTCTTTTTTTTTTTTTTTTTCATTTATTGCACTTGGTTCACACCGCTTTTCTCCATTTTCAATAGCTTTACATTAGGTTCTTTATTCAATTAAATCATTCTATATTCTGCTCTTATGATGTGATTAAAATACTTTTTGAAAAGTAAAGTTTATATTGTTTTAACTTTAATTTAGCATACTGACATCTTGTGCAATTTTGTAAAATTATATCTGTAATAACCTACTAACGAGACTCACCGATTTCCCGGATAAACACCGTCCTCCGGTGAATATTCAATAAGAATTTCTTATCATGGGTGGTGCAGGTGTCCTTCCTAATAAATATGGGGGAGGCCCGCATGGACTGGGCGACCCTAATGATCATTCTCTGCGGAAAGTGGAAGTTGAAGTAATGATTCCCAAGAAAATGCGCGACATTGCCAAAGACGAAAAGTGTCCAGAAGAAGTCCTCAAGTTTTCTCAATGTTGCAAAGAAAACTCTTTGATGATGGTATTTTCTTGCCGAAATGAGAACACAGCTCTAAAGGAATGTCTTGGACGTTGGTATCAGGATGAAGCTTTTAAGAAACGATGTACTGATGAATATCTGGCAGAGCGAAGTGAATACAGAAAAACTGGTATTCCAAAAAAACAAAAGGGAAGGTTGCCTGTATCAATGTGATTAATTGCCTTAATAGTAGTGTTGTAAATCTAGATATTCAATAAATCTGTGCACATACATTAAATATAAATTTTGTTAAGTATCTGTTTTATTTTGCATTCGATTCAGTAATATTTCATGCACTTCAAAGTTTTGTATGCATGTAGGATTCTTGAGAATTTGTGTGTTGAATATGACATCATTTTTCCATACAATCCTTGCCATTAGGACTTCTTTTCTAGTAGATTCAGCTAATCTTTGTATTCCTAGCAATCTTGAGGTAACAGTAGATCTTCTTGGTTGAAGTTGCTTACCCATATCTTTCTCTTGTGCATCAATTATTACAATGTAAGATGAGTGACACACTTCAGGACTATCTTTATATAGTGCTATAATCACACAAATTTAGTTTAAATTAAGAAAAATGATTTAAGACTTACTAAAATCAGCAGAATACTTTAAACCAGCTTTAACAATCCAATTTTTGCTCCTGTAATAATGATAAACAATGTAATTCTGAAGAAATAAAGGATTGGCATCATTAAACAATGTCCAAGCTTGTTTAGTATCAAGCAAAGTGTTATTTAGATCCTTTAAATTGAGGCAGTTGATTTGCATCAAAAAGAAAGCTTCTTCATGTAATAGAATCAAATGTTCAGTATTATGTAATTGTTTAGTTTCTTCTACTTCATCTGTTTCAACTTCATCAACGTTTAAACGTATCATTTGCTTATTTCTTCCAAGTGAAGATTTGCCAAAGCAACCATTGCTGTTTATGTTTATCATTGATATGCGATCATCAATAATAATGTGACTTCCATTAAAACAAGCAGAAAACTTGAACCGATCTCCGGTTAATGATTTAAATAATGGTAAGGGCAAAACACTAGTTTTAGACATTATTTATAAAGATATTTAGTCGCATTATTGATATAATGATATAATAATCATAAATGTATTGTTAGGTTAACTTTTTGAACATCGTAAAATTAGTAAATATGAGGTGTAATTTTAGTTGCCTATCGTTGCCTAATGCTAGGACATAAAAATACAAAATATTTATTTAAATAAAAACTATATATTCTCATATTTACCAAAAATATATATTCGAAATCTGCGTAAAAACTCAATTTACCAATAATATAAATATTTATACTGTTGGCGTTGATTTAAATAATTTTTGAAAGTATTTTTTGTTTAATTGCGTAATTAAGTAGTTAATAAATAGTTTCATACCGTAGAAAGTATGGGTTTATCCGCCCGCCCAATCAACCAGATTTGTTGCCTGTTTTGTCTCTTTTATTTGAAGTGGATGGTATATTAATTTGCAAATTTGAATATGCCACGATTAGTCTAGTTGTAGTTTGAACTAGCAGTTAAATTATTTATAAGCTGGTTCCCTAAAGTCACAGTTTTTCCAAATAATGTATCGATGCATATATATATTTTTTGATTTTATATTATTATATCGTAAGTAGTTGAACAAGGAAACATTGTTTTATTATATATTGCTTCCCTTAATTAACTTTCTTGAAAAACGTAATTAAGCATAAATGCCCACTTTTGATAACTTAAACATAGCGTACAACAAAAGCAAATCCATTTTGCATCTTTGCAATTTGTCTTAACTACAACGCGTCCATAATCATCAGCTTAAAATCCATTATCCCGCGCGTATTCTTGTGGAAAATCACCGTTAAAATCGCTTCTTCGCCTATAATTTGTAGCACTGTTTGATCGCGCAGATCCATCGGCATTATTTGCATGCGAAATGTGGCATTAGGCGGCCGCAATCGATTGCATCGACCGAGAGTGAGAAATTATAGTTATCCACAAAGGCACGGAATTTTGCAAACCCCAGCTACGCGATTATAAATTAAAAACAGTTGTGTACGATGTGTGCATGCAGGGACATTCTCGCAACACGCGTTTGTCTGCAAACTTGCTTTGAAAGATGAGATGCCGAATAGATGAATGGAAGAAGTGCTCTACTTGTGTCGGCCGTGACTAATTCCAGCGGTCACGATGACGCGTTCGCATGTTGTCTCAGAAGGAATGAATGTGCGAGCAACGCCCCAAATATATTAATGATACTAATCAAGTGCACGTTTACTGCTTCCTACTAATGCCTGGGACCACCCAATGGCAAAATGCTTGACAGAAATATCAGACGAGTCGAAGAATTTAAAACTTTAAAACTTCATTGAATCATTCGAAATAGCAAATAAAGGCTTTAAAATGATCATTTCTCACAATGACTGACCACGCAAACAAATAAATCAACGTAAAACATTCGAAATGTTCATCAAAGTAATTGAAAATTACAGTTGATTAATACAACTTCAAATTTTCAATAGGAAATACTCATAAAAGCACGGTTTCTAATATGAGCTATATTTCTTATTTAGTCAAAATTTATTTGTAAACGTTTTTGGCTTGAAGAAGGCAACAAAGTACGTAGTGTTCACGTAATCATATTCAACGATACTCCGAAATATATTTCGTTCTCTTTTTGTTATTTGTAAATTATAAAACAAATCATACAAACTCTATTAAATCTTACAAACCGTAAATTATCAGTTGATATTTACGAAGAGGAGCGCTAAGACGCGATCTTTAATATTTATGTTAATTTGAAAACACATGTTAACTTGTATATACACTGGAAGAAGAGTCAGTTGCAGTAGTTGCAACTCTGTTGATTTGCGATATCTTTAGTGACTTGATCATTATATTTTATGTCGATGAACCTCGCCATCATCAGGCCTGGTTCGTAGTAGCACATACAATTGATGAAACGATGTTAAAAAAAACATTTGAACAATATTTCATTCGTAACGTTGTTAAATTTCATAAATAAATTGCAATTATAAGATTGCAATGCATAAAATCTATAATAAATGAGATGAAAAATAATTGTCATTTAATTTATTAATTTAAATATGTGTAATTCATTCGAGATGCATATTATGCTTTGAAACGTCTTCCGATTACCATATAAGATATAAAATACCTTCTTCATAAACTTCATTTTCTTCCGACATGCACACTACACCGAACATATTTCGAATTGATTCTATACGCTTCGCGCTTTTTTCTCGGCACCAGCACGCGTAATAGATTAATAGATGTTTTCTATCAGGAACAGATTTGTATCGCACGCGCCAGCCGCGTGTCGTTGAGCGAATAGGAAGAGATTAAGGGTAACGTTCAAGAAGGGGAACTATCGCTACGACCTCCTGCCGACAATCCATTTGATGACTAGTATCTTGTGGGAATATGGGAATTAACACCACCGCAAACTTTGCTGCTCACGACTGGAGAATAATCTCGCAAGACTCTACGAGTCTTCCCTGGGGTCCTGCTTGTTTGGATAATTTTCGTGTTTTGGGGGAAGGAGAACACTAGTGATGGATTTGCGCCCTTTGCAGATATAAGCATGTGAACTTCTATCCACGAGTTCCTACGAGTTCTTAAATTCCGGTGTACTTTGCTAAGGGGATTGGTTTATGGGTAACGCTAGAATCATCTATATTCATATATTTTGCAAAGATATTCTTATGATTATTATCATTTGTGTTAATATTGTCTTTATGAAGATTGATTATTGAAGAAGTAAGTAACGTGATAAATATCAAATATTGTTTACAATTTTAGAATTAACATTAACAGACAAGAAGTAACTTATTTTTATTCTAATAAAGCTTTAGAATTTTTGTTCAATAAGTTTTCTCTATACGAAGTATGAAATTTGCCTCTACGGGAAAAAGTATCAGTGATAGTTCAATGTTACGTATATTTTAATTAGCAATAGTTTTATTTTGCGGTTAATTATGATATTATGATAATGCAACATGTAATATAAATTAACTAATTGCATCTTAATTAATTGAAAATGCCAAAATCATATACGACGTGAATAAGATGATTTTATAAATTGTTTTGTGCTAATTATGCACTTAATTAATTAATTAGCGGGCGCCACGGGTTCGAATACTTCGAGGATTCTCGTTGAATTCGCTCTCCCAATAACCGCTAATAAACATGGTAGTTGATGCAGTATAATGAAGTGGAGGACAGGTACCGTGTCGGTCTATACCATTTTATACATGAAGAGTTGCTCTATTAACATGTCTTACTTTATTCCTTCTAACTTAATTAGAAATGTTGCATATTTATGTCAACATTAAGTTTAAAAAAATTGCAAACACGCGTTAGCAAATTTACTTTAGAGGAAAAACTATTAGGTATAGATGAATGCAAAGTACACCCAATTCTATACCCAAAGAGTTACTCTATCAAGTGGTGTTGATTAATGCCTGAGTAAAATAGAAGTAGCCCAAAATGAAAGTTGACTATTTCTTGAATTTTAAAAAATTACGTTTTGGGATATAGGCTTTAGCAGGAAAATTACACTGTAGAACAGCAAATTTCCGATTGAAATAGCATTAACAGCATTTGATAATCATAATTTTCTAAGAAAACAGGTTCTTCAAAATTTTCGAATCGTCGATCGTTTTTTTTTTTTTTTTTTAATTTTGATTTTAGTGTTTGGTCGAATTTTGGTTGCAATTTGATATATTGTCCCACAACTTCCGTAATTATTGTTAGATCAATTAGCTGTTTTCAATAACAATTTGTAAATAAATATCCAAAAAAATGTGTGAAAACGTGATTTGTTTATCGTTAATAGTTTCGAAGTTATAAGTTCTCAAATTGAGAATTTGTGAATAAGCGCAGACGTTGATATGAACGCATATTCCGGACAAATATACATTTGGAATAAAATGAAAGTATGTTCACTAGATTAAGTATGAGTTGTTCAATACGACACTAGTATTCCAATTTTCTTGACGGATTTAGTTTCGGAGACTTTTTTAGTCAAAAAGTTGTAACTCGATTTTTACTCATTTTTGCGGTTGCAACAGTTCTAAATGATTCGTTACTGCCACCTCAATCGGAAATTTGTTGTTCCACAGTGTTATTAGGAATAGATCAACGCTGGTTATCTCATTGATAACCAAAGCGTTGCCTTATTAAATAGTGCTAATTAATTACTTCTACCTTAATGCCAGTCTACAGAGCAACGTTTTGGCTGCAAAATACTTACTTGTATCCACTTAGTCTCACACGTTTTCCTGTTGCAGCCTATTTCCTTACAAATCTATTTCTGTAACTGCCATTACAAAGTACGTAAAACCTGTGTGCAACGATATTTGTCTTTTGGCTAGATAAACGCCAAGAGAGTTTTGGGTGGATTAATTATTTACTTACCTAGTCTGTGTATTATTTTCAAATGTGTTAAATTGCAGATCCTACAAATTTCTAATGCCGTATTACCTTAAAACTGAATCTGAGTTCCTAAATCAACACAACTAATTATTAAATTAGCATGAATAATGAGTGTTAGAAAGTAAGCTCGTTCGAAGATGTGACTCTTGCCTACCATTGCAGCATTGTTCCATCGGAATGTTAATTCTGTGACTCATTTTTCGATTGGTTCATTAATACGAAGACCACTGGCAGAAAGCAAGCAATAAGATATTAGAGATATTAGAAACATTCTCCAACGAAATTTCTTGTTGACTCTTGCGTTAAGTCAACACTGGGTTCTCACGACGGTACTGGTCAGCACCTCCAGGCAGTAGAGTTGAATCCTAATTTGGTTAGTTCAATTTATTTCAAGGTATAGTTTATCTTCGGGCCCCTGAAATTACCTTCCAGAGAATAATAACGAGATCGTTTTAATAGTTACATATATTACACAATATGTATCAGTATGAACGTTATGATTTACTAAACCTATTATTAGGACATCAGTGAACAATGGGATGCTATAACAAGGTCAGAACATTGCACACATTGTTAGGATATTCAATCATTCATTATGTCCAACATCGGCGTTCAGTATTTATTTAATGAAGTCAATTATGTGATTTTTTTTTTGTAAAATATAGAAAAGTATAAAAGGACCCTGTACAAATAAATCAGCGCCATGTTTATATTAAGGGCCTTACAAGCCCTTTGTAGCAAATTAGACTCCGTGGTGAGCGATCACCCAAATATAGTCGTACGAATATAACAAGTGGTCATAATAAGTATCTTTCTCTCTGATCTAGCTGTTTAAATGCAATATAATTAAATTAGGTAGAAGTAAGTAGCCTTCATAAATAATAGCGAAAATTAATAGAAAAAATTAAGCTCCCATTTTGATCCGGCAACTAATTCAGGAGTTTATGGTGATGCTTCTTCTTGTTTTTCTCAATCACATAGAACGATTGAGGTTTGCCGTTGCCTGGAAAGTACTTGAGGAAAGAGGACTTCTTCACTGTGGCTGGCACATAGTAGGAGGGTTTTTTGTAGCCCATCTTCCCGCTTTGACTCGCTTTGAGGTTCATATTCATACCCATGCCAAGGACATTGTTCTCGTGACGCTGCTTGTCCAGCACCTCGTTCCAGTTGGCGTAGTACTTGATGTCGATCTGGTTAGAGTCATCGTTGAGTCGACTTTTAGCTTGTACCATCTTCTTGATGACTGGGATGTTCCAGTGGTATATCTTGCCAGGTTTGCCGTTGGACTTGAAACCCACGGGGACCTTCTTGTCAGGTTCCATGAACTGATTGGGCCGGTTATGCACGTAGTAATGCTGATTGGGCGGCAGTTTGATGACAAACATATGCGAGTCATCCGAGCGACTGTGGTGGCGCGATTCGACGGCAAGCCGCTTACGGTGGTGACTGTTGGGGGCACGCACCCGTGAGAAGCCGATCTTCTGCAGCAGGTCGTGGTTCTTCGATGATGGCTTGGCGCTTGTCAAAGACGCCAGTAGCAAGACGGAGACCACTGATAATATGAATGCTCTGCAACAATTATAACAATTAATATATATATATATATATAAAACACAGGTCGCATTTGTAAATTATGTGTGAGAATTAATTTAGATGCAGAGAGGAGCAAGTAATGAGAAAATTACTCACGACGCCCAAGACAAGCGGTCGTTCGCACGATGACGCTCGCGCATCTTATACACTTGTTGATAAATTATAATATACGTGAGAATTATAATTATATTGCTCAGTGTTTAATTAATATTTAACTTGCGTTTGTGGTCAGGTTTGAAAAACTGGTTAAGAGCTTGAAAACTTGGCACTGTTTGCACTTCCTCGTCAGATTCTGAATACAGGAGTGGTGCATTTGTAAGAAGAAGCGTTGTTGTAATTGTTGTAATGCAATGGTTGTCATGAACTGCAATTGATATTTAATGAGAAAATCTTAGCAAATGCGTTTAACAAAATGTGATGTCAATAAAATATATACGTCTAATATCTATATTGAACTCATATTTCTCCTAGTTTTTTATTAGTTTTTAGCCAGTTTATTTATCATTTTCATGTGTGTAAGTGTGTAGATTTTCCATAAAAAAAAAACTAAATCTTAAGTTAGTTGTGGTTGCGTGTTGCATTTGTGCAGACATTAATATTTTGCTTAATATTCCCGATAAAAACAGTATAATAACCACAACGTGAAAATCTACTTCCTGGATGCATTGAGGAATTTATTATTCTCCTGTCATGCACATACTTGAGCATATTTAGCCCGCTCAGTCAATTTTAGCTACATCTATAAACGCAAACAACCAGCGCGCGGCTAATGCAGGATGCGGCGAACGAAGACCAGAAACGCGAAGACTCCAAGCCACTCGCGCATATAAGGTAGTAATAAGCCTTGCTTTATGCCTTGCTTCAAGTGTTAAATGTAAAATAAATTAGCACAAAAATAAGCGCGATGCGTACCGAATGATATCAACGTGTTTATATTTATGTTTAATGTGCGCATTAATGCGTCGCCAGGATTCGAAATGTGGTATGAGGGTACTAATCGATGAGAAGGAGTCGAAGAAGTCTTGGGAGTGCAATTTGCGTGCGGATGCGTAAGGAGGCCAACGCGGTTGCATGCTAGCCATTAGTAGTCAGTCTCTTCAGGTGTCAATATCAATTGAATCGAACTTCGATGTGCGGAGTGCAGAGGACTAGTGCTTCCTGAGTTTGCTTCAGGTTGAATGCTAATTGCGGTAGTTTAAGAGCATAATTTGAATAAATTGCGTATTTAAGTCTGCATTTTAAGGATTAGTCTGTAAATAGAATTTAATTTAAAGATATTATATCCGTGTAATATTTATTGATAAAGAATTAATGCACAAGCCATAAAATAGTAATGCAATATTAATAAATAGTTTGAAAATCAAACAATTAAAGAAAATACACAAAATCCGATGAACTGGACCGAAACGGATTTTGAAGAACGTAGCTCAGTCGGCAAGCCGTCTGACTGTAGCAGTGACAGCGAGGTGTATATTCTGCGAACATGGAGTTCAAATCCTGCTGCGAGTATATTCAATATAATATACATTCCCACTGAATTCAGTCTTAACAGCTGCTAATAACCCTGGCAGTAGACTCCAAAAAATAAAATTGGACTTAAACAATGTTATTAATATTTTAAAAAAATGTAAATAATTTATACAATATCGCCAAGCGACAAAATGGACTCGACAAGAAACAACTATTTGTAAACAGTGTAGACATTTGAAACCAAGTTATAGATACCCTTAATTTTCTATCTGGAATTGATAATGCCTGTTTTTCTTCCAAGACCCAGATTAAATCGTATATGCTCAATTACCTGTGCTCAAATTAGTTGTTTGCATATTCTATGAACTGTGATTTGGTATTGAGCATTCAGAGTCAAGGTTAGTTCATAATAAATCCAGTACCTTTCCCAAAAAGGTTCAACCCAAGGTTTATTAATATATGAATACTGTGCGTTGAATTCGCACTGAAGAAACCTTTCAGAAACGCCTTCTTAAGTTTGATTTCAGTTTTATGCATAAAGTAAAATCAAAAGCCTCGTATGCGCAAAGTAATAAATATCCAGATAATGCATGCAATAAAAAAAGATGAAGTAATAAATATCTCCAAGCACACCCTACAATTTCCCAATTTCTTTCATCCTTAGACGATTTACGAGCATTGCGTTTATCTTCGGTATCGACCGACAATTGCCTGATTAACATTACCGCAGGCCCGCGCACCAACAAGAAACCGCGATAAACCGAAACTCATCATTGTTGTTCCTAGTGCCGCACTCTGATCCTTCTCGAAAAAAGATCGTAATTTTAAATGTATAAGACGATTATTACCAATGATACCATGCTCGTGCTGGTATGACGATGGTATCATGGATAAGCGTTGGCGCAACGAAGAACGAAAGCCTGCAGCATGATGAAGTGGCGCATTTCTGATTTTTATCCCTGCGCAACAGTTAAGCGGCGCGCTGGGAAAGAACGCGAACAACCCGAAAAAGATTTGCGCAGGAGGCATTCAGATGCGCACGTCGTTGCACAACTAAACACTGACACTGGCTCATAAGTCACAAGAATTATTCATACAACAAGCAAGATCGTGGTTGGCGCGCTGTTTCGCGCTAGTCTTGCTCGTGCCGCTGAAGACATAGACGAGTCACGACAGGCGAAGATAGATCTTGGTTGCTGGAGCAGAAAAATCCATGTAGCGACTTTTCGAAGTGTTGCAGATGTGGGCTGGGATAGTTTTACCAGGTAAATGTTTGAGTCAAGACCACACGTACGTTACGTTCTTGCATAAAATGCTCGAAACGGAGTTAAAAAAAAAAACGTACACTGCATTGATTGACAATTATACTATTGTGATACGTTTGAAATGGAAATAATTGGACAACTTTTAAACGCATTGTCTTGGAAAGATCATGTGGTAATTGGCTTTCCAATATAAATATCAATAGTTTTGAGCATGCAGCTGCTTTTTATGAGATTTGTTTGGAAATTAATTGATTGTTAATACAAATAAATGAAAAACTAATGTGTTTTGATGTAGAACATTCTAAGATCCTGTAACATGCCAGTTATGTCAATTTGCTTCATAAACTTGATCCATTGAATTCCATTTTAATTTATCTACTTTAATATGACGATATTAAAGCTCAGTATATTCTCAGTACAGCAGTAGTTCAGCCAGTTCAGACATAACTAGATTTTTCAAAAATCTGCAACGTCATAATGCATTCTCGGTGTTTCTCTTTGACTGACTACGACGGAAGGGAAAATAATGCAACAAAACTAGACAAGGTAGTAAAGTGAAACATATTAGGAGTGCAATATAGATATGCAATTTAAAGCCAGTCAACTGTAAATTGATTTTAATTGTTTTTGCTTATTTTGGAAGTTATTAGGTTTGTAACATGAATGCAAACAAGGAACTCAGAATAAATCTATTTCAGGCTAGGTAGGTTTTAATTATGATTAACTAAACTCGGGGATAACTCAAAGCGAATTTGAAATTTTAATTAAAAACTCATTAGGTATTCCCCTTCGGCATCGCTTTCTTTGCCGAATTCTTTTTGCTTGTGCTGTGCGTCTGCTTCGCGCGGCCGACTGTACGTCATTTTTTTTCGCTCGTCTGCGCGCTAAAGAACAAGTGGCCGAAAGGCGAAAGGGTTCGTGCCAGACTGGCCTGCAGGACTGCCAACTGCAGTGTGTACACATTGCTGACAAAGGCAGACAGCGCTAGAATGTGTCGAAGTGCAGCTCCGGGTTTATTTGCAGTTGCCGACGAATTCATTTACTCCTGCCTTGGATTCAAAATATTTGCCACATGCAAATAGTGTACCGGTGCAACAATTGCTGTTTCCTCTCCGAGTGTAATTTGAACAGTAGAAAATTTGCACATAACAATTTATGGTCATTCCTCGCGTTTGCTTGTGTAAATTACACCCATTAAAGTGTTCAATTAGCATCACGGCTTCAGTAATGAAGTAATCGTCTTCCTCGCCTAAAAAATTCAATAAATGTTCCAAGTCATGTTTCTAATGATTCATCATCAAACTAAACAAAAGAATAATGAATCGTCTGTTGGACGCACTGCACGCTGCTACTTCTTGAACTTTCTCGATGTTGATAAGACCCGCTTGGTATTTGTTAACTTTGGGCGAGTAACATTTCGTTTCGCAGATACCTCAATGCCCAATTTATCTTAATCTGATGTTAGACGTGCGTTTCCATTTGAAAACCCGGAGCGATTTTCTCGAGTTCTCATTGCATATGGCGTAACTTATAAGTACGCTAGAAAAAGATTCATCACCATTATACCGACGGATTCAGCGCTTGAAGCTTAAGACTATCACTTGCGAAATATCAATCTAGCAATCATAAAGCAGTCATTTAATGATGTTAAACGATTATCAAAGTGTTTTGGGCTGCGTAAGAATTCACCACGAGAGTAAAAGCTCAGTGATGCATTACATTGCGTAAGTGCATTGTGCGCAGGTGTAATCTTATCATCAATTAGTTAACCTATGAAATGCGTATTGTTGTTTCTCTCAGAGATGTTTTAGGTATTAGGGTGCCCCGTTAGTGGCTCATATTTTTATAGTTTTCGAAATAACGTTTGACTGTTAATTAAATTAAATCTTTTTATTTGTTTATTTATATATCTGGAATAATATAGAAATAAACAGCTTTATAAATACATTTCTTTAATTTTTGTCTTTTATAGACAATTTTTCAATATTAGAGAAGGAAAGAAATACAATAGATTACTATATTAATGAAAATAATACTTTGAATAAAATTAAATGAATCAATGTTACAAGAAGGTAATCTTTAATTACAATTTGATGCTTTATAAAAAAATATATTTAGTTTGAGACTTGTGTTACTAATTAAATTTATAAATAATTCTTTAGAAACCTAAAAGTGCTAAAAATGTACTACAGAATGCTATTTTTCGAATAATCTGTTTTATATATCTTAAATATTTACAACATATTGCCTAGAAAAAGTTTTTAATTTCCTGTTTTGTGTTCTAGCATCAAAAAGACTGTGATATCTAAATAATCATTTAGCTCTTTATCATTATCAAATCTGTTTCTTGGATGGTATTCAATGGCAAATTATTAATTGTTAGTATTGACAAAGTGGTAAAAATCTAAAATCTGTTTGCTAATATGTTTCAACATCCCCACAACAAGATTTGCATATAGTTAATGTTTTAGTCCTGTTTTACAAATTGCAGTTATTCCAGAAATGATTTGATTATGCACCTGACACTTGAAGAATTCGACAAATGCGTGTTATCAGTTTGTACCGGTAGCGAGTTTAATCAATTAAACGCCAACTTCCTGCACTGTAAAACCGCGTAGTTATCACAAACTGTAATCAATTTCTGTTGTTTGAATTGTTTTTATGGAAATTTTGCAGATATCAGGATGCCATTGCTATCAAACGTTGCACAACAACAAATTGTTCACATGAGAATCAATGTGCGATCTGTGCAAAAGCCAGGTGAACACGATATCGATTTACACGTCATGTCAATGACCAATTTAAAGTATTATGTAATCAATAAATAAAATCACGTTTACGTTTACGTCCACCTTTATACGATGACTTTTGATGTGCGATTGTTGTAATGCCGCCAAAAGCGTAGGAAACCTTTGAACACGCGAATAAATGCCGTGCGTGCTCCGAGAAGATTCGCGCAGGTAGGTAGCGAAGGAACATCCGAGATTAAGAATGGAATTCTTCCGCGAAATTAGCCGAATACAAATGCAGTGGAAGATCTGGTAGTGGAGTGAAGGTTGAAAGAGTAGAAAGTAACGAAATTCATTTAAGGTTATTGCGCTTCGCAATGCTAAACACGAAATGTACATGGCTGGTCAAATTGTAAGACAAAGTATCAAGATGAACAAAAAGTTAATTACAAAGCAAATTTATAATTTGCACTACATTCTTCAGATTGAGGTACATTTTTGAGGTTTGGCAGATTTCTCTTGCGAGTGTGTCCATTCCTGCGAGCTTCGTCTTGGCCGCGCATGGCGGTGTAAAATGAAGGTAAACAAGAAAGAATTGAATATGTATATTAATTTAAAATAAAGAAAATAATTTCATGTGGAGATATTTAACAAGTTAAATGAGATTTTTATGGATATATAATTATAATCGCCAATTAAAACTTTTAATGGTTTCTAACTATTGTTTCTTCAAACTTGGGAGACTCTGGGACCAATTAAACTTATCTAAACTTTCTCTGAGTACACCAAACCTCTAGTTGTTATCGTAAATTTAAAAATTACAAAATATATACAAGATTTGTTTACTAATTAGAATTTACTTGAGAATTCTAATAACTTTTGGAACATTGTTTTCAAATCTCTACTAGCCTTTTATCTGGTTATATCTTATACATATTTATTTACTATAAATATTCAATATCTTATTTTTGCTCAGCGTTATTATTTTGTGTCGCATAACTATTAATGACATCATCATTATATTTTATGCCGATGAGTCTCGCCTTTAGATGCAAAAAGCTTAGGTAAAATCTAAAATCTTAATTTTAGAAATCGGAGATTTTGTATATATTAAAATGGAGAAAAATAAAAGAACTAAAACATGCATCTTTTTTTATTTATTATCGCTGCAGGAGCCAAACTAATGAATAATAAATACATTGGAGATTTCTTTACAACTAGAAAATAAAAAATAATAATATACGTATTTCGTATTTTTTTCTGAAATCATATTCGAAGAAGTATAATTAAAAGATAACAGGCTTCAGAAGTGTAATCGCAGCATCTCAATGAAAGGAAAGGATAATCAGATAAAGTTGTAATAAATTTCGCAATTCGAATCATTTCCAAATTAAGACATCCCAACATGTCAAACACAAACTTGTATTCAATAACCAAAATATTATCAATTGAAATAAGACATAATGAGCTAACAATAAAACTATCCACTAATCAGCCCAACCATTTAACATCTATAGAAGAGTTTTCCAGAAAGTCCTCAATAACCGCTAATTTCACACATTCGAAAACTTCTACCCGATGGAAGGAAATCATATTATTATAGGTATTATTGTTTTCATTTTATTTCGTTGCTATTTTGTAAGGAAAGATTTCATTAATTACTGTGTTTCTATGGCTGAAGGACCGTTGGTCGATGGCCTTGTATATGTACAAAATATATTATTATTATTATTATTATTAACTGACCAATGTTTTAAAAACCAGTAATCAAGGAAATGTACTAATAACAATGTAAACAATAGCAGCAACAGCGAAGCATAACATATATTCGGAAGATACGGGTTCGAATCCTGCTGAGAGTTAATCCAATAACATATATTCTCACTACATCGATGCGATGTAATGAAATGGAGGATGAGTACGATGTAAACAGTATATTAATTTTTGAAAATATTTCTGAAAATGAAAATCACCAAATCAAATCAAAATTTGGCCGAAAAAATTAAGAAATATTTTTAGAATGAGCATATCCTTTCAGCTTTCGTTGAAACATAATCTTAATATTTTATCTTTATATGTTTTAATGTTTCCTAAAATGCCTCTTGGTTGTTTCAGCAAATATTAATGTTATTTATTCTAAACTGCTATAATTTTGCCCCTCATCATAAACAATGAGACTTCAAATACCATCTACCTACAAAGTCTCCTTAATGATTCAATAAGTTAAGAAAATTTCGACTTTTTATGCAACTGCCACGAACATTCCAACATTAAGTAAATTACGTTTTAATTGAAATTGATAAAATAAAGAATTCGCCGTCAGCATGACATACCAAATACAGCGTTGCAGCAGGCGTTCGGATCTAAGATCTAAACGTTTAAGACGTGACATTTCGAAATGTTATTCAGTAAGTGCAACTTGGTGCAACGGTTGTATCCTATCGCAGTGCAGCAGGCTGCTCGTACTTCTTGCGCCGACTTGTTTATTGTTCGCGTTCGCTGAATAGATGTGGCATTAGCACGGCGAGAAAAAACGCATCATACTTTTATGCCTGGCATGGCAGCAACAAATTTAGGAAAGCAAAGTGGGACATTGTAGACGAGCACACACAAGAGCAAATTTGCATCTAGTTACGCTTCTCTGTTTATTCCCTCTTGCTTGGCCGGCTTGACCTCTTCAATTAAGGTCCTGTTAGCCGTTGCCATAGGTGAATCCGCGGACACGGCCGTACTAGACACGTTCCCATAAGAAAGAATGGGTTGGGCGCAATAGTAAAACGCTCGGAACGTTAGTTTCAATTATATCCTTCTCGCGCGCTTGCTGAAAACTTCCAGCGGCGTTCCCATCCAGGCGCACACCGCCGAGTCCGCTTTTTGCAGCGCATTTTATTATTGTATTCGATCACTCTAATGCGCGGCGATTGTCCATTCGTGTACGACTGTGTTTTTAGCTATCGCTGCAATTTATCGACTTAGGGCAATCATTTAATGCAATGCGGTTCAATAGGCTCCGCGGGTTCGCGTGCTAAGGTATGACTCGGAGAGTCGGATGGTACGTCGTCTTGAGCGGTGCCGTTAGGTCGTAAGTCAAACATTATACGATGCAAACGGCGCGCGTTTTTGTTGTGCGTTTCAACAATTCCAACCGTCACATTTAAGATTTTTCTTCCGTACATTATGCCTAAAGCTATCATGTTTATTTAAATCCTACGCGGCATTTAAATCAATTCAGCGTCAATTGTTTATTTTGTTTCAAAACTTTTCCAAAATTATTACATCAAATTACAAAAATCATACAAAATCTTTACAGAGTGGTTTCCCAATGAGTCAGGTTTTGGAAAAAGGTGGGAAATTTCAAAAGAATGAAATTTCAATTCTTTGAAACGAAATCCAGCTTATAGAATAATATAGAAGAAATCACCCACAGTTTATTTATTTTTTGTATGATATTGCTATGCGTAGAATCTCTCAGTAAACCCGGATTAAGAAAATGTCTTCTGGATATGTTATCAAGTAAACCAAATAAATCAAGTAGAACTTATTGGACTATTATTATTCTTATCCAAAAAAAGTTAAAAATCGAAAGTTTAAAAAAAAATTTTAAGTATTGAGAATACATAAAGTGAGTAGCAAAGTAAATTCATCTCATGGCGAAATCAATTATATTATTTTGTATCTAAATTACTGATAAAATATTTAGGATCTGAAATATAAGACAAAGTCTAATTAATTAATATGAGAGAATTAAGCTACTGTGATAATATCGTAGAAATCTGCAATTGTTTTTCTATTATTTATAATAATATAGGAAAATGTAAAATTAATTTTAATTCGTAATCTTTAAGGATTTTGATCTTTGGAAACAGGATGTAAATTATTTTGCTACTAATGTTACTAAAGTAAAGAAAATTCCACCAAACTTGCATCCTACAAATCCCGTTAAATGCTATTTATTTATTTATTTATTTATTTTATCATAGAATATTTTCTTGGGAACGTATAATTACATGCCATTATCAAAAAGTCTTCAGTAATTATGGCACTTGTGCAAATTAAGTAAAATACTAACTCAAGGGAGTCGAGTACAGAAATTAAGTGCGTACAACTTTAGAGGCATCTAATTAGCTAGAATGCTATTAATGTCGCGTCTATACGGTGTCTACAACCTGATCAACACGCAAATGACCACCAATCTGAAGCGATTTATGCAAATTTTCAAACATTTAGTGTGCTATTAAATCCTGAAACTTTTTGCAACGTCGATTAGAAATAATACAATACAAAAATACATAAAAAAGAGGATTAAGAAGAAAGAAGTTGGAAACGTCGGACATCACGGATGTAAAAAAACTCAGACGTACAATCATTACGATGATTTACATATTAGCTCCTGGCGTAACACTGTACTTCTTTAATGCGCAAAAGTTGACATTGATGCCAATGTTGATGTTAATGTACTGTCAGTGACATTGTCAAGTCAATTTGCATGCTATAATAATAATCGGTTTGTGATTGAACAACTGCTTCATTTCGTCTTCGTTTCATGCAATGTAGACCAGAATAATTGATATGATCAACATTGCGGAATTTTCGCAGATGATGTTCGATGATAACTTTTATTGCCGAAGACGCGTGCAAAAGCACATGAGGCGGTTATAATTAATTACGTAGAGGTTGGCGAATAGGAGCAAAACATCGAATTACACACTTAAGCAATCGGTAAATGACAACAACGACGACGATAAGCGGACTTGGAAATGATTAGCAAAGTATACCAGGATGAGATTAATATAAGACGTAATGATCAATTAGTTGCTAATAATGCTTTGAAGAATAATCTGGTTATATGAAGCTCATATTTAAAAAGAAAATATGATGTTTTTAAATAAATAAAAAAAAGAATATAACAGTTTATTATGATTGTAGTATAATTTTAATTGCAAAATTCTAATATATAAAACTTAATTAACGCTAAATAACAAAGTTCGATTTCAAAAACTAGCAAAGTGAAGACTTTGACAAATGTTATATAAAATTGCCTCCTGAATTCAATAGTGTAAATCGTTTAAATCGAATGATTCTTAATTTAATAATAAAGTTGCAGGGGCTGCTAGAATGATGACGAGTGAAATTCTCGAAGAACATTGAATTTACGAACATTTTCAAGGTGGCAGTTGTTAAAGATACAGTAGTACAAGTTGACTTTTTTTATGTCATGTCGAAGTAATCGAACCAACACGGCATGTCCATCGTTCTACAGACCAGTTAATATATCCAATTGCTATAGAATATGGTAATTTATGCTAATGAAGATATTGTGAGGGATGGGGAATGATCATGACCGCAGAATTGAATATATAAAATCAATGATCAAACAATTTAGTTAATAATTCATGAAAAGGATCAAATTAATTATGTAAATAAAATATTTAGGTGTAAATTAGCTTGAGGTAATGCAAATCCAACTATGAGGAAATTAAGAAATTCGAGAATATATCTTATACTTTGTTTCTACTGGCTTTTAGAAATTTCAAATACTAATTTAATTAAGAATATAATAAAAACATGAATTTATTAATTATTTCACTCTTAACATATTGAATCCTTCCAAACTCTCAGACCTTAATCCAAAATTATAACAATGTAAATATTGAAAAACTTATAATATTGATATATTTTTTGTTAATTTAGTAAAATAGTAAATACTGAAGAATTGTAGATTGATGGTCTTGTATATGTATGATTTTATTACACGATTGTATGTGTACAAAATATATTATTTGTATATATTTTAGATGTATGTTTTTTATGGTGCAGAAATACTTTAAATGTTTATTTATGAAGATGATAGTAAATAAAATCCAACCCAGAAATTGCTGTCTTTCAGTACGACATTAAAAATAAAATATCAAATTTATTGCCAGTATTAAACTATTTCTTTGGAATTTAATTAGTACGAACAAAACTACACCTTAACAATTTGCAAAATGCGCATACTAAGAAGCAATTAGTTTGCAAACGTGCAAATTGACAGTATATGATAAAAATGCCAACAAATGCCAAGGAATATTATAGTGTGCGGTGTAGTAACTGTTTATAACTGGCAGCGGTTAATCGCTGGAATATTTTGATATAAAACTAGAATCACAGTGCGGCGCTACTTCGAAAATGAGTCACTGTATTAATTTTAGAAGTCCCATCGACGTTAAGAAGCCTTCAAAGCACTGAAGAAGATGCAATTCGAAAAAAAGGTGCGTTTTATGTATATTTATAAACGTAATGTGTTCGGGAACAAACAGAAACCAATAACTGTTTAAGGCAGGATTTAAAATGATCGTACATTGGAAGCGTTGGGAAAACTGCAAAGCAATGCGGTCCGCTGTGACAAACTCATCAACATGCGTGTAGTTATAGTTAATTCGCACTCATTTGGCTTAACTTCCGGAAATCATCCGGAAGTGCGGATTCTAGAGAGTACCTCACCTCGGCATGCCTAATTTGCCATGCAAATGTGCAATTAAAAAACTATACTTGGCGGCCACTACTCGGCAGCATGAAACTGACGTCGTTAATATGCGCCCCAATCAAACGAGGAGAGCCTTCAATAAAATCCTCATTATCCACATTATGCCCATGAAATCAATGGCGTTGCTTGATGGTTTGTTGTCGGGCAAAATTTGCACATCGATAGTTCGTTAAGAGTGCGGTTGTTTTCCGGCGCATGTCGCGCGTTAACATTTACTTAGTTGTAATGTACGAACGAGACAGCGGCACATCAAGCACCGCAGAACGGTGCGAGCATAATTGAAAATCTGTGTGGCCTCCGCGCAGCCGACACAGCGCCAGCAGGTTGGGTTCGTTGCGGTATTTACGATTCTCTTTTTGTTCCCTTCCTCCGGCTCCAGTGTCTTCCGACGCAGGCCAGAAACCTACAGGATGTTCGACCGTGAAATCATCTGTTGAAGAAGGTAACTTGTTATCTAATGTTACCGACTATATTTGTTCACTTGTTATTTTAATTTGATATTTGGATTGTGCTAAAAATTTGAATCAATAATCTATACTGCAACTGTGGTTGTTGGCACATTTCAGACGAAATCTCACCGGAAATAGAAATAATTATTTAATTATAATGAAAGGTCAGTTTAGGGAAAAATAAATTAATCTTTGAGTGATGGCAGGAAACGGCTGATTTTCTTCTGCCGCAGCAGTTAACATCTAATTTTAATGATTAGAATTGACAGAATTGATTTTATCTTTTAAAATCATAAAGGAAACGAAACAAAACTAAACTTTCTCATTAAAGGCGAGGTTCTGAAATTAAACGAACAAGTATTTATAACATCTTAAAGAAAATTGTAATTTTACTCGTTAACATAAATTATTCAGCTGCTGATATCCAGTAAACGTTTAGTGTTGTACGGTCAAAGTGAATTATAAAACAGAAGTCCATAATCTAATACAATGATAAGTTCAATAGAGTAAAATCAAATGATTACTTATTTGGTTACAATCCAATTTTCTTTAGCACTTAATCTTGGTCAAGGATGAATACTTAAGATGAATTAAAAAAACAACCACAATAGGAACAGTAGAACAAACGTGTCTATTAAGTTTGCTCATTAATTATTTATTGTATTAAAGTGATTTTACGTAGACACTTACAATTTTGCAAACAAACAAAACTATCAATAGTTTATAATAAAAATACTATTTTTTGTTCTGTAGCATAATTCAACATTAAATTGAAGGATATATTAAGCAACTTGTCGTTTTGCAAGAAGAGAAACATTTACATTTGTTACCACTTTTTCTTTATTCATTATTATAAGTATTATCAATGAATTTAGTTAAATAAATAGTCGCTAATTAACTACTTATTTACAAATAATAATTGTGTTAAAAATTAAGTTCACATTTTCATATATATTGTTTTAGTATAAAGCCGCGTTATTTAATGACCTGGAAAATTAGTAATTAAAGATAATCCAAAGCAAAATAAATCAAACCTTGAAGATTGCCAGGGAGTGGTGTGATACTCTTATGTGAATACTTAATTATTCATTTAACGATTAAAAGGCGTTTAGAAATGTCAAATACAATCTTCCATACTAGAGATTCCTACTTTCTTATCAAGAAGATCATTTAATTACGTGTTGGTTTTGATCATTGGTCGCGCTAAACGGTTTCGATTCGAAGCCAAGTAGGCGTAAAAGCACATTAATCATAATCGCGATCCCGATCAAAACAGACTCCTGGTTAGAAATGCAGCAATGTGTTTGGAGAAGATACGATATGAAAAGCATACTGAGCGAGAAGAAGCATTTTTGTACATTTAATATGGCAGCCAAACCATTTTCACTAATCCAGTCATCATTTCAACGCGGCTTAGTTTACAGATGAATGTTTTTTTTTCCTCTTGCGAAAAACCTTTTAACCGATTTGAGCACGTCAACCATGCATTAAGTAAAACAAATAAGAAACATTGCCATGCATGAATACTTTACACTCAATTGTTAAAACCACAAGAAGTGAAGAACCTGACTTAATAGAATGTCTTTTAACCCAAGTCAAGGCAAGTAGGTGTTAATATTTGATTGTCTAATTGGACAACGGTCAACTGTAGCGCAATTTTTAGTAATATTTAGTGGGAAGATTTTAATTGTTGGGCAATGCAAATTAATAAAGTATACTGGTTTGAAGCGGATAATGATGCCATTTAATTCTTTTATTATTCAGCTGCAAGAATGCCGGCATTCAACGTCAAACTTTCGGCGTAAGTTGGAATTAGTTTTCATTAGCGTGAGACATTTAAAAATAAATTTCAACATTTATTAAGGTGCTATAGTTGTGCTTTTCTCCAGAGATCATATCGCACGATAAGCTCGATGTTAAGACAGAGTGACACGCGTGAAAAAGTCCTTGAAACTCGTGCCAGTGCGCCAGGTGAAACTAATCTCGCTCTCGCATCTCACCAATCATAAATTTCCAGACTTACCTATTCATTTTAAAAACTGATAACTTTTAGCACTTAACAACAAACAGTGGAAGTAGCGCGCACTGTAACTGGTCCTCGCAGGCGAGGTACAACAATTCGGGTAGTATTGCACAGGGCTGTCGGTCGGCGGTACGCCGGAAATTCCAAGCACGCGTGCGATTGCCGCGTCCGTCGTGTGCTCGAAGGGCGAGCTCCGGGAACCGTCCACTACGCCGTTGCGGCATCGACTGACTCGGAAACGCGAGCAGCGCACATTGATATAAACGTGGAGTGCGGCCGCTTTTCGGCCAGCAACGCCATCGCCAGCCGGTTACTCCTCGGCGGCTCTTCAGTCGACGGCAGTCGGCTTGCGATGCAGCCGCGCGCGCGACTTCTTCGTCTGGCGTGCCAACGCGCGCCGCGTCCCAAACCGCCAACTCAATGATGCCATTTGGTGTTTCACGTCTTCGTGGCTTTGACTCGTGAAGACGTTGGTGCGATTCGCTTGGCTTCGCGCCTCGTTTTTTTCACCCTGGGCCTGCTCTGTATGTAAATGTGAATGGTCGTGGTGCAGCCGCGACGGCGGCGATGCAAACATGGCGACTTAATTCTTTCAGGCACTGAAGACGCTGAAGGTGGCTTATAGTCGGTGGTCAGAATAAGTGATACTTAACAAGAAGAACCTAATTCATAGATTAGAATTAAATTAAACTGATAATTTTTTTTTTCTCGAGATTGATCTCAAATATAATTAATCAATTTGATCGAACTAGTTTCTTTCTGTTTGTTCAAGAAGTTAAGTCTATAGAAAACAATGCAAATCTGAAATATCTAGTATAAAATAATAAGAGGAACTTCTAGTTAAACCAAATGAAGAAAATCATCTTTATCTTTACAAATCCGTTTAATCAATTTAAATAATTCCATAAGTATTTGAAACATTTAAACATATACTCACGAGAAGAAGATATTATTACGCAACAAATTCTTTACGGAGTCCTAATCGAAAATCTCAAGGCAAATGAAGGCGTTCAAATTGATGTAATTTTTCTTTAGATGCATCAAGAACAAAACCTTTTCAATCAAGTTGACTAATATAATTAATCTTAACTGAAATAAACAACAATAAAATCATTTTTCTATTGAGTATGCTAAGGATGTGATTAATTAACATAATGATCAAAGTTTTACATGAACAATGAATTGTTCTCACAAATAACATTCTAAACAAAGACATACTATTGTTTTAAAATGACTTAGTACTTCATAATTTTTCCCTGCTTCTTGAACTGGCAATAAGAATGGCAATAAATCAGTATAAATTTTTATTTCATATATTTATCTATTATAATAATTATCCCAGAATTTATCATTCCGCAAATATTTAGAAGGCTAAATGTTCAAGAACTAATAGTTGCATGTGCTTGCATCATCCAGTAGCTAATTCTATCTGGGGTTTAAATTAACAATAAGAATCAATGTGAATTTCTAAAGTTGTCTATTTTCATGATTGTCCTAGTTCCCATCAATTCATAATAATTTTACCACCGTTTGATATACAATGTGTAATTCTTTAAGTAATATAATTAATGTCTCATTTTCTAATAATGAATATTTCTGTCTGTTTTTGAACCAATGAAGATTTTTAATGACTGTATTGGTTTTTTTCGGAATTATCGTAGAATCAATCATTTCACAAATATTCATTTACACATGATGGAAGATTAACATGCTTGAAGTGGAAGTGGAGTTTTTCCACTTTTTGAACTTGACTTTGAGAATGTTTCGCCCTTTGGGCCGAATTTTTCGCATTGATGTTTTTGTCTGATGTTTGAAATCAACATAAATCTGTACAACGCTTTGAACAAAATTATTTGAACTGTCTTTGCCTTTGAATTGTCAAATTGTTATTGAACCATTCATTAAAATATCAAATAAAAATAATTGAAACCTTTAGTAGCCATAAATTACATTTCTTGGTGCATTGCCATAAAACCTACCATTGCAGAAATAGTTTACCTCATGGTTGAGGAAATAATGTCGCGTTATATCCTAGTCCACTTGAAAATCCACTTACAATCCACGCCTCAGAAAACTCACAGCTTGTTTCATTCGGTGTTGTTTATATCGTTTCGCTGACAGCGCGCAATTTGTTCCAGCCCCTGCGTGTGTCGCATTATTGAATTGCACTGCACGGGTCTGTCACGTCCTGCGACTTTAATCATACGCTAACGCTTCTCTGCTCTCGTTCTTGCCAACCGGCGAAGGTGAAGAAGCGACTCCAATTACCTAATAGAATTTTTATTTCGTGCTTTATTCTATGAAGTTATTAAAAAGCTAGCACGCAACAATTCGCCGGGACAGAACTAGCAAAGCGAGAAAAATGCGCAGAAGGTGCATGGTTAAATTGCTCTTCCAGATACGTAACCACGGGTTACGCTGAGGTCACCGCGATGGGTTCAGGTGAGGCAATGGAAGAATGGCCCGGACGTGTGCAATCCTAGTTGGCTGAAGGTTTCACAGGTTCGTCTTGCAACTGCTTGCGACTTGTCGGTTGGAGGTGGAAGTTGGATGTTCGCTATATAATAAAAGTCTACGGGAGTTGCTTGGCGTTGGGTGTTTTTTCTGTTTTATGTGTGTCACGCGATTGTTGCTCGCCGTGGGTGCGATACCACCTTACAGGCAGACCGTGGCCGCCACGCGCTCAATCCACACAATGTCACTATGGCGACGACCTTTTTGTACGTTGTGCCTTTAATTCAAATACAGTTAGTTGTCTATCATAAAATAACAATCATCTAATAACAATCCAAATATAATCAGAACTGTACCATAGCTTGTAAACCTTAATCTAGAAAAGTAAAATCATAGCTCTAGGACCAACTTTACCGTTCTATTCCTACATTGTTATAAACAAATTCGCCGCGTTTATTTTAATTCTCGCTCGTTCCGTACCAACCTAATCTATACAACCAGTCATGGTTTAAACGGTTTGAATTGAATTTTCTAGAAACATGCAGTCATTTTTCCCATTCGTCCCGCCGTCGGACTTTAACTAGACTCCATCATTTTGCTCGCGGGCAAGTTTTTATTTCCAAGTTATTCTTGAGGTACAAATAAGAACGGCGTCGGTGGGGTGGTTATAACAACATAACAATGCGGCAGGAAAAAGCAGGAACGACCGTCGGCTATGCGAGAGGGACAGAAAAATGAACATATCGGCTGTCGGTGCTCCTCAATCGATATAAAACACAATGTAACCACTCACACTGATACACCGCGCGCTCGTAAATGTCGGCTCTGCTCGATACCATCGCTCACATACGACACACACGTGATCTCAGAAAGGACACGTCAGGATATCAGAAGGGTGCCCTTTTCCGCACACTGCTATATTTATACCTTGAGCCATTTTTTACTACTTTCCTGGAGGCACTCGCAAGACGGTTCCAATTTTACTACAGCGTTAATTAGGTTTTTTGGGTAATACAAATAGTGTTAATCGCCTGATACTTTAATGGGCAGTTGTTTGTTTTATTAATACTCTCATTTCCGGTGGCTTTGTTCCGACAAAAAATGATGCGCTAATGTTAGTGCTGTTGTGAATGTTTTTCATTCACTGGACATGTGTGAGCGGCGTTCGGGATCGTTTTGCTTTTCCTCCCCATTACGCCCGTCGGCGCCGCTGCTGCAGCAAATTTGATGGAGTGTAATACTCGCCAATGCGGCGCGGGCCTCGTTTTTCAACCTGAAGATTGTTACCCTTAACAACGTAATTGATCATCGCCGAATCGGCAAATATGGAGAAGTGCAGGAAGAGAGGGACCTGCTTTGATGCGGTTCATGTTTCATGTGTCAACTTTGTCTCTCATACACATATCTACTTATCATTACTAAAAAATAAGTTTGATCTTGGAAGTAAAAGAAAGGAATGAATGTGAATTCTGAATCGTTAGAACAAAAAACGAATTTTCTCCTAATTGAAACTAGAACCCATTGTTTTGCTTCATTGTATAGCAAGTGTGCAATAAAATATCAAATAAAAATAATTGAAGTCTTTAAAATGTTTGCATTTAAACTAGTTGCTGTAAATTACAATTATTGTTGCAAAACTATTGTATTAAAATAACTAATAGTAACGTAGAAATCATCATTTTAAAAATAGATTACCGAATTGTGCAGAAAATAAGTTCTCTCTTTTATGAGACACTTTATACAGCCCACAATTTGTTCCAAATATGATTAACAATATTAATCTACTCCTGACGTAAGAAGAAATGAAACAGAACAAAATATATATTCATATTAGCTATGACAAAAAAAGACTTCTTATTTTGCTACTCCGGCCAAATAAAAAATTTAATTCTCCTTTTTATCTCATTGGAGAAAATCAAATGTGATTCAATTTTAGTGTGAATTCACCAAACCTTGCTACTTCTATCAAAATTCAATATAATTCAATAGTTAACTGTAGCTATCTTTGCATCAAAATCACCCTGGTGTGATGTGTCCATCTTGCAATCATCCCCCATCCCCCCGTGTTTATGTACGCCAACCCTTGAAGCATGCTTGCCACACAATCCGCTTGGTTTGTGCTCACCACACTCATTTTGCGTTGTCTATTTTCCCGGTTGGTCTCTCGCTATTGATCGACATCGAAATCGGATTCGGAATCACAATCACGCCAGCACAGTCAACGAATCCAATCGACACACTGGCGAGGCTAATGCCGATTGTGATTATTCCACGCTTCACTGTTTGCCACTCGATGTGACGCCTTTGTAATTATAATTGCTAAATTACTACCATTGAAAGTACTAAAAATTGTAGCATTAGCAATTTTCAACCTTGCAGAATATTGATGAATTAATGTTTGACTTACATTCTTCCCTAGCTTTCTAACACTTGCAAATGTTGGTTTGGGATATCGGGGAACTGTTCAATCGCACTGTTCAATATTTGTTCTTCTTACGAGATTTTGTGCATCCTGAAAATCAAACACTGAGGATCTTCAAGTATGGTAGTATGTTGACTGTTCACAAACAATCATTCTTCCTGGACCAAGATCATAAATCTGCTTATCATATATATTTATATTATCTTTTGCTAGTTTCGACAAAATTGCGAAAATTTTCATGTTCAATATTGATAAACATTCATACGCAAATGTAGTACACGTTAGCACGTGCAGAAACTGAATTAAAAACTTGGATTAAATTGCGAGTTTGCAATCATTGCGATGTCTAGCGTCGATGAGAAAAGTGGGCAGACTGAAAAATAAAAGCATGCTTGTCGAGTCTGGAATTATGCTAAAAGTGCTCAACGAAAGTAGAATACGAAAGTCTGGAATGCGACAAACCGTTGATGGGTAGGTAATAGCGTGGATAAGCTAGAAGCATTGAAAGGAGTCGAAGTTTTCTTGTTTGTTTTAGCAGAGCGTCGAAAGTTTAGGGTACTTATTTTGGTACTCCCCATGCACTTGGTACAGCAAACTGGCCTTCTTTTTGCTTTGATATTTGATAATGTGCCTCGTTTCTGGGCAGATTTAAAGTTCTTTTTGTTTGTCTCATTTTCGAATTGAACGCGTGGAATTCTGTAAGGCGATTCCGTGTCGCAGAGACATTCCTGAGCTGAATAAACAAGTGTAGGCGATGTGTCAAAGGCCCAGAAGAGACACGTTGACCCGATGGCCTGGCAGGCACCGACACCACCATTTATTTTACTTTTTTCCATTTGGTCGCCCTCGCTTTCTGGCGCTCGCTTGCGGCTTTCGCACATTGCAGTGCCGAACGCATTTGCTCATGCATGTCTACAATGTGCGCGTTGGCGGCGATACACGACCTGAATTGCATGCATGCGGCAGGGGCGCGAAAAACCTGCAGATGCTAGGATATCAGGCAGGGTTTTACTCGCCTAGATAGAGGTTATGTCTGCAATACTAACCCAAAAACGCTTAATTCCGCCTGTATGTTGGATTTCATTTGCATTTACACATTTCTTGCGGGCGTTGTTGCGGACTGAAAAAGCGAGTGCAAATAAATCTGCCGGTATTTAATCCCGACGCAGACGATACGGATAAGGAAGGATATAGTCTTGCAGCGGTAATCACGGCTTTAGTTAGTCGCATTTACTTTTGATTTCGTTGCTTGTCGTCAGATTCCAGATAAACACGAGAAATTAGAATTTAAATGAAAGATTCAGTTCTTAATTATATGCTTAGTCAATATTTGCTCGCATTGAACAAATTTTATTATTATTATTATGATAATACAAAGTTTGAGAATTTTGTTATAGATATATCAGTATCTCTCTGAAGAAGGCAACATACCAAAAACATTATACCAAGTGACCAAAAGTAAGTGTTATAGTAAAATTTTATCAACATAATAAATATTAAGCACTGAGTAAGGTTACGTATGCAACGATACTCTGAACTTTTGAATTGTTAACTTTCTCGGAGCTAATTTGCCCGATGCTGCAAATATGCACAACCCACAAAAAAATTAACCACTGCACAGAAATCTCTGTAATCCTCTAAAATTATCAAGTTCTATCACCTTCGCATATCGTCAACATGTAGATTTTTAAAAAATCTTCTATAACAACATGTAGTAGAATAAATGAAAACAATCAGATTCAGCTCTTTATTTTTCAGAATTTAATTAATTTAATAATTAAGAAAACATTTTGAAAACTGCAGTCACCACATTGCATTTTCTTTTTTGTATTGAAATGGTCAACAGCTCATTAAATATTTCAAATGATAGCAATTATGTTATAAAACATATCCAATTCTTTAATTTCATGCATTTTCTACCGCAAATATCACGTTTATAAATAAAATACACAAAACACTGTTCAGCACTGTTCAATCGTGTTAATCCCAAAGTAGCAGATGACTAAAGTATATGGTTAGTTTAGGTCGCAAATTAGATTAGTGATAGTGATCTAATTTTCATTCCAACACTTCAATTTCCAGGCCACCAAGAATCCCACTTGTACATTGTTACCCGATTCCACTAGAATTTTTTGCAACGCAGAGCACATAGTGGCAGTGGCACACCTGACTCGAAATCACTAACTTGTCTCTTTATAATATATCAAACGTGAGTTTTTTGTTCACCCAGTATTAAACCAAATAAAAGTAGCGACGACAAACACCTGCTAAAGTCGCAATTTTCCTTCATGCCTTGTGCAGTAAACTCCAATATAATCAATAAAATATCGTCCCATGCCAAACATACTAAATGTTCCCTCGAGATCAACTAGAAAGTGAAAGAAGAGTTGCCGCCATTTTGTCAAACGGAAATTCTAATATTATGCCCACAATCCAAAACTAATGCACAGCAGAAAAGGGCTTCCCCAACACAAGTGATTTGTCATTTCCTGGAATTGATCATTCCACGTACGAAGTCATCTCCGATCTTGAAAAGCTAGAACCTGAAACCGGTGTGAATTAATCCGATAAACACACACTTGCAACTTAGTTGTCATAACGGCACACGCTCGCTGTCCGCAGCATTGTTCGCAGAGGAAAACGTTTCGTTTTAGCACTTAGTGTGTTGAGAAACAAACAATCGAAGAAATTTACTACACTGCGCACATTTCGGAGAAATGGCAAAATATATTTTAATACAATCGCAAAATGCAAACACTTTTGTTCTTTGCGCGAGGCAGAGGCAATAAATTTATAATTAAATTCCGCCATCCAGTACGTTTCGTGAAACGCCTCAAAAGTCGCATTTGCTGGTTCAACGTCCTCGTCGTTCGCGTCTACTTCACTTCTTCGCGTCGCTCTTTATATCTTTCTTTCTTCGCGGTATTCATTAGGCATTTCTTCCGTGAGTTTTCGTCACATTTTCACCGCGTACCTGTCGCTCGATGTTTGCATAATGCCATGCATGTGCGAAACCTGAGAAATTTGAAAGCTCATCCCGGCGCACAATTCATATGCATGCTTTCGGATGGTCGTGCCGAGTTACTAAAGGTGATATTTTCGGTTATGACATAATCATGCTTGCAGTGTGACAGTTTTACGGCGAACGTAATTAACTTGGATGCTTGTGTTGTTGGTGCATTCGTGACGGACATATGTTTATCAATCGAACGGCCTGCTTCGTTTAAACTACTAAATGATCGTCATAGCAATTATTTCAATTTGACTGTTTGTTTATGGGAATGCTTTTATTTATAATCACCTCATGATAATAATGTAAAAAGTCGGCAACGTGTCTGTCTATAATAGCGACAGGTTCGAACCCTAACCATGACATTCGATGCAATATAATAAAGTGGGACACAAGTACGGTATTCAAATCCGGCATAGGTAACAGTGGACTTCAGTGTCTGATATTCAATGTATTAAGACAAACCTATTGAATTCATCCGCCGAAAGTAAGAGTCAAAGTATGTTTATCATAAAACAATTACAAATGTAAATGAATTTTGTCCCTTTTTCATCAATTTATTCTGCATAAATAACAATTCAGCAACTTGCCATTGCCTTGGTATCGCAAATAGTAGAGACAATTAATTTTAGTTGTATATTTATTTGCGTTTATTTATAAAAAAGACTATAATAATGGTCCCTTATATCTGTACCCCATTCATGTGCAAAACAATAACACAACACAATTAACATCTATAGTTTACCAGAAAACATATCCCGAAAAGATTTTTTCATTTCTGGCTGCTTGAAAAATTGTACCCAGAACAACAACGTCCAAAACACAAAAGTCGATTTGATACAGAGAAACAGACCGATTTGAAATAAACTTCTTGTATTTTGATAAAGTGTTGGATTTCGTGTAAAACGTTTTCAATTAATGTCACCAACCTGGGCGCAAACTATAAAGACTTGACAAGTGGTTACGGTGTGAACCAAATAATATGTTGCAAGTTTATTATTCATAGCAATATTGGCATGTTAGTGTTAAGTAAACAATAATAATAAAACAAATGTCATTTTGCTAAATACCCAATCAAACATTTAATCTGTCAATCAAAATATGTCTGGTCGTCGATAAATGCATCATGCAGAGAAATCGTAGATCCAGAAGAATATTTGTAATTTAAATAACAAACCATTAAAACCATATTAACTGCTTCACATTTTAGGTACGTTGTGATCAATGCAAGTGGTTTATTTGCTATATGAAATGTAATAAACGGCATGATCTACGGGAACACGGTGGCCAGTTGGCACATCCTGATCCCAAACGAGCTGGGAGCAATTTGCAGTATTTATTGCCGCATGATTGTACTGGTCCCGATGAAGATGACCAGAACACCAATGGACTGCCCGATAAAGAAGCCTAATTACATCTACATTTAAAACAAATTTGATCAAATTGTTGTGAACATATTTCGGCGAAGTAATACGAATTAAGTCTATCTATTCTGTGGACTATTGGAGGGATAATACTAAATTGTTGCACATTATGTATATTTAAATTTCCCCTGACAATAAATTCTAAAATTCATGTTCATTGATGTAATTATGCTTTAATTAAAGCTAGTACAGCTGTTTCCCGCTATACATTCCCGCAACATAAAACGTTTATTTAGAATGTTGTTAAATTCCCCTCTGCCATTATGCCCTTGGTAACACAAAAGCGCACACATGTCCCACACATTGGTAACGTATTTAAAATAATTACTAATACGAATACTGAATCTAATGATTATAAATGACGATCTGTAAACAAGAGTTCGATGCCGGATTTCATGTACAACTTTTTGAATCTCTGAGATATTTTAAGGTAACAATGCAAGGGGTTATCATGCGGACAATAACATGTCAATATTTTAAATTATTTCCGATAATAGAACAAATGTCACATTATTAAATTCCCAATCAAACATATAATTTGTCAATTGAAATATACCTAGTCGTCGATTAATGCATCATGCGCGGAAATCGTAGATCCAAGAGAATATTTGTAATTTGAATAACAAACCATTTAAAACCATATTAACTACTCCAAATTTTAGGTGCGCTGTGATCAGTGCAAGTGGTTTATTTGCTACATAAAATGTAAAAGACGCCACGATATGCGGGAACAGAGTGGTCAGTTGGCATATTCTGATCCCAAACGTACTGGAAGCCATTTGCACTATTTATTGCCGCATGATTGTACTGGTCCAGATGAAGATGACCAGAACACCAGTGAACTGCCAGATGAGGCAAGTGGTGTGCAGTATCCAAAGAAAGGGGCCTAATATCATCTACATTCTAAATGAAATTAATTGTCTGCATATTTCGGCGTTGTAAAATGAATCAGGCCCATCAATTCTGTGAGATCCTGGAGGTATAATACTAAACTTGTGTACTTTATGTATATTTAAAGTTCTAGTGACAATAAATTCAAAAACTAATGATCATTGACGTAATTGTATTTTAATTAAAGCTGATGCAAATCAATAAACTGTTCTTTTTACTTCATGCTAATTTAATCCTACAAATGGCTACCAAGTAAAATAATTATTAAGGCGTATACTGGATGGTCGAATACGGTGTCACACACCAAGGAACCGAACACCAGGCATACGGATAGAAATAAGATAAGACTGATAATGATGATGAAATTGAATGTGCTTAAAATGCATAATTATAATTGTTGATGAACATCATCCGGCGAAAACATATTTGTTTCCTTACCAATCGTGTCAATTTTTACATCACAGATAAACTTCCAGGCTTGTAGTGAGCTGCACCCTAGTAGTGATTGAAATCCCACTATATTTAGAGGAAAATGTGGAAACATAACAGGATATAAACTACTAATCTATGGACAGTCTCCCAACTGCTGAAATATGAGATATATTAATTGTTAACTCTACTCTGTTCACTCTGAGTTCCCAGAATATATTATTTCCTTTCAAGCAGGAAAACCATATAAAATATAAAAATCAATGTGTATTATAAAATCTTGTACAAAAAGGTGGTGTCACTATATGTTCACTGCTCGACTGAGATTCACATACAGAATGGAATGATCATTTACACCTACAACTAGTAATATATCTATCACATTGCTACATAAGCAAGAAGTCCAAGAAGCAAACTTGTTATGGATACAGTAGTTATATGACCAGTATTGCATTCATCTTCTGAACAATAACACTCCTCCCAATAATCTCCATTGATATAAACACCCCAGTTACATACACCTGTCACACCTGTGTCTGCCACAGAAGCACACTTCCTGATTACTTGTCTCCAACGACCATCCCCTAAAGATTTCACATTATACTTTGGTGCTATGTGTATTTAGTGATTTAAGATTGTAATGTACTTACAAATAAACCCTCGGGGTCCTTGTTGAGTAACTTTCATGCAAAATGAGCCAGGCATGTGACTTTCATCTGTGTTGCATTCAATTGCAATGTTTCTTTCCTTATCAAACCGTTTGTATGCTCCGCAATTATCCTCGCCAACGGAATCTTCACTGGAAGCACATTGATAACATCTAACAGCCCATCCTAGAAATGTTTATAATTAGGTGTGTTGTGGACATTGTTGCTATGGGTACTACAACACTAACCTTTGTGTAACAACAGCGATATCGTAAATAAAACTGCGGAGACTCGCGTAAGACACATCATCGTTCTAAAGAGATTTTTATTCTAGGCGTTTTCACAATAATATTAGCGATGGAAGCAACATTCACGTCTTAATTAGTTGCTTAATGGTCTTGCGCTCGATCGTTTGTCTAGGCCGTGGAAGATGGGCGTGCGTCGCATGAGTCAAGCACACGACGCAAACAAACTCGAATTTGATGAAACCAAGCAACAGACTTCACAACTGACCATTGCTTCTGTCGCTCCTGCCGTCTGAAAGTATCGCATACCAGCGTTAATCATTGCAACGATAGCGTCGGTTCGAATTCACCTTTAAAGAATTAACCACCTGTTGCGCATGCGTTATTGAAGCGAAGCTAGACGAAGTTGGCCTCATAGTGTGTATCGGTTTCGATAGGCGCTGGATAGTTGCTTGATTGAATCTTTTAGTTTACATGATTTACAAAAGCACTTGTTGCCTGGGTGTTTTCTCAAAATTCAAACACTCATTGGTGTAGCCTCCAATATTTAGTAATATACGTCGAGAACAATGAATCTGAACATTAAGTGCATTGTATTAGCTGGTATTGTGTTGTTTACGCTCGTGCGGCAAGGTGAGTAAATTAACGCAAGAACCTCACCCCCATTCGGTCACGTATTTCTTCTTTTTCGAACGACTTGAAATAATCAATGGTTTTATTCTTTAGGTCTAGCGATTAAATGTTGGGAGTGTCGTTCTGATTTTGATCCAAAATGCACAGATCCTTTTGACAATAGTACTTTTTATATGACAGACTGTACTCAACAGAAGTTACACTTCCTTCCTGGTGTGAAATCGACAATGTGCAGAAAGATTAGACAGAAAGGTAATGTAATCTGATGTGAAATTCAGTATATTTTTACATTAAATTTGACTACTTTGTAGTTCATGGAACATGGAGGTACATGAGAAGTTGTGCCTACCTTGGAGAACCTGGTATTCAAGGAGATGAACGGTTTTGCCTTATGAGGACAGGTACTTACAACATTTTTATGGAATACTGTACATGCAATAGCAAGGATGGGTGTAATACGAGTAGTCATCTTCAATCAGCATTCTACATATCATTTGCTGCCATTATATTCAGTTTATATATGCATTTGCAAGTATAGCAAGTATTGTATCCAGTATGGAGACTGTAATGTGCCTTGAGTTGCAGTGTTTGTATGTTTTTATTTCTCGATCAAACGAATCCGTCCGATGCGTAGGAATTCTCGTATTTTTTATATGTATTACTTTTAATATATAAACACTTTTTAGTACAAAATAATTGAAACACAACAGTTTATTTTTATTTGAAGTGCACTTGATTAATTGGTAACGTTTCAAAGTGAACAAATTTTTACGTTGATTAGTAGTGAATTGCCTACATGATTCATGCATGCAATGGAGTGCTCTATACTTAAATTAGTTATTACTATGTTAAATTAAACAGTCTTCCCTCCCTGTATGAGCAATGCCATGCTAACCGCTGTCACTCTGTCCCAAATTCGTTGCGGATCCAGGGATATTTTGGTGGGCATTCCATGCATGTATGAAAGTAACGCTCTTGTTGGAAAACCCTACTATATAACTTGCATATATTAGGTGTGTTGCATGCTATTTCATTCTGGTCAAGTGCATTGGGACAGCTCCAGATATCCTGGTTATTTAATACAAGTCTGGGATTCTTCATGAACTCAATTGCCTGTGATGCAGTTACGAACCACACGTCTGGTTGGCGTAACAAATCATCCAGAAATGTCTTGAAACAACATTGATATAATCAATTATTGGTATTTATATGGTTTGGTTTGTCGGTTGTTTTATCCTTACCGAAAATGCTCTGAGATACTCAGGTTTCTTAAACCAGGATGAATGAAAATGCAATCCCAGTGGTGCGCGATTACTAAGATAATGTCTCTTAAAATTGAGATGTAAAAGTTTGTATATTTCACTCCCAGTAAGGCTATGGGGACATGTTTCTAATTTGGTACATGTAAATTCGTTAGCAATGAGTGGATTGAGAGGAATTTCCCATAGTCCAGGGTGGGATCGGGTCGGACAATTCTGCGATTGGGCACAAGCATGTGGTAAGGAGTAATCTAAGGTATAGGGCCAATATGGTGGGTCATGATGAGGGGCGATGATTGAACTATCATACAGAAAGCCAAACTCTTTTGCCATTAGAAATTGCCGATTCCAACCAATTTTCAAAAATGGAGCTCGAATTCCTTTGATATCCTTAAGTCGAATGCCGGCAAAGCGATGAAGGATGTTTGCTTGTCCGACCATTTCATCGAAGTAATCCTCGATTGTTGCGTTGTTAGCCCACCAATCCTCGGGTCCCCGATGACTGAAACCACCACAATGCAGAATAAGTATTCTTTATGCAACGACCAAATATACGCTTACGTTATAGAGTGCACGGCAATTTCATGCCCATCATTCCAGAGCTTCTGCGTTTGTTGATAATTGTTGTACTGGTGGCTAACAAAAAATGTTGCTGTGATTGGACATCCATTGGGATTAGTGTTATTTTCATTAAACAGGAACTTCGAGTACAAGTCAAAGTTGTCGAAGTTTATCGCGTCGTCAAATGTAAGAAGGACCATTTGTGGAGTCTCGGCCGCAGTTAGTCCCCCAGGTATTCCAATCCCATCCCCGGTACAGAAGCAGTTAGGGAGTTTGCAGATTTCTGTATTACATTCAGTCACGGTGTTGGCATCTTCAAAGGTCTGACAATGACCCTCATCGCTGCCGTCAGGGCAATCAGTGGAACCATCACAGAAATACTGCTCGGGTAAACAGGTTCCATCTCCACAGCCGAGTTCAAATTCATTGGGACAATCCGCTGCGGTAAGAAGTGGTTTTGGCACAGTTGCTTCTGCAAGGCGTAAAGCAAGGGCAATATCAGAATATAATTTACGTTACGTGAAGCTGCAGACATTTACCAACAGTTATTTCGCAATTCTCAACATTGGCCTTGAAGTCGCAGATCTGACGATTTACATCAAACAATAGTCCAACGGAACAACGGAATTCGAATACTTCGCCTTCGAGGCACAAGAAGTACTTGGCGCATTCATTGCTTGTCCATGTTTTGGCTTTGGCCCTGTCGGGATCGCGGTAGAAGCGGCCATTCTCAACGCACTTGATGCACCAACCGGATTCAACTTTTCAAGAGAAACGAAACAGGATGACAATTACCGTAGGCTGTGTGAGTAAAACGGTGTTGTAACACTAAGTGCGTGTAAGTTTGATTCATGATTCGATCGTGGCTGCCACCTTGGGAACGTGTGTTTTGCATTACAACATGTGAATTATTGTTATCTGTGCAATGTACATAGATGGTGGAAGTTGAAAGAGAAATTCGACAGAATTATAATAAATACATGCTGCGATTAATGCCTTTAATGATTAATTGTTGAACTTAATATACTTTTCAAATTCTAGCAGATAAGAGAAATGTTGACTTACTGAACGGTAGCAGAAGTAGTAACGCCAAACTCACGCAGTTTCTTGTTGTTCGCATGGTTAAGAGCAATTTGTGGATTGTTTATTTTCGTATGGAGTCGGAATCGCTAGGCGTACGAAACGCACCAATCTCTTCTGCTGACTGCGGGCAATGGTGCCGCGCGAGAACTTTGGAGAGTTCTTAAGATATTCAATTCATGCTGCATTCGTGCGCCGGGCCGACGGCCACTTTCTCGCCGTCGACTTACTCCGAGATGCACAGGTGAAAAGCGATGTGACCATCGCGACGTGCGGCTCGTGCTCGACTTCCATTACATGAACAACGCTCAGGTAATTTGCAATCAAGAAGGTAACAGAAACCAGGAGTCCCATTTTACATACCAATTTGCTTCTTATTGCAATACAAATTGATTCAAATTGGTGTGTATTGAACTAGGGGAATGCATTAGATTAAAAGTATACACGCTGTGTGATTAAGTAGGTCATACACTATAATTTTTCGTCACATATCTTCTTCAATATACTTCAACCGTCTAATAGTGATACTCGTGTTGTGAATTTTAACGGAACGTTTAAATAATGTAAATTGCCTTACACAAAATACTCGGTAAAATTCTCCATATTATTATAAATGAAACTATCTGGATCATTCTACAACACGCCGAATTTATCACCCTGATCCCCGCTAACAGAAACTCGTGGACCATTGATATATGATAATGGATTTAAGCCTAAAGGCAGCACCTACATAAATGAATTTGTTTTTATAATAAGACGCAACCATTTGAAATGTGCAAATAACACTCATTGTCAGCACATCTTAGCGTACGCTAAGAATTTATGTCGAATAAATTATGAAAAACTCGCGTATATATTATACATATACACGTATAGGAAATTTTACTTATAATTTAGTTCGATTAGTTACACTGATAAAAAAACATAATCTGCAAAATAACATCCAATATGAATAAATGGTAATTGACAACTTCCCGACGAAGATCATTAGTACCTTCCTGATCTCGATTTTTCGAAGGGTTGAAATTCGGATTTAAGTTGCACAATATCACCTGTCTCCAGTTTGCGGTCACGTGGTTTTCGAAAAAGAGGGGTTTGTATGTCGCTTGTCAGTCTGCTACGCAACTCTTGTAAATGACGCTCTTTTTCCGGTTTTACTTTACCAGTCGGCGTAAGTATTCCAATGTTTGATAAAATCTTCTGCGGTAGAGCTGGCGGCCGAAATTTTATATTGCTTCTAAGCCTCTTCTTTCGGTCGAACAAATCATCGTCCACGTCGGACTCTGCAAGGAGCTGTTCCGAATCAATATCACTGTGGCTCTTTCGGCGACGTGCTGCCAGAAAGCAGTCTCTTGGTGTCGGCATGGCGCAGTATGGAGCGGGCGCGGAATTTTTTTGGAACGGCCTCGATTTGGCCAGTCTGGACTTGACGAGATCATCAGAATCAGGTTCAATGTCGCTTTCATCTGATTTATGTAGAACGCTCGGACTAGTTGGCCAGGTGGGTTGTTCGTTAATAATGAAGGTATTTTCTAAACCTGCCGAGGATGCGACTATATCATTGAAGGTAAGACTGCGGCGTCGCTCCGTGGATGCTATTGAACCTTTTGCTGTGGTGTGATGAATATGAGGAAGGAAGGGTACTGTATTTGCATCAGTTTCTTCATCTGCTTTTATAGAACTATTTCGATGACTATGTTGCGACGTAGTGTTGCTGGTGCAATCACCCACATCTTTCCTCACTTCATTACTTTTTGGTAATATTAGAGGATCGTCGTCTTCCGTTTCAAGAGAATCCGTTTCAATCCCCCATTGTTTCAGGAATTTTTTTATCATAACATAATCTCTTTTCGTCTTACTCAATATCTTTCGAACTTTCCCTTTTGGCACATCCATCGCAGCGTCTTGCGTACCCTTAGGGCCTAGTAACATTTGCTTTACATAACAATCAGTTTCTTCGTTAGATACCGTTTCCTGATCGGAGGTTCCCTCTACCTGTTGCTTAAGAGCTAACTTATGTGCATGTAGCTTATCCGGGGAATCATCTCTTGTGGGCCAGATAGCTATGGGAGGAACAATCGGCTGCTTTTTTTGTATTATTATACTGCTTGTCGTCTTATTACGCCCTAAACGTGATAAGTCACTAGAACTCCATGTAGGCGTAGAGGTTTGTCTTTTGTCGGATGGGTTCGTCCTTAAATTTGCACCTTTGATGCGCCTTGGAATTCCCGTACCTCGCGTTGATGAATAAGGAATCCTATTCACGCTGGTTTTCGCGTGAATACATGGTGGATGGAATGCTTCTACTTCCTTATCAGACATCACGCAAGGTTCAGTCCGGCGGCTCGCAGTTGCATCAGATATGTTCATTTCTTGGAATATTTTTTCCAAGGAATCGAAACTCTTCAGTTCCGACAATTCATTCACATCCTGCGCTATGTAGGTAAGAACGTTGAGGAAGTTGGGCATTTGAGGCATGCTCACCTTCTGTCCTGGGTTTCGACATTGAATGACCTGGTTGATCAACACGTGGCAGGAGTTGATATATTGTAACGCATCAATATAGTCGTTGAGGTACGACGATGCGGATGAATTATTTGCTTCAAAATTATTATTCGAACTATTAGATTGACATCGGCCGCAGATGGCAAATTCATCCGGGGTACTGGTGTGCCTATCGATGCCCTGAGTATTGCACTGGATGCTTGATGCATTGGATGCCGGAAGTTGGCTGCTTGGCGAGCTCATTCTTGTCGGGATAATGTCGCAATTACCTTACGAAACATTCAGCCAAATTGAAAGACCGCTTGAATCTTCAAACACAACGTACGTGTCAGAGCTAGAATTGATTTGTCATAGCAACTCACTCAAGCATAACAATCATTCGGAGTTAGAAATGCCACGATAAACAAAGAACGTTTTATTTGTTTATAATAGAGTAAACAAGCTGCGTTTTCCAAAAAATACATTCGCAATATATTTGTTATTCTCTGATCAATTTTTTGTTTCGTTATGCTTAAAAAGGTACCCTCCAGTGATTCACAGTATCCCCGGACGCATTTACAAGTTCATAGAAAAAATAATATCTACTCAACTTACATGACATAGAAAACAATTGTAAATAAATGTTTTAAAGTATAATTCACAGGTATGTATATAATAATATATACAAATTGATTAAATTAAAATTAGAGGAAATTAAGCAAATGTAATCTTATAATACTAACTGACCTGCAAACGCGCAGGTATGGGTCAATTTACATGTCTTTGTCAATGGGTTTGCTAAGTGGTTTGGCGAGGAGCCGGGAAGACACCGGCGGCGGTATATGTAGAGGTATAGTATGCACTGACTGTATACCCGTCATGGGCGGTGGTTGCCCGGGAGGCAAATGAAGATGCGCCATTGGCGGGAAAGGCATGCTAGGGAACGGCGCGCAATTCATAGCGCCAAAAGAATAGTTGGGATAGAAACTCGGATCTACAGGCGCAGGTTTCACACGCGGTGGGAAAATATGAGGTGGTGGCGAACCAGGTGGAGGTAATGGAGGCGGCATATTTTCTTCTTCAATATTACTTTCTTTCTTAGTCTTGTGACGCACAATTTTCACCTATAAAGCACAACCACAAGATAATACAATTCTCTCGTACATAATAATCATGCGGAATACATACTTTTATCTTTTTCTTGCTCGTTTTAGTCTTTGATGGTTTTTTCGATTTGGTGTAGCGCTTTTCCTTAGGAACCCTTGAGAAGAGAGGCGGAGAAGACAGCTCCTCGCCACCGGAGGGTGACGTGCCCTCGCCTGGTAACACACCATCCGCGAATTTAACAGCCTTTCGCGCGTGGGGAATAGGAACATCATCGGTGCTTGGGTCCCTATAATGAGTTACATTTAGAAAATCTGCCGTATATAGAAGTGATATGTGCTCATACCGTTTGCGCACAACCAGAATACCCTTGGTTAGCTTAGTACTCTCGGAGGCCACCAAAGGAACTTTGACCTCACTCTCCACATTTTCTTGTGTGCCGAAGAGGAATGCCTTCTGTAAATTCATGCCAATAAATATATGATATCCGTACCTTCTTGCAAATCTTCGTACCTTGATCATATTTTCCGACTTTAATTTCAGCTTGACAAGTCGTCGTTGTTCACGTTCCTTCCGTTTCTGTTCCTTTTCCTTCCTACGACGTTCTCGTTCCATCCGTCTTTTTTCCCGCTCCGCTTTCCGTTCCGCAATACGAATTTTTAGGATATCCTCTGCCAACTTGGCTTGCTTAGTTTCGGCAAAAGTCAAATCGGCTTCGATTTCGTTAGACAACACTGCGCTAGGCACAATCTCCAACATATTCCCAACTGATACAAACTTTTGGGGTTCGGCATCGGTTTGAATGAAATGGGAGTCCTCTTTAATTCTGCTCGTAACTTGTTCCTGCTCTGTGGGAACTACCTGGAGTACATTCCCCACTTGCAATACTTTGTTAGAGACCTTATTCACATCGACCAGATGTGTATTTATTTGCTTATAATTTTGATCGTATTGAGCATTGTTTGGAGGAATAGTAGAACCGTACTGATCGTAGTACATCTGATTGTAATAGATATCACTGGAGTACTGATCAGGCTGTTTAGCAGCATCAATGCCAAGTACTTGATTAATGCGATCATCAAGCGGGATGCGTTTGGGTGAACCTTCAGAAGTTTTGAATGGAGGATTGAAGTACACTGGAGATTGCATGGGATTATATTCGATCCCAATATTCTGAAGTAGTTGGTCATCGCTAATGGTAGAATCAGGAACTCTACCATTAAACCCATCCATTGAAGACGGTGACTTTGGAGGTTCATACTCCATACCAGCAAGTCGATGTAGTGCTTGAGTAATGCTCTCATGCCTGCGTTCTCTACTGTTAGATCTTGAATAAATTCTCCTATTATGAGAAGGCGAGTGTCTCCGGGGAGATCGATCTCTATATCGTGGCGAACGATCTCGCTTAGGAGAAAAGCGATGGCGGATTGGAGAACGACGTCGCGTCGGACTAAATACTCTAGGAGATAAATCTCTTAGCCTAGGAGAACCCTCTCGGTATTTTCTATCGCGGTACCGTTCGTCGCGACTTCTCATCAAGTCATTCCTATCAAACTCTCTACTTCTAGGTAAATCGATGGAGCGAGGCGATCTCTCTCTATTCTTTGGAGATCTCGTTTGACCATCTTGTTTCGGACTCCTGCTGCCCTCATTGTACCTAGATCTACGGGGAGAACTACACCTTCTAGGACTAATCTCACGGCGTCTCCCATCTGAATTAATTTGTTTTCTATCAAAGTCCCTATGCCTAGGGCTATTGTCCCTGCTGAGTACTCTCTTGGGACTACCAAATCTAGAAGCATAAAACCTTTCCAGACTGCCCTGTCTTCTCGGACTTGGCCTTCGTGGGCTACAATCTCTACGTGGGCTGAAACCTCTACGCGGACTATGCCCACGCCGAGGACTCCGCTTTGGACTACCCTTGCGTGGGCTTACAGCACGACGTGGACTGGTTCCTCTCCTGGGACTAGAGTTCCTCCTTGAATCGTCACGCCTATCTTTATTGCGCGGACTTAAATCAATACGCTTTGGACTGGAATCTTTCTGATTTCTACGTCGGCTTCTGTTGTAGTGCCTCACGACGCTCGGGTTGTTAAATCTACGGATTGGCGAGTCCCGTTTGAAACTTGGCGATTGTCTGCGAGAGCAAGACGGAAACTCCACCAGTTTTGCTTTATCATCTGTCCCTTGAGCAGTAAAATCGTCTGGTTCATTAGAATCCTCATCTTTAAATAAACTACACCCTACCAACGGATTCTTCTTAGTTAACACAAACGTAGGCATAGGTTTTCTCAATTGCTGCACATTGTAATCCTTTTCAGGTGTACAAATCGCAGGTGAGCTTGTTGAATCCACATTGCATACAGGACTTATCATTGCTGCCATTTTCTCCGGCAACGCAGGTACTTCGTTGCACGTTGCTTTCTCCTCAGCCTCCGAAGAATCACTGTCGCTAGAGGAAGACGAACTACTTGAACTAGAACTACTACTAGATGAGCTGTATTGAAGCTTGATAAGAGATGATTCCTCTATATTGGAAACTGATGACATAAACTGTATGTACTCATCTTCCAAATCCGGTTTAATATTTAAAAAGTCCGCAATTTCCGGTTTCATTTCGAAAGACGTTTGATTGTTATCTACGTCCCAGCATAGTGGACCATCCAAGTCCTCAAACAACTTCAACCCCACGCTTTCCTTGGGCAGTATAAATTGACTTCTTGGTCGATTAATATTAATATTCAAAGGCATTTCCAATGAACGCTCATGGAGTACCTTAATTTTGGGTGTAGCATCTAGACTAATGATAGGTGCCGCTTCTTCCTCCTCACTTTCCCAACAATTATCCAGACTGACATCTTTGTTTAATTCCTCTTCGCTTTCCCAGTGCGATTTGTATTCGTTTGTGTTTGGCGTCCCCCCATCAGAATTAGAAGAGTTACTGGATAAACTCTGCAGAGTAGGAGAATACAATTCCGAGGGTTTGGACTTTAGTTTCTCGATAGGCTGGTCTGGCAATAGCTTTTTATCCGTAAACTCTGGCTTTAAACCGATTAAACTAGTCGCTAGCTTTAGTTTATTGTCAAGTAAATGTCCAGCGTGCATTTCCATCGATGTCACTATGGGATCAGCATTAGGCGGGTTCACATAGTCGTTTACAAGTGGATTAATTTGGTGATCCGAGAAATCCATCGTTTCAAGGCAATCATTTTTAATCTTATAGATTTTCGTGTGCGTTGGCAATAATGGAGCCATCATTGGTTTCTTAGAGTAAGATTTGATATCATGATGACTCAATTCCTTCCGCAAAGTTAACGAATCCGATATACAATTATTTAAATTGTCATTGGTGTAGTCTTGCTTTTCCTCGAGCACATTCCTGTCACTCAAATGTTCGTCCCTATGAAATGCATAGCTTTTTGGTTCATTGTTTATCTTCTCCGTAAATAACATTCGGATAGTTCTCGTTTTCTGCTGAGCACAGTCAGGAGACTTGGTGTGAATTGCATTAGAACGATTGGGATTCTCATTCGGATGATCATCACTATGAAACGAATAGCTTTTTGATCCAATGTTCATCTTCTCTAAAGATAACGAAGTTCTTCCTCTAGTTTTAGACTTTTTGGGAGTGTAGGACTGTGGAGAGTTGGAATTAATTGTACTGGATCCTGGATGATTTACATCTTTGTGAGATGAAAAGTTTTTCACCTCATTGTTTAACTTCTTTGAGGATGATGAACTAGGTCGTCTCATTTTAGTTTTTTGCGGAGTATAGGTCTCAAGATCCTTTGAATTAATCATACTAGAGCAGGGAGGAAGTGTCTTTGTGGTCACGGGCGCATCTGAAAACATGTTCACGTCTCTTGCATTATAGTCCTTGCTTGGACTCCGTGAGACATGATTATTCAAAGTTACGTCAGTTGAATTGATAGAATTCGTTTCAGACTTTTGAGAATCAGTTCGTTTTCGTGGTGGGAGACACCTGTGACTATCTCCCACGACAATATTCGACCGGATATCAACACCCTCATGAATACCTTCTATTTGATCGGCACAGTGTTTATTAGAGCGCTTTCTTTTCTTTTTCTTGCGATTCTTTTTCTCTTCGTGGTGATGTTTACGAGACGACTTTATTTTGGCTGGAGTGGGTGTCTTCTTTTCTTCCTCACAGTCACCGATACTGATATATTCAGGTTCACCTGGATGACATTCTTCTAAATAGTGTAAAGTGTACCACTTCCTTGATACCAAAGGTTTTAGAGGTGCCATTGTTCTAGAGAGTATTGAAAATTAGAGAACTATAAACATGTTTATCGACACATAAAGTTAGAGTAACGATCATGCATTACCAAAATTATCCATTGTGATTATATCCTTAGCGTGCATTAATTGGTAGAAACATTTTGTTCAAAGAACATTTTAAATGCATTAAATTTACTATATAATCGTTTTACGCATCAACAATAAGCAATACGCTTATGGGACAGATTTGTTGCAAATAAATATATCAATATTAATTAATTTATAACTATAAAATTCTTACCTGGTACCCATAGCTTGTGAGATAATTTGCTCAACGCCCTCTTTTTGTGGTTCTGGAATAATTGACAAAACTTCAGCTCGCTGAACGTACTTGCCGGAAACATTTTTGGGGTTCGGGCTGAAAGCAATCCGTGAAGACGACTTTGTTGTAAACCTTAGATACTGCGCAGAAATATTCACTGGCAACCCGTCTTTTGATTTATACTGGTATGGTTTAAAATGGTAGCGTGCAGAACTAATCAATAACATTTTTCGAACACTGCAAGGAAAACAATAGAAATGACTTTACCTACTTACCATATCAAGTACCAAACAATCTGAAACTTACTCAAACAGTTCATTTCTGATATCCTTTGCTCTCTGATGACTGGAATAATCCTCTTCATAGTCACTCCAACAAGTTTTTTCTTTACACTTTTCTACACTTTTATCAGGTGTCCGTTGTTTTGCATTTGTTATATCACTACAAAAGGGTTCTTTTTGGTGTCCATGCTGATCTTCTGTATGATGGCTGTCTTTAATTTCAGGATGTACCTCTTGACTGCTAGTGGACCGAATGGAACTTTTGCGCACTCTATGTTTACCACGCTCCCGATGGCGTTGCTGTTTTCTTCCTGGATTATGATTCCGGTGGTTGAAATGTCTATGATTTCTTTCCATTGAATTATAAATCCTTCTGGGACTCTGTCGCATATGAAACCTGTTCCTAAATTTTTCATTTTTCACCTGATTCATTATCTTCTCTTCCTCCTCTTTATATTTCTCAATAGCCTCCCTGGTTTCCCTAGCAGCATCAGCTGGTTTTTTCTCAGCTGTCTCCTTGCCCTTCAGTACATTTTTGTGTGCTGTTGCTGAATTCACTGCATTCCCTTCAGCCTGTTTCTTTTTATTAATGTAATAGGCATTAAGCTTTGTCCTGTTGAATGCACGAAGGCGTTTTTTGGCCAACTCTTTGCCAAGGAGGGTAGGCTTTGGAACAATTGTAAGGAAATCATCCTGATATGAATTTGGAGACTTACTTGAAGTCTCAGAGGTTTCCTGAGATATATTGTCGCTAGTGGCTTGCGGTATGTTCTCGGCACCCTGCGACACTTCCATCTCAATCATTGGATGATGCTTCACAGGCACTGCACAAAATCATAACCTATAAAATCAAATATTCTTAATGTACTATCGTAACACTGCACCACGAAAACTTCGGCCGTTCGGCTACACATGCATTAATCGAACAATAACGCAGTTTATAGCTTGTATGTTCACTACTCACCAGCGTGTTAACAAGTTTCCAAAGCCAACGGGCATTGTTTACGCACACCACCCGAAGTTATATGTGTCTGATAGAATATGTACATAAAGCCCAACGTAACTTTTAACTCATACCGTCACTGGCTTCATGGCATGTTCAAGTTTTTTTTAAACATATAGAATTTTATTTTAAATTAGAGACCAGTACTGATCTATTATTTAAGGTATTTAATATTTGTTGATGGTTCCGTGTAATCTCACCACCGACTTCACCTTGCGCCATCACTCAATGCGGTAGAATCATGTACTTTTGTTATGTTCATTTTCATAAACAACTTGATAACGAAACAAATTATTCTTAATATTTAATAACATATTATAACGTAATCTTATTGTGTATTTGTATACTAAATATATTGATATTAATATTTTTTACTTTTTTTCATTAACTTTTTATTTGAATAAATTTTTACAAATATTGTTGAATCTTCGGAAATATTCGTGTACTATACGATTTCTTATTGGATTGGAAGCATGTTTAGTTGACATCGTTGACATTGGTATGTTTGGCTGCTGCCTCGGTTGCCTCCGTTGTTACCTGCTCCGCGTTACCTACTAAGTTGAGTACTTCCGAGGAGTGCTATATCAAGTTAGACAAACGAGTGTACATCTGTGTATATCGAAGTCGCCATTTTACACTGATTCCTTCTACTTATTTTGATTGATTTCATCCATATCAACTAAATATACCAGAAGGCGACAAGGTAGGCGCATCATCTAAATATATAAAGCATAACTATTTACAAGGAGTGTTATATAGTATCTAAATTCACACATTGCTTTCTCTTTATGGTGGCCTATATTTTATGGCTGAATTTTATAGAGGCTGTGTGGTATTAAACATAGAAATTTCTGTTAGGAATAAAGTGATGTCGGACGAGGAGAATGAGCTAGAGTCACTGCGACTCGCTGCCCTGCAAACCCTGGTAAAACATACAACAGATGGGGATAATAATAGGAAACAAGATCACCATCCTGTAAATACAACCTTCAGCCCCAACAATCAACCAGGCTGGAGGAAATATCCAAATCGAGGTGGGCCGCAACGAAATGTAAGTAATAGAAGGTGTGATTATAATTAGTGCATTACTCATATTTCTGTTTGTTTAGGGACAGTTCAATGGACGTAAAATAAGGAATGCAAACTTAATTTCCATTCCAACAATTCAATCTTGTACCGAAGATTCACCACAAAAAAACAATCAATATGAGAATTCAATACATTTAAAGCTTGCCTTACCACAAAATAGATACTGTAATAAAACTGAAGATGATACAAAAAAAGATTGTAGTAAATTTAGTAGGTATGAGGATAGTTCTGAATCAGATACAGAAGCCTCAGAGCCAGAGGGTTCTGGAAATGAGGCAAAGCTTGTAAGGTCAAATAGTCTAGATGCTTTGGTTCAAGAGCTTGAATTTGAAATTTCTGGACAAAGACCTGAACCCCTGAAGAAACCAAAAATTAAAAAAGTGAAATTGGTTGATAATACCAAGAATGATAAAGAGAAATTAAATGACATTCAGTGTGTACCTGTCAATAAAAACATTGAAACCTGCCTAGAAATTAAAGATGAACTTCAAATTGAAGAAACTAATAAAGTGATTGATGTTACTCCACAACAAAAGTTGGATGCTCATAATGAGAGTAAAACATTGGAGCCTGAAGCATCGTCAAAGCGCGCTTTGCTACCTCGACCGAATAATATTGGTCTCAGTTCGATTTATCCGAATCCTCGATCTCACAGAGACAGTAAACATTTCAAAGAAGGTCAGAATCATCATATGCATTCTAGGCTTCCCCACTCGACAAAGTACCATCCACAGCATCAACCTTACGTTCCAGAAGGTCAACATTTACATCTTAACCTTTCTCAGCAGAATTACCCGCCGGTGGCCACGCCATATTACCCTCCTCAACATCAACAATTGCCTCTGCGGCCATTATCGCCCTTAAATTTAAAGCAGAATTCAATTGGATCTATTACGATGGGACCATTGTCTCCGCGGAGTGCTGCATTTGTTTTACAAAATCGAGAGATTATAGAAAAACGAAAGAGATCACCACGGCGCTCTTTCTCTCGTTCCCCATCTCCGAGACTTAAACGTTCGAAGTCACCCCGAAGAAGGTCGATTTCACCTAGAAGGTGTCCAAAATCCATTTCACCGAAAAGATCTTCACCCCCTCGACGTTTAAGATCGCCTATTAAGCGTCGATCACGTAGTCCTATTGATCGAAGTCCAAAACGCGACATTAAAAGTCGACTTACGGTGAATAACAATAAGCGTGATGCTGGAAGGCAAGCTTCACCAGAAAACACAGTAAAATCTCGACAGAAACCAAAAATTGGCGAGAAAGAGGAGAACTTGAAAAAGGATGATAGAGACAAAAAGGAATCTGATCTTGTTCTTGAGGCAAGGCGTCGAAAGTTTGAACAACAGAATACCATTAATAAGGAAGGTATTATAAGGTTGAAAACGCATGAGGCCAAAATTGAAGAGAACAAAGAAGAGGGCCAAATAAACGATACTGATGGCACCATGGAGAGAATCGAAGAAAATGTGAATTTGGAAGAAGATGATGTTTTAGATGTATGTACAAATGAATCTAATATGGATGGATTGTTCTCAGATGAAGAGTCTGAAGATGAAAATGAAGGGCGGTTTAAATCAAAGGAGGTGGATGTGAATGCTTCCAAGTGTGGCTTGAATTTCACCTCACTTAATAATTTAGCTGATATTCAGAATAAACCATTAGAAGACTCTGTTAAACGAGATCAGGATGATCGCGGCTTAGTTGACCGGCGACGTAACACTAGAAGGAATAGAGCTAGAGATCGTGGTGATGAGTGCGATTGGAACGTACACAAACCAAGAAATTCTTCAATTGCTGAGAAGAAAGACGTGGACCGGAAGGAATTGCGTAGGGATGATGACTCGCTACGCAGAACTAGAGATGACGGCAAGGAAGAAAGAAAGTCATCTCTTAAAACACGTCATGCAGTGCGTTCTCCCCTACGCAAGGAAGAAAAGAATGACAAGGACAACGATAAAAAGATTGAGGAAGTTCACAAAAAGGAAAGAGAAAAAGAGAAAGTTTACCGAAATGGGCGGAATAATAGGGATAATATGATAGAAAATAAAAGAGTTGACGTGAGTGACCAGAAAGTAAAGGGCGCTGGAGAAGTGATTGCCATTATGGAAAACAGAGAAAAGCGGACGAAGGAAAGGCTGCAGGTTGCACGGAAGGTAATTGCCACTGAAAAGGAAGAGAATAACATACCAATATTAAAGGATGAAGTTACTGTGATAGTTGATGAAGAGGAACGTGATGTTATTAAGAAGAACGAAGGTGAGAATATTAATAAAGCGAATTTGCTGTTTTCACTGTGTCATTGTCTATATTTCTAGTATTTTATACTTTTGTAAAACTGCTGGGCTCAACTCAAGTATAAATTGATTTCAAATTTAGCAGAACTATGAATGAGTGCAAATCTGTATTTTCGACTAGTTGCAGGTTGATTCTAACAATTGCTTCTGCGTTTCAGCTGGAGATTTGCGTGCACAACTTAGTAGAAAACGAGCCGAACGGCAGAACAAACCGACTGTTACCACCGAGGATGTTCAATCAAGGTTGCTCCACTACGCGCTTGGTGCTGTCTTCCAAAAATCGACTAAATCCAGCAAAAAAGTTAAAGCAGCACCACGAGGTAAATTTTGCTACGTGCCGTTGAGATTTGATTATTAAAGTACGTTTTCTAGAGAAACTACCAATACATAAGCGCCTTGGTCCAAATGAGGAGACGAGTGTGAAGACGAAAAGATTGAAACGCAGCACAGGAGAACAGGTATTATGTTTTGCGTAATTATCGAAAGCCTTCTCCCAGTTTTCCTCTGCTGTTTAACCCACTTCCGTTCCTCTCCGCACCGATTGCCTCATTCCTACTTAGGAGATGCAGACAGCGACTTTAGTCGCGTAGGTTCCATTGATGACTTGAACAAGATTTTTTCACGCATGTGAAGCGTAACGAAAGACTGAGACTAATTACTAACATACTGTGATTCGCTTGTGATAATATACCATTTAATTTATAATTTTTGTCACACGCGTAACAACGCTGGTTAGACTTGAATATTAATGTTCACCGCTGTGATACATTTGTTTTATATGTGGCAACGCATCCTTGTTCAAATCAATGGACGTGCGTCCAACCAGTTTTCTTACTTAATAGTTAATAAGTGAGTTTGATAAATATGTAAACCTTTGCTATTTTGAACATTTTATTTCGTAGTAGTAATTTATTTAAATTGTAAGCGCATTTGTTCACGCCCAAGCGCCTACTCAATAAAATTGTGTTGCGCATCACGTGAGCAATTACTGTATGTAATCATTATAATGCAAAAACTGCGTAGCAATGTTGCTCACCTTTACAGTTGTTGCCTCTTCTATAGCTGCGCATTTTTTGCAATTGAATGTAAACCATGTAACATTTTCGATTATGTTTGTACTACGATGTTTAAAAAGATTGCACTGAGCAACAACAGCAGTTCTGTGAAGGACCTAAAAGGGCAAAGAAACCAATTGTAAACACAAATAATTTGTAAATCCATTAACTAAGCATAAGGATGTTTTGATGGAGTTCAACTCAATGACAACAATTTAACGAAAGCGTATGTTTTACAACAATTTAGGTTTAAAACCATCACACCCACAGCCAACTGCGCCTATCGCAAGAAGCAGGAAACCTTTGAAGCTAGAACCAGTGGAAATAAGCCAGTTCCCAAGTTTACCGATCGGCGCTCAAGTCAAATCTTTTCAAAATCGATGAAACGCCTGGACACTATGGATACAACGTGCGCTTCACGTTCTTGTTGTGAAGCTGTATGAAGCATGAAATATATACGTTTAATGTAATGTAAATGAGTGTAACTTGTGATTTGCATACATGATTCTCCTTATTTATATTAAATTTGCCGTGTCATATAGGTCGAGTATTCATTATTTGGGATTATTTTCGAGACGAATTAAGAGTAATTAATCAATCAACTTGGAGAGATTTAGTTAGGAACAAATGTTTTGAGTTCTGTTATACCCATAGCATTCTTTTCAAAGTTTTTAATTTATGCACATTAAATCTTAATGTTGAGAAAGTAGCAACTAATGGGGTATATATATTTTTGTACTTATTGTTGAAAATAAAATGTTTCCAATAGAGTACCTTTGATTCTGTTTACGGTTTTTCGGTTCTGTGTTGTTATTCTTTGCAGTCATGATGGTTTTTTGTACCACATTGAAGACCATTTTTGCCAAGCCAATGTTTAGCCCAGGAACTATCTGGACGACATCTAGAGGCTTTCGGGTTCTTCTGACTAGCGCACTAATTTTAATGAACATTAATTAATCATTAATTCCACGTATAGGAAATTGACTTCGGTGTTGTACTAGATCTTTCTTGTCGCGTGCGCTGTCTGCCCAGCCGAGCTGCAGGTTTATTCTATTTATGCTCTTTCAATGATCACGATAATTCTTTATTCAATAAGATTGACATATAAAAACATGCACATTACCAGACATACAAGTTAGTTATAACTGGTATATAACATGTAAAAAGGTATAAATTCTAATGAGAGATGTTCTATTCGAAAGGTAGTATCTTCCCACAGAATTATCGTCATGAACGTCATTGAGCTCAAAATTAAATAACTGCGACAAAAGTAAACAAATTTGAAATAAAATACACTATCGGCCACGTCCCCGCCCTCGAGCAAATCCTCCTCGCCCTCGTCCTCCAGAGCTTCCCTTTCCTTTCGGTGGAGGACTTTTGGGACGTAATGCTTCAATTCTCTCCGTACAACCCGTCGTTAGCGTACTAGCAGAATAGTAACTGTTATACAACTCTGAATTGAAGTTAGTGTTTGTGAGTTCCGGGCCCAATGTGAGCCACCCTGGTCGTATGGTACTATCACGACCAAAAACATGCAAACGTCGTCTACCAAGACAAAAATGTTCAATTATATGAAAGATTTCCACAGGTTTCTCAAGACTGCCATACTCGGGCTCTTCTGAGATGATGAGATCAATATCGACGTTGGCATGTATAAAATCGCCGTCTGTAGAACGACGTACTGTACCTTTGATACCCATGAGACAGTGTTCCTTTGTCCTCTGAAATACTGCTTTTACTTCCAAGTTCTTAGACTGACCTGAAGATTTAATGTTTGTTCGGATCCAGCAAATATCTTCGCACCTAGCAAAAAGTATGTTAATTATTTCAACAGGAATAATATACATTTAGATATTAATATTTTGGAGTATTGTTGAGTGTGATTACAAAGTGTTTAAGATTCATTATATTCATAAAACTTTACTATAACACTTGTAGTCACTTGGTAAAACGTTGATAGCATATTGCCTTCTTCAGTTATAGTAATAAAGTTTTATCAACATATTAATATTTTATTAACTCATTTCATAAACATTTTTATATAAATATTTGAACCAGTATGTCTTAGGATTCTCAATGCTATGTTATTAAAATATTACTTACCTTCTAAAACCCCATTTTCTTAAGCACACTCTCCCCATATCCAGCCCTTCAGAACTTCCACACCACAAAAAGACAAAGGATCTTTGAGCAGCCACCTCACCAATGTCTAAATTCATAATTTGATCCCATGACCAAAATTGCATGTTGGTCACACCCATTGTTCTTTGATACTCTTCAAGTGGTGGTTCAATAAGAATCACATCAAATTTCCCATTCAGATTCTTCAAATCATAATTAGAAAGATCACATTTTAGATACATGGGAGGTGTTGCAGTTTGCTGGATCAAATCGTCTTTAAGCTTGATTAATTCCCTTAACTTAGGATACTCCTCAAATCTATCTGCTAGTCCCACATCTCTAATAAAATTCTGTGGCCTTTGTCCAGTATCCACAAAATGTTGGCAATAATCATTGTGGGGATTAGATGACTGTGTTCCCTGAAGAGATGATCAAAATACTATTATTATTATAGGTACATATTAATATTTTAAATTAAATTGCAGATACATTATTACATACCTTAAGAAATGTAGAGGAATCTCTATAAACAAGTTCATCTGCATCATTGGTTTTGATATTGATATCATCAATATTTCGCTTTTTATCTACTAATTTTGCTTGTTTAATTGTACCGTTTGCTTCGTTGCTCGTTCCTAAAGCTTCTTTGAGTTCATCTGGACAAGAAACTCCAAGCTAAAAATGTTTCAAACCAGTAATATTAACTGTTTAACATTCTGTAAACATCCACATACCATTTGTACTAAAAGTTCCTTTCGTTTTTTGGATTTCTCTCGTAATCCACGTACAATATCACACATTTTTTACAACTATAAACAAGGAGTGCAATAAACATGGGTGTCCCACTCAATATAAAGCTTTGAGCCGCGTGGTTTCCACTTCTCGCTCGCACTTGGGAACCATGGAGCTATGCTATGAAGCTTCTTTGGTATTATAAAGTTTCGTCAAAAATCGCGTACGAGGCATAAGCAAACAGCTCACTACAAACATTTGTATTTTTCATAATTTAGAATGAAGTTACATACGTTTAACGCATTACAATTACCCAATTTTCCGATATAAGTAATATTGGACATGTATACTTAATCAAAATGTGCCTAATCACGGTCTTTAACTGAGCCTAGCGACCTACGCGGCTCGCGGCCGTCGTGTGCTGCGTGACTTCTGCGCAAACAGAAACCGGAGGAAACCAACAGCAAAAAACACACCATGCGCCATCTAAGAAGTGCGAGATCATTTTGAAATAAAGTTTGTAGCTTTATTCCCTGCGTAAAGCTGATTTAAAACGGAATTATATTCATCTCTTTCTAAAGTGGTGACCTTGGTCGTAAAGAGTAGGACCCGATGGCAATGAATACAATAGCAAAATGTAAGGTTTATGAGATAATACAAAGATGATACGGAAAAAACAGAAATGCGACACCCCGTGTTAAAAATGAGAATCAAAATGGGCTCAATTATTCATGCGTTACGGCAGGGGCGCTGGGGAGCACAAAATTGACGTAAGCAAGCATTTTTATAATTGAAAGTCTAGTTTAAATTTTAAAATATTTATTGCTAAAAACGTTGTTTTGCACAAGTTTTTTCTTCTCGCATTCTACAATCAAAATTCAAAAGCTTCAAAATTACATTATCTAACACTATTTATCGAGTTTACTCAGTAATTTAATGAGAAGACACCCAATTGAGGTATGACGCATTTTATCTACCACATCTTTTGCACTCCAACAATATTAACTTGTTAGGGAAGCCATAGGCATCTGATGATATTGTACAGTTCAAAATGTTTTGCCAAACAATAACCCAGATCAACCTCCAACAAATATTCAATTAGCAACATAGAATTGAAATACAACAATTCATTGAATAAGAATTCCTCATTTAATTCATTTTAGTTATTACATTAGTGACTTTGCACACATATAAAACATTTTGTTAAAAAAATTAAATTTAAGGGTTGGTCTTTTGCAGTGAGATCATAGATGTCAGCTCTACCTGGCAACTCTTATGGGTGCACTCTTTGTGTCATTGAATTTTGTAGGAATCTCCAGGACTCTTCAAAATTCATATTGAATGCACTCACTACATAACTATTGGTAGACAAGACCATAAATTCATAATTCTCACTAAATGCTGATTGTGTCCAATTAAGTGAGCCACAGAGTGTAAATCCAGATCCATCTGATTCTAAATCCTTGATAACATATTTGTTATGCATTATAGAATCAGGATTAGTCAAGCTTTGGCAATATATGATTTTTGCACCTGAAAGTTGAACATTCTATAAAACTTGCTTTTAGAAAAATGAGTAGTAAAATAAACCTCTTTCAGTCAAAGACACAAATTTTTCTCTCATGTCATCACTATATGTGGAATCTAATATCATTCGAATTCTGACACCTCTTTTTGCTGCTGAAATCAAAGCTTCTATAATAGGTTGGACACTCAATCTCATTACTGAGATATCCATCCGTTTTTCGCTTGTATCAATAAAAAACAAAATTGGCTCCAAATTTTTCCAGTAATTATCAAGAGACATAGGTAATCTATCCTTATAGACAGGCCAGCCGTACATTCCACCATTGGGAGAATATGTAACCACACAATTATGCTTTTCATAGAAGATTGTCTTTTCTCGGAATTCTCGCTTGTATGCTAAATAGGTTTTGATAAGTTTAGCCCAGAGGTATATTGGGATTGCACTCGATATTAAATAAAAAAGCACGTCCCTTCCACTTGGCATTTTACGATAAATGTTGATAATTAAGAGTACAAATGAACAGTATTAACGGCGATGAACTTCGCGTGATTTCAAGTATATAACCCAAATTTCTTCTTTGCGCCAATTTGTACCGGTTTGCACGAAGGTGCACGGACTTTTACGATATCTTACGAAGTTGCGCAACGCAAAGTATGAATTCATTTAAAATCGGTTCAAGGCTTGAATGGAAATCAAATTTTTTGTTTGTTTCTGTTCTATCAGTTAAAAATGGTACAGTTTTTCTAGTTCTCTTAAATTATAAAAATTGTAACTAAAAAGAAAGAAACAAAGAGGAACTGCTAAATTGCTAAAGTCGCGAAGGATCGTAGTCAATAATGCCAACCTAAATAATTGCACCAATCCAAATTGGGTTAGCGTTTCATATCAAAACAAAATTACAAATAACCAAGACGATAGTGAGGGGATATATATTTGGATATATGCCAATTAAAATGTAAACTATTAGTGTCTTATTGCAATTCCATTGGTTGTAATGTGCTCATTTATTTACAATCATGGACGTTTATTTCTTTTTCAGGGCGCAAATTTTATTCAAGACGTGATAACTTCGTAAATTATTTTCAAACACAAGTGAATACAGGAGACACTGTCAAAACCGCAATGTCGTCATCGTTTGGTTTCCATAGATTTGTTTACATATTATAAATCGTCCGAACAATTTATTGATTTTTGGCATTTGGAGGAGCCTCGGAAGCATCAGCAAAATCAGGATTTCGCAATACATTCCCTAGCCCGAAGCGGCGCGGCTTCGCGTTGGTCAGGAAGATGGGTTCTACATTTCTGTTCCTGTGTCGCTTAGCGTGGGCCGCTCGTTATCGCATTCCTCTAATTATCTCGGTAGTATTTCTCGTTGTGGACTTCCATGTGCACCTGGAGATTAATATGGATGTGCGGGAACATAGACGAGATCGTTTAGATTATATTCCAATGCGAGAGGACGACAACAACTCTGAAGGTATACTTTGGTCCAAACATGCCGGCAATGTGGTCAAACGGATTAAATGAGAGTAAATATCATTTGCAGGATCATGGATAACAATTGAAGAAGGGGAATTAATTCGCGTCACAGACGAAGATGAATTCGAAACAGGCGTTATTCTTACCGAAGCGTAATTGCTTCCTAAGAACATATTATTTTAAAAATTTATTCAAATTTGTCAAGATTATACATTGTGCACTTCCATAAATTTGCCACCAATGATGAGAGTCGTATATTAGAACATTTTATGTAAGTATAGAAAATTTGCCTTATTGTAAACTTACTGTTGTACACAAAATATATACTTCTATAATAAGATCTAAATATAGGCTGTTGCCTTTATTTCCACTTAGTGTATTGTTACCCATGCCAGATTTTGATAGACCAGGATCAACACCATACAAGCGTGCTGCGGTAAAACTTATTTGAAATACAATAGCTATCCAGCTGTAATCTCCAGCACAGAAATACCTTACATCAGCTTATTTCAAGACAAAGGTAGTATTGTTTTCTGGAACATTCAGCCTGGAAATTGCTGTCATTCGTTAGTCACATCTCAACAGCTCACAAGCCAAATCGTTTTTGGCTTTCACCTCTCGCCTGTTTTTTGAGTTGACTGTGATTAGTGAAGTTAAATATTACAGCGTGTTTCCATGCACTTTGGCTTATTTTGTACAAACAAATTAAGGTAAACTTCTATTTTAAAGTTGAATCTATTGGAGTTTATTCAAAAACCATGATTTCCTATAAATAGAAATGTCAGCAACACTTATTATGGTTTATATAGGTTTAAAAATGTATTTGTAAAATATATGTATAATATAGATTTAAAATTACATTTGTTTAAGAAAATAATTGATTATTTCAACAAGATATGAAAAAATCAGCACAGTAAATTTTAATACAATTACTTATGATTATCAACAATATACTAAAATATAAGTGTTTCAATGAAGGCTGTTCAGTAAATAAATAATTTGAATAATAAAATCGTTCAATTGGTCAGAATCTTTTATCACTTGGACTAGTGGCGGTTTAAAAACAGGGATCTGTAGTCAAGTGATTTTTCAGAATTTTAAATTTGAGCAATAGAAAAATCATTACTTATCAATCAACCCTTATATAAAGATGATTATCAAATTACTTGATAAAAAACAAAAATAGATGACAAGTCATGCAATTAAAAAGTTTTCGTCTGGACTATCAACATTACTAATCACATTTTCATTATATATTGCCCTCTTAGCAATGGTGCAGCACTATTATTTATAATGTCTGTTAAAAAGTTTTCATTATCTGACTCATCTGACGACAATCTTTGGCGAATCACATTCACTTTCTCACCTGCCATTGGAGTTTCCAAAAAGTTTGACGGTACATCCATCACTTGAGTGTTTTGTTTTATATTGTCAAGTAGTTGAATCATGTAATTGTCAATATCTTCATCTGAGGAAATAGTATATCTATACTGTGCGGATGGCAATTCACATTGATCGTGATTATCGCTTAGAACCAGATTTAAATCATCCACGACTTCCTGCGAATACGTGTCGGTTACAGTTGGTGTTGCGTTCTCATAATTTCTTGAAAACTCCCGAAGAACATTAACATCAATCAAGCCTCCCGTCATTTCTACAGCTGTAGTTTTCATTACTTTTGAAAGTAAAGCAGGATCTGAATGTAAGGCCCTTGGACCTGGATTCAACTCAAAGGGTTGCGAGAACTCTTTAATTACGGCTTCATCAATTATGTTATTGGTATGAGACACTGATAATATTGCTTCTTCAAACAGCTTCTTCCTACTATTGCCCACAAAGGTGGATTTGAAAGTGTCAATTGGTTTATCTCTGCGTCTTGGTGACTTTAATTTCAGTTTCTTCGGACTAGTTGCAGTATTTGAAGGAGACGAGGATTGATTGTTCGGTTTCGCTTCAAATACAGATAAATCAACTGATGTATCATCATCTGTAGACCAATATTCAACCGAATCACTCTCAGGCATAATAACTTTACGTTTTTTTAATGTCTTCTTCTTTGATACTCCGTGCTGCGTTGTTTTTTGGGGACTCTTTTGGTTTGCCTGAGGAGCAAAACCATGTACTTCAGCACAACGTTGAATGTTCTTTAGAAGTTTCGATTTCTTCTTTTCACTGCATTCGATATCAGAAGGGGGCCAAATATCCCAAGTAATAATATGCCAGAATGATGAGTATGGGTCAACATGTAGTTTTAAATAGTCATTATCATATTTAATAAAATCAGGGAGACTTTGAAATTGTTTGTTGGACTTCTTCAGTGCCCAATTGATGATTTTCCATTGAAGAAGTTGATCAGGGTCAGTCTTAAAATAAGAAATTAATGTCTTCTTAATAAAATTTGAATCGTTCAAATACCATAAAATTCTTATATGTAATACCCAGATGAAAGTCAGCTTGGATTTGCTTCACTATCAATTTATTACACATAGTATCAATTTTATCAATAACCAGACAAAAGAACTGAAAATCTTTCACATAATTTCTTAATATTGCATGTTCTTTATCTGTCACAACCAGAATCAGAGAATCGTTTCTCGATAAAAGTTTATCGGCATCTAAAAAATAACCAAATATGAGATCAACTTCTTTGCAGTATGACAATAATAAACCTACTCTCCTTGGAAAATTTATATACTTCTAATGCAGAATACTTTTTAAAAAAGTAATACCATTTTTGAAACATTTCCTCGTTGCAAAGCACCACACTTGGAATATTATGTTGTCCACTTTTGTACAAAGCATGTAAAGCAACTGCACATGCATGTTCAAGAAACATGTCCAAGTCAACATTTAAAATAGCACCAGGTTGCTAAAAACCAATTGAACACATTGTTATGGAAAGATTTGTCAGAATAATTTGTTACTCACACCAGACACATATGAACTGTATAGAAATCTCACAGTATCCTTTTTGTAGTTTTCTAAATCCTTAGTAATATTTCTATTTAGTGCAATGGATGTGTTGCCAGGGCCAGATAAGACCATGTGGAAAGTCATGGTGTATTGAATCGAGATAAAGCATATAATGTAATTACAAGAACATACAGCACTTTCAGATAAAGAATGACAACAAATACAGAGAAGCTGGTTTTGAAATTGGCTTCACCATCAATGTCCAAATAGCCAGTCATTTTGCATCTTTCTAGATAGCTTTGAATAAAATTTATCAGTTCCAGAGACATTTAAATTGGCTATCATTACTCTTGTACAAGTAAAATAGATTAATAATCATTTCAATATAATAAATATAGCTTTGTTTTTCTTGCTTTAGTATGTTGCGCATACGCTCACGTGTATATCACCCTCCTGTTTGTGGAAAAAGAAAGTAACAACGTTGTTTTGAAGAGTGAATATGGCTACTGGCCCACTGATCTGCCTTCACAGCTTTCACTCTTGTCTGTTACTAGTTAGTCAGCTGGTTACAGTAGCATCCAGTAGCTCCAGTTGGCAAATGTGAGGAATGCAAAGGTATAGAAGTTGCCTAGCTTATAATTGCAAAATATTTTTAAAAATTGCTACTTCTACGATTTTTTAAACAATTGCGAAACGTGTGTAAATCAGTATCTGAATTTTCTAATTTTTGGCCTTTCTTCAAGAGACATGCATACGAGTCCTGCTGCCACAATTAAGATACTGTAATATTCGGTAACATTGTAAACATAAGAAACATAGTTCTAGTGGTTTTTCGATGCGCGCATTAAAATTGCGAGCGCATTTATTACGCCAGTTGTAATTTTTTAATAGCAGATGATAGAAGAACTGCGTTTTCATTCAATACTAGATAGCTTCACTATTTCAACAATTTGGAAATGCGTTGTAATCAGTCGTAGTAGCACGAAGGCTTCGGCAGCTTTTCAAATAAATTTGAAACGTAATCCAATGCTCGATGCAAGGAGAAAATTCAATCCGGAATACTCGAATACTGTCAGAAATAGGAGGACATAAAATATTTTTCTTTCGCAAAACGTCTAGAAAAATGATCAAAGATAACAATAGTAGGCGTGATTGGAAGGGATAAGAAATTAATTAAATCTGGTGGATTGTTTGTGGATTTCAGCATTCATGTCTTATAAACAATACGAAATTGAGAAATTCGTACGTAAATGAAATTAAATTTTGTTTAATAAAGTTTAAATATAAAGTAACTATGTCACCGCTTTTCCGCATTGCTGGGTCAAAGAAGATCAATTGTAAATCATGCTTACAATTCCTGCATTCTTACTATCTTTAATTCAAACGACCGTTCCCGAGTGTCGTTAAATGAATGCAGAAGCATGTAATCATTATGCGGCCACTGTCGCTGGCAATAAACGAGCAATACAATATTGTCATTGTTTCAGCAAATATACGTTTGAAATGGAAGTTATCAGTTGCGATAAAGGGTACTTGCTATGTACATTGTAACTATAAAATTAAAACTGCGCATTTGTGAAGCATGAATTCTGCGTCATTAGTCAATTCAGCGCCTGCGCAAGTTGTAATAAGTATTAATTACTGTTGTATCATCTTCCATTTAAATAATTTCCTCGCATTGGACCCCGATGTGGGTACCGATGGCATTATAGAAGGTCAAGGAAGAGATGGAGATTGATGAGATCTTATTACTATGTGAATAAATAATGAAAACACGACGGCATTTTTAAAATGTTGCTTCTTTCGTTCAGCTAAATTATGGGGCAATTTTATTATTTGAATTACTTAAATATTTCTATTCTGTTTTCACCTATTTTATTCGAAATACTTACGCAATTGTTGGTACTCACTAACAGATTCCGTACATCATAATTGTCTGAAGTGCCTAAAGTACTAACTTCGTAAATATCGGAAATCATTTCGATGTCTCCGCAATTTTGTTTGAATCGCAGTTTCTTCGCGGTTCACAAACACCGTGACATCCTCAGTACGGCGTGTGGTGAATCAACAAAATGAGATAGTTATTTTAAATGGCCAATGGTGGAAGCAGTGTTTTGCCCCCAGTGAATATCAATTGCGTTTAGCATGGTCCGCATGGTAGAGGCAGTTAAGCACGTCGGAGTCACTGTTCTGTCGTACTCGAGTAGAGAAGTGCAGTCTGTGCGTAGATATCGTTGGAGTTTGGCGCTCCGGTCGACTTCGGCAACTCCCAATCGCATCCAGGTCCATACTGGCTCATGCATTTCTCATTCACTCGTCGCGATTAAGTGCCGCGGGTGGGATGCCGAAGGGTCTTCTAGTGCGCACTCAATGAGCGAAAGTTTCCCGCGCCGGTGCTGATTGGCAATCGCCCGCGATGATAAAGTACACTAAGTTTGTGTTCTTGTTCCTCCTGGAAGTCTTACTGACGATTGTCAGTAGCCAAGGTATGCAACAATTTTATCTACAATAATTACTTATTATTAATAAACTAAATCATGCAACTAAACACTGCAAAGGTTCAGCGAAAACTCTCTGCTTGTAACTATTTTTGCATCAGTTTTTATTCTCTGCCGTCACCCATAGGAAATCCCCAAGAAAACTTGTTTGCAAAAGAGGAACAACACTGAAGCGAAAATGTTGAATGAAGAAATTTTCATTCCTACGATTCATAACTACGATTTGGCATTCAGTTTCATTATCTAGCAATAGAATTAATTTGTTATGATGACTTATTTCGGTCATCATATTGTTGAACTTTACTACTTTATCATTGGACCTAGATAATTGTTGCAGTCTTATGCCATTGATTTAATTCACTAGTAAGAATAGTTTGAAACTTTTAAAGGATTAGTACATTCGTAAAATGTCTCATCTTCTTTCACTACTTCAAACACGCCGTAGTGTAATTTATTAACGACGTAAATTTAATTCTTCTCTTCTTTCAGATTTGATGTGCTGCTCTCATAGCACGGGCAGCTGCCGGACGCTTTGCGAAGAGGTGAGTTAAGAAAAGCCTGCCGTCAAGCGTATTGGGAATTCTTTTGATCTCGCAATTGTTTTGATTACTAGACAGCGTCTTAGGCAGCGCGTCGTCGCGACGCGCGACACGTAATAAATTTTATTCTCCTTTCGAACGGAAGACGCCGACTTTTTCCTCTCCCGGCTCCAACGTAAATAATATACGCGAGGTGGCCGAAAATATAACAAACATAAGAACGTTTCGCTTGGCGTTTAATTTGATCCTTTGATGTGTCGTTGGTCGTTAGCCGCTGTGAAAAATTGCTTCAGTGCAGCGATTAGAAAACGATTCACGGGCCTACGAAAAGCTCGCATTTTTGATGGGATAGCGTGAAAAAGCGTGTCTTGAAACGGTGCCAGATTGAAATTGCATTTACCTACAAGTCTTTCTACAACATGAATCTCATTAAAATTAAGAACATGTTCGTAATTACAGTGTGCACATTAATTGTGTGTGCAAACCAATGTGAATTATCTATGGAGAGCAATATCATCATCATCATCATCATCATCATCATCAACCTTGATCCTTTTGTGCTCGTCCGAACGTGTGTAACGATGAGCGTACTGTTGCCCATGCCGGCCGTAGACCAACACCATACTTGTATTTGATTTGATGGAGAGGGGGAGAGTGGATATGATTGAAGGGAATAGAAAAAAATGTTAATGTTAAAAATTAACGTTAATTTCCATGTTAATGTATCGTTGTTCTTTTGATATTTCGTTTGGATTCATCAAAGTAGTATAAATTTTACTGCAGTACTGCGCTTTTTTTATTGCCGATGATTTTAGAAGTTGTTAGGCAATGAAAGCAATTTCCATACTTTTGGTATCGCTATTGGTCTCGCTTATTGCGGATTTCGAAGACCTTGATTGATCATCTCTGGCGCTTACGTCCGGTGAATTTAATTCTTTTGCTTCTGATATCATTGTGGGTTTTGAATGGGACGGACTGACACTGGTGAATTATTTTAATTGTAAAACGGAATTACCAGGTGGTCCTTACTTCTGCCCATTTATGGATTGAGGGTCCATATTGTTCATGCGTGTATCACAAATTTTGAGAATGTTGAAATATTCTAGATTGTAATATTCAATTTAATATATACTAATTGTAAGTACTAAAAATACTAGGATTTCCAGAATCTCTTCGAATCATTCGATAAGAACAATTTTTAAGAAATATTAATAATCCGAGAAAACCAGGAAAGTGGTCTAATGGCGCATTTTGTTTTGGTGAGGGTTGTGATAAAATGATTTTCACTGCAATTCAGCTCTTTGATTGCCATATCTCAATTGTACTTTTTTACGTATCATTTAAGGAATGGGAATTAAAAAGAAATAAACCGTAATTTTATATTTGCGATTCTAATTGCGACCACGATTTCATGCTTCTTGGAAACGCTCAAAATTCAAAATGCATACTATTCAACTATAATGCAGCAGGACACTGATGAATAATTAATGCGATTTTGACTATACCGATGATGCACAATACACATATAGCGTGTTTATGATACGACAGTAAGGCACGTTTCTTGAGCGCCGTTTGCATTCGAGGGACACAGCGGACCCAGATTTCAGGCAACGGCTCACGTAGGCCGAGGCGAATTGAAATACTACCCGGATGTTCAACGATTCTCGTTTAAAATGCATTGCGCGACTTTACTTTCCGGCCATTTCTAATAAAATGTTTTCTTTGGCCTGAAGTTTAAACTGAAATATCAGCTATACTCCGATGGAGGCCTGCTTTTCGTCGTAGATTTCCTTGCACTTAATTGTGTCTCCAGGAACATGATACGAGATGATGAAGGAAGCCAGATGTGTGGTACTTGAACCACAGACGCGCTCTCCATTGATGTCTGCTTTATATTGTGTGACACGATCAAATTTTCGTCAGTTTGTTTCCATTGGCGAGGCGGGCAACGATCCGAACGTGGTCGCAAGTGCCAGAGTGGAACGGGCACTCAAGAACACTCATGTTTAAAAACCAAATGTCATTTATCAACGACACATCACTTGCAAGCATGTAGAGATGCATGGACACATGGGCGGCCTGTGGAGAGGTGTGTATGAGGAGAGGGCATGTGGTTCATACTGTGCATGCTCCTCCACACGGTCCGGGGCGAGCCGCTGAGAACCAAGATGTTATCAGTATACTCGTGGTAAAATTATAAAAACGTCACTAATATAACAGTGGCTTTGGTCTTTGACTCTCGGCTCGAGATCGTAACCAGTAACCTAACCCTGTGTTATCTTCCTACTGGCGATAAATAAGCACGTTCGAACTCACTTGAACAATCAGTTATTCAATTAGCAGTTGTGTTGTCAGATTCAAAATTCATGCATGTTGTGTCACAGCTGAACGTAATGCATGGAATAGTAATGTTCTCTCAGTCACATCTCGATTTAATAAGTAGGTGTGCGATTGATTTTATTATCGGATTTCTACTTACTATGCAAACGAAGGTGATAGAGCGTACGAGCACAAGGGGCCGGAATCCTAAGAACCTTAACACCAACATGTTAACGTCACCTTTTCCGACGACTACCTGCCTACAATTGATTGTTGCGAAAACATCGTGTTACACTCAGTCATTCAACCTATTGTGTACCATTTAAACATGTCACCGCAAAGATCGAAACTACAGTTGAACAGTTTTCATTCAAGTAAATTCCATTCATTGTTGAATTAAATGCTTTCATTTCTTCTGTGACTACCCAAAAAAGGTGGGCACGTCTAGGTATTTGACTATTCACCAACAATTGCTTTGAGAAAATTTGCACCCAATTAGCCGTGCTGGTTACGTATTTAATATGTGAATAGCATGGGGTGTTGAATAGATCCGAAAGATTATGGCGTGGGCATGAAAATGGTATTAACATGATGTCGTAGGCATTTGTGACACTTGCATTAAAGGACGAATCTATTTCTATTTACATTTCCATCTGCAGCACACTTGAATCGGTTGCCATAAGTATTAGTATTGACACTTTTGTCTTCTCGGCTTGAAATTCTCGTGGTTAGTGCATGGCTGATGTTTGTGTTCACGCATGTTCATTTTGTATGAATACGCTCGCAATTTATTTATGGCCGAAAGAACAAAACAAACATGCAACTAGTGACTGCACTTTGCTGCTGCTTTTAAAGTGGGACTGCTGGATGAAGACTGTCGCATTGAGCTCACTTACTTCATCATATTTCACTTAATTAAAGGCAATTTATGGGAATTAATTGAATAGGAGTGTAATGAAGATGACAATAACCGAAGCTGAATATAACTCGTTTTTTCTCTCCCTAGCAGTATCAGCCTCGTGCCACAGCGGAAACTATTTTTTGCCGATATTTTCAAAACATGAGAGCAGAACACGTGCTGATGTATGTAATTTGCTAGTGAATAATAGTCTTTAGTTTGTTGACATTCTCTTATGGGATTTGAGGATAAACTGAAAAGCCGCTCCGAAAGAAATATAAAACAAACACTGGTTGTATAGGCTTATAATTTGCCGCCACAATTTTGGTTTGAAAATCGTCGAATACTTTTGATGTACGCAGTTCAAAAGATGTTTACGTTGGCAAAAGTTATCTACGGTGAGGAAACTATAATGCATAACAATATCACAACTTTAATAAATCACGCTTTGATATTATAGTTGACTATTTGGCTCGTGGACATGTTATTGGACTTAGGACATCCATAATGGTTGTAAAGCTTGAGAGTTGTATTTATGGGTCTTGCACATCGTTTATAACAACTAAAAATATGAAGTTTATTTCGAGTGTGGAGATTGATATACGACGTCTCATTTCCTTCATTATGACCTGCTGAAACATTCCGTGCTTGTTCTTTGCGTCGTGTCGTGGTGTAACTCCCCAGGCTCCGACTAAGCGCGACAAAAGCCACGTGGTCCACGTAGCTTTAAACTACATAAAGCTGCTCTCGTAATAAACGCACCCCGCATATTAGCGTAACTCCCTAATCAATTTAATCTTCCGCATCTTTCAAATACCATCAACGGTTTTAATTTTTAATATCATCAGCGAGAATTAAACCGAAGTTATTGTTATAAGTAATGCAGTAATTTGCAAAAATCGGAATTATAAGCACGTAATGTAACCGAAGAATTCATTTCGACCGCGGGCGTTTATGAAATGCATTAACTAGCCAGAAATAGTAGGTGCCTGACACCTACAGAAGGTTGGAGTTACAGAAAGGTAGCTTCACAAATATACGGCAGTCGCAGTGAAAAAGTGCACACGTGAACTGAAATGTACACCCAACTGAAAATGAAACAACAAGCAATTGATTTATAAATTGCCGTTCCTTGGTGTTTATGCTTTTTATAATGAACGAGGCGTTTCCGGAAAGACGATACTTCTACTGCCAGCACCAAGTCCAAGTTTCAAATAACACGAAAAGCATTGTCACAAATCATTAGATAAGATAAACATTTCAAAAAAAAACGCCTGCTCGCCTCGTGAAATTTCGAGTCGTTCTGTCAGGCTTGGAATATTAACAGATTTCGGATTTTAAGAAGCCTACCATAACTTTCAAAGAAACGGGTTACAAAGAAGAAATCAAATTTTCTATCCTTAAATGTCTGACATGTTGTTTGTATATTCACCATCACGCATAATATGTGAATGTACGCGCGTGGTAAGAAACTGGTGACTGAATTCCTGAAGCCATTGGTGTCTTTAAAGATTTTTTTTATTTCAACATCAACATTAAATTTGGCATGATAGGACAAAATACGCGAATATATCGAGTGTTTCTATTGATACTACTCTTCATTGAATTTTCAAATTCATGGCTTAAACATAAGCGAATAAATTTATGATCGGATTGTCACTACCTGTATCATAGCTGCCGTGCATAAAGGTGAAGTCGTGCTGGGAAGATGAAGGATAGTATCTACTTGGTTGCATTTCCGAGCGTACATTTTCGAACTGAAATATGATGAGCATTGGCCCGAACTCGCGAAGAAATTCTACCCGCCACCAAACCACATGTGGAGCGTACAAGTAACGAGGCCCCGGGAGGATTTTTTTTTTATAGAGGAGACGCGTATCTTACCTACGTTGCTGTCTGCTCGCACCAGGAAACCCCGGTTGAACAGGCAAAACGGACGCGTGGATTGTAATATTTATTCTCGCGGCGTTTGGCATTCGACATTCTATTTACATTGTTCTGCATATGATCAAGTGCTATAGGTAAATTTTCTCTAAGTGTTTAATTTTATAGTGGAGGATGAGATTACATGATGCGGAACAAATTCCAATCATGGATTCAAAATAAAACATAGAGTATTAGTTAGACATTGACGAATGGGGATGTGTTACCTACGTGTACGATCTGTTCGAATAAATCCTAGACTTTCCTAGACCATTTCATGATATTAACATTATTTATTCAGCTTGGTTTGATGATTAAACCACATGCTTAATCCAGGCCAAAAGTATGTGTGGAGATTAAAATTCTTCATTTTTTTTTTTCAGATCTCACTAGTGGAAATTGCAGCTGATATTAATGTACGCAATCAAACTTTATTACATGTAAACAAAGTTTGTTCTTCGCAGTTGGTAAGTCTATCAGTTTGAAAATAACATTCAAAATATGTATTCACTTTTTTGCTTTATATTTTACAGGTGCAATTTTGGGAATGCCTCAATGCAACTTTCGATGGTACGAATAAAACTAGGATTACTTTTCTCATTTACTATTTGATATTATTTTACATCAATCTATTTGAGAAATGAAATACTATCAAAGTATCTCTTAGTCGTGCAGTCTTTAGAGATTTTTTTATCACATTAAATATTAATTACAAGTTCATAAACATTCCAGAAATGTCCCACGGAGACTCGTGGTCTGGTCGGGTTTGTTGTTCACGTACACATAGTGAGAGCTGTAGGAGATCTTGCATCACAGCTACCAGAACTGAAGATCTATACCAAGGCTGTCGCAAATCTGATGAAATATCCTTTTTTATGTGTGTTGATCAACAGCGGGATGGAGATAATTGCTGTGGTCAAGCTAGAACAACTGAATGTCAAGACGTGTGTTCCGATATATTTCGCAGTCGTCTGACTCCTTCAAGACAACAACGCACTTTATTATCGGAAGTTTGCGAAGTCACTAGTCCGGAAGTTCTTAATTGCATTGGGAATCATGTTCGAGTAACGCTTCTGCCTAATTCCAGCAAATGTGTGCACTAACTTAGTTTATTATGTTAATATAAATTTACCTGTCATTTATGTGGGAAGCATTTTCGGCTTATTGTCGTCTTCAGCAAGTTAGAGTAAATTTATATTAATATAATGAATATCACACACTTCGTGAACCCAATCAACGTCCCACTTAATTTCATTTACTATGAATGTTTGTTTACGTATGTTTCTAGATGCAGCCTGTTGTGAAGAGTCAAAGAAGAACAAATGCCGGGAAGCATGCCGTTTAGCTGTCTCTCCCAACAACACATTACAGGAAATGTTGGATATAATGCAGATCGGCGGATGTGGTCCACCATTGTTACATGTGGGTTTTTGATGACAATGAAAAAGTTAATAGTAATTAAGACATTTTAGGATCCCCTGTTTCAATGCTTCATGCAGCCTGTAGTAGATGGTCCACAAACGGCCGTAAAAGTTTCTCGCATCGATAGGGTTGGTATGGACAGTGCCAAATTGCACTGCTGCCAGAAAGCGACGAATAACATGTGTCGAAAACTCTGTTCCAAGACTTTCACGAAAGACTGGTCAATGTTATGGGATGAGTTTCATTTCAAGTGTCAAAGTGACGTATCTCAAGTGGAACTAAGAAATTGTCTTGATGAAGGTAAATCACCAGATATTCGAATAATTGCAGATGACTCATTTTTATCTCATTTAGTTGATGAACCGTGTGAATTGGGATGTGACGGATTAAGCTTCTGTACAAATTTTAACAACCGTCCTACAGAACTGTTTCGTTCCTGCACGCTTCAGTCTGATGAATCAGCTAGAAATGACGTAGACTTGTGGCAAAGTCAGCGTGAATTAAGACTGCCCGGATTGGTTCTACCTCTTAAAAATATTTCACATTGTTCACCAAACATGTGGAAAGCAGTTGCTTGCACCTTGCAGATTAAACCATGTTCCAGACATTCGCATGGGAATCAAATCTGCCGAAATATTTGCATGGAAATATTATCACAATGTGTAGATTGGGCTCAGACACCTTTAACACATTCCCCAGAATCCATATGCGCGACCTTATCGCCAGATGACTTGAACAGTTCGTGTGTGTCATTAGAAAATTTCCTCATGCCTTCGGATAACATCTACTCACGAATAGAAGGTCAGGTGGCTTCACCATGCAAGGGAGATCCTTGTGACGTTAACGAGACATGCACAGTGAATAAAAGTTGTAATATTGGTGAACCCTGTTTCCAGTACAAGTGTTCATCTGGCTGTCGAATGGGAGAAGTTAGCGAGTATGTGGTCCCAGAAGGGACATACGTACGCATTCCAATACCCAACAATCGGGGTTGTTTAAAAATTTGTAAGTGCACAAAGAATGGTATTGATCAATGCCAGCCGTTACCTTGTGTCACATTAAGTGGTTGTTGGATTGGAACGCCAAGCCAAAAGCAGCATGGTGAAACCTTTGATATGGACTGCAATAAGTGTAGTTGTTTTGCGGGAGAAGTTATCTGCAGTAAAAAGCAGTGTAGGCGTACTTCCCTGGAAGGAATTAATAGTGGCTACACTACACTTCCTTGCAACTGTCCAGCTCATTATGTTCCTGTATGTGGCCGTAACGGAATGGTTTATCCTTCAGCGTGTCTGGCAAAGTAAGTACAAATAGTTGAGGGGCGTCACCAAGCAATTAAGCAATTTAACAAGATTTGAATGATTTTAGATGTGCAGGGTTGACTGATGCCGAAATTGATTACGGTCCTTGTCAGGATCCATGTCGCAATAATCCCTGTTCAGTTGGAAAGAAATGCGTACCAGACTCAAAGATTTGCCTTTCCTTGATGCACAAACCGTGCACTCAATACCAATGCAGTAAGTACCAATGAAGAAGACTTTTTGTAAGTAATCAGATTAACAATTTAATATTTTATAGTCAATGGAACGGCACAATGTAGTTACCTGTCGCTCGATCCAGTTTGTGATTCTGAAAATCACGAGCATGCGAATTCCTGTCTTTTGGCCCACAGCAACAAAAAGTTAGCATACCGAGGACCATGTCTATCTAACTGCAAGCACAGGGGTGAAGTTTGCGCATTTAATGGGAAAACGTATGTATCGCAGTGTGCGGCTTTGGCGGACTATGCTTTCGTTGATTACGAAGGTCCATGCGTCACACTAGGACTTATAGTCGATCATAAAGCCGAGCAATGTGGGGATATAAATTGCCGGCCATTGCCCAACGAAAACTGCTTAGGTTTGACGCCACCAGGAGCATGTTGCCCTATATGCGCTGGAATGCTACGAATCATATTCAGCAAGAAGCAGATCGACCGAGCACTGTACGCTTTACAAGCAAAATCAGCATATGCATTAACTCTGCGCGCTTTGCTGAGCTCTCTGGAAAGGCATGTTCAGGTCGCACAATGTTCGATCGGAGGGTACCTTACTGTAGAGCTGGACATTTTGGTGGCAGTAAAAAGCACCATGTCGCATCCGAGCGATCTACAATTAGAAGCGTGTGTGCGCGAAGCGGAAAAGGTAGCCAGTTTAATCAATAGGCGAAGTCCACGTGTCGTGAGCGAGTTGAGTCTGAGTAGTTTAGTATATGCCAATGTCGTTCATGTGCCATACAGTTCGAGATCGGTGAAGGCAAACAATATTTGTTCGTTGTTACTTCTCATCCCACTTTTATCTACATTAACTGTGAAAAGCATTACTTTTGCTATCTAGTATAGTTCGTTGCAAGCAAGTGTAGATATGAATGTTTTAATCATGTTTTCTGTGATATTTTATTGTAAATAGTGTTAATTCTAATTTATAAGAAAACATACCTTGGAAACATTTTGTTGCGCCAAAGATACTATAATGTTACTAGTCATTATAAGGACTATACCTAAATGTGCATAAACTCTAAAAATTTCAACCAATAAAAATACATTTTTCATGCAGAATCAAGTTACATTGTTGTTTATTTCGACGAAAATTTATTTTTTGCACAAGAGTATCACGGCGAGGTGCATATATATTCTGAAGACACGAGTTTAAATCCCGCTGGGGGTATATTCAATATAATTTATACTCCAACCAAATTTAGTGCCAATAACCCAACCCTGGTTGTTGGTGCAGTATAATGGAATGGAGGTCAAGTACGATGTCGGTATCTGACATGGTTGCAGTACGCTCCAAAAATTACAAAATTCAATCTTGTAGATTATCAGGACCGACAGTTAACTAATTTCGGAAATATCGGATCATTAGTCTCTTCTATGTGTATGTTAATCTTTTTTTGTTCGAATCTCCAATTTGCAAACAAAGAAGGCAGCAAGCCTTTTACAACAAATAATTAATTAGTAAGTGTCAGGGATGGTTGAGCGCTTTAAATTTCTGAGAAAAGGGTATAGATTTGGGTATAAGTTACAAGTGTACAAATTTGCCAAATGTAGTAGAAGTATGGGGGAATTAAATAGTATTTGCACAAAGTAAGTAATTATGGGAAAATAATATATGCATGTATGCTGAGTGTAAAACTGAGAACGGTACAGTGATTGGGTGTTCGTGGAATATCGAACAGGTGGGGCCCCTACGTTAGATTCTCGCAAACTCGTTTCAATAGCTAAATAAAATCAACTACAGATTTTCTTGGTTTTGAGAATCCACATAATTTGGCGCTTTCTTTGAAAATCGGAGGAGTGAATTTCAGAGGCTTGCACTTGCTAAACGTTCCACCATACTATTTCCTACACACTTTTACTAATGGCATATGTGACAACATCTTTAATGGAACACTATGGGTTTGCAGTAATGAAATGTTTATTGCAAAACATGTAGAATTTCTCAAGAGGTAGTTTCTTCTAAATTAATTACACCCTGCTATTAATAACTTAACAACATTAACTAGAATACTTTCAGACCAATCTACATTGCAATAATAGTTTTGTAGATTTTGATATCAGCGAACGGAATTGATTATTGAAACACAAACTGAAGCGCTCAGAGATTTTTTAGGCACTAAGGCCCGTTTTTGAAGCAAAAAGTCTTAACCAAAACTCTTCAAAATACAGCCCGAATAAGGTTGATGGCCACGCCTCTATTATCTCTAATTTTTTTGTAACTTGGTATTCTAAGGATAATATAGAATAGTTATGGGAACTCTATTATCTAGTTATTAACACTATTTTCAACAATGTTGTGTATTCCGTCAGAAAAGTCTGGCAACTGCACATGCACCAATTAACAAAATGCAGAGAAAATGAGGGGAAAATAAATAGCAGTCTTGTTCGTAACTCAAATGATGTTGATCTATCTGAACCAACTGGAACTATCCAACTAGAAACAGTTCGTGCAAATAAACCAGGTGCAGGCACACTTTTCAAGACGCAGTAGGGGTCGTAGACTTATCGTACCACTTTTGAAATTATCCGCCAGGACAAAGAGACCCGGTTTTTCGTCATTGGGCCATATGCCATCGAAAATATTACATTTCATTACAACCGCCGCACAATGTTCATCCAATGGAGGAACTTGTTCGATCTGTATTGATCGTACTGATTTTTCTTCTCGTCATTTTCATCTCATCATATTAGGCTTATTTTTGTTTCTGTTTCTACATTTCTTTTATGATTCTCATTTGCCTTCTGCATTATTGTAGTTTTCACATAATTTAAAAATTTTGTGAGAACACTGTGGGAACAATTGTTGTATGTTATGTCACCAAAGGCATGCCAGTTTTCAAAGCCTGTAAAATGAATTCAACACACGAAGATAAAACATTTACGAAAATACAAACTGAAGATTAATAAATTAACTTATAATAATTTAACTTAATCTAACTTAAACTATAATAAATTATATGTTTTGCGGAACAAAGTACCGCAACCGGAATACCCGGAACGCACTGAAACTATATCTCCGATTTCATTGACGGAGAGTGCCGATAGGTCTTTGTAATCTTTGCAAAACAACAAAAGAATTAAGAAATGGACAGGGTCATCAAAAAGCATTTGCAGGAGAAAGAAAGTATTTGTTACGCGATTGAGCTCATAGAATCCTTGGTTCCTGCACTTTTGCTTCTTGAGGAAGTACAGGTTGAACCTGTTCACCATCAGCAGTATACACAGTGGCCCATTTTGTATATAATAAATAATATTAATTAACTGTTTTTTTAGAATGGAATTAACTTGTATTAATTATTGCAGCATTGAATTAATTATGTATTTTATACACCGCTATAGCTTTCTCAATTTAAGCTAATCTCATACCCAGTATATTTCAGCATACTCGTATATCATATACAGTCTAACTCGTACTATATTCTTTTCGTTATATTCGTTATATTCTTTGGTAAATCAAGAACCTCACACATGCCTCGTAATAAATTCATTCTTGTGTCGTTACTGTTGTGGGTTCGAGCGAATCAAAGCATGGAGCTGCACATGCCTCATGTGTGTCCTCATTTTCCACTGCATACAGTATGGAGACATTATTATTTTTATCATTGTCCTCTTTCAAACAAAATGCCTGCTTGCACTCGGTCTTTGGTTCAATCAAAGACGATAAAGTCGGTGGTCTTAGAATATCGTCAACTGTCCCTTCATTTGTTAGATTATCGCCATCAGCATTACTGTTCTGGTGATGGTGGCTATTGAGGGTGCAGGTGTTGTTAAGATGTGAATCACTGCTGGCGTAAATATGAGAGGTGTACGAGCGCATACTACGATCTTCTTCAATACTTGGAGTATAGTTCTTTGCTTGATAATTCAACACATCTATTTCTAAAGAATCTGGAGTTATGCTTGTTCCACAACTGGTATCACTAAAATAAGAATTAGCATATTATTATTCAATTTATGCTCTAATATGTTCATGCTTGCCCATTCAGTTGCTCAATGATCACAGGACCAAAAAAACGAGTGGGTTGCATTTTGGTTTCTTCTTTGTCATTGTTTGGAATAATGAGCAAAGCACTATGTGGACGTGGAATATCATAGTCTGGATCGGAATGTCTACGTTTTCTGAGTGGTATAATTTTTGCCCACTAAAATATCAATTAATTAATCAACATCAACATATATTAAATTATAAGGATTATACTCACTTCTTCTTCTTCACTGAAAGGACCATTATGTCCTATTGAAATATTTCTTGGAGAGACAGGTGAATTTGCAACTTTACTCAATTCTTCCAATAAACTAGATAACTCCTGAGTTTGCTCAGGATGTTTATGACGTAGTTGCACATGGATTAGTTCTTGAACCTTGCCATCCTCATCTACTTCGTGTTCATTAAACTTTTCTACAAGATCTTTGACTTTCTGCCTTGAAAATGGTTTGTAATTGTGATACTCCAAGTCATCTAAGATTTTCTCAATAGTAACAAGTTTATTGTCATCCTCCTTGAAATGTGGTACAACTTGCTCACTATCTGTGCTATTTGGATAATATTGTCCAGTTGTAAGTTGATCTTCGCAAACGTCCTTTATGCGTTTGTGTCTTTTCGGCTTGCAAATAAGTTTCGGGCGCGGAATATTTAAACGATTATTTAAATTGTAAAGGCGGTTGTTATGAAAGTCGTTGCCATTTACTGTGTCAATGGTGCTTTCTGTGCATTGGCTGATTTCCTCGGTTTGTGCGGGGTCCGGTTGACTATGTTGATTAGTTAAAAGCGGTATTTGGGGTTGTTGAAGCTGACAAAAGTGATCAAGCGGACGTGTTTCTGCTTCTATGCCAACATAAATAATAATTTAGCGTCAGTAATTAATCAAGCTTATATACAACAATATTAAAAGCAAATTAATAGCGTAAACACCACTTTTATGCAAACACTGTATGCTGAATATTAATTCAAAGTTAGCAACTTTACAATGCCATTAAATATGAACAATTTACACAATATTAGTGAAAAATGCTTATTACTTCACATTATTACAGAATGACACTCATGTATAATTGGTATAATAACCTTTACTAAATTATATTAATTTTTTCCATCTTTTCCTCTATCATTTATTCCCCGTAACTGCCTAATCGACTGCTGACTTTTAAAAACAAATAATTTCAGACCTGTTTTAATTTCATCTGGATTTTGATCTTGACATGGCTCATCAAGAGGTTTTTCTTCTTCAGCCACATTCTCTTCCTGCAATGGGAAAGTAAAGTTTCTTTATTATTTAATTATTATAACTAAAAAAATCTATTATCCGAATCAAGGCAGTAACACTTACTTCAGCTACTTTGGCATGTATGATATTGCTCAGCTCTTTGACAACCATTGGACTTAGATCTGTCCCTGCACCATGTTCATTCAATTCAGGAACTTGCCCGTTCTGTATAGAATCTTGTATTGATGTCTTTTCCTCTTCAGAAGAACTGTCGTTAACACATTTATCGTCATTTTCTGGCTTATTAACCTTGAATTCTTCTTTCTGACCCTTTTCGTCTTCTTTAGGATTCTCATGCCGTTTAATACGATTGAAAATTCTGTAAACAAAACTTTGCCGCTTCCGCATTTTGGTAGTTTTCACACTTTTTGTCTCAGTTTTTAAATTATCTGTCGGCTCCTGCGATTTTGGCCTTGGTGGAAGTACAGGTTGAAACAGTTCAACATCAGCATAAATTGCTCTGGAATCATATAATGGTTCCCAATATTCTTCAATCTTGTTGCGATTGACATCCATTTCTTCATAATTGCTATTCTCTACAATTACTTCTGGCTCGATATGAGCATTAACAGATATTTCATGGTAGATGTGACGATCTTTAGGTACATCTACAGTAGCATATAAATCATTAACCATTTCTACTTCTTCATGTACCCATTCTCCTTCGCCAGAAGCTTCATCCGTCATTTGCTTATCGAGCAGTTTCTTTAATTGAGTATTTTTTGGCAACTTTGGGCTAGCTTTGCTTGGCTTAATACTTTCAGGTGTATGCAGAGTTTGTCCACCAATGTAGCTTTGGCCACCAATAGACTCAATACGTTCTACCATGGTTTTAATCCTGGGCGTTGAAGGTTTATCGCCAATAAGGCTCACTCGATCGGGGAGTGTGTTTTGCCTTATTAATGCAGGCGGCTGCAGTGACATTCAATTGAGATTAACACAACCGAATAGATGAATCATCTATACTCACATTATCAGCTTTGGTTCGGACGGCCAAATCATCTGCGGAGTACCGGAAATGAGACATACGGTTTGTTGATTGTGTTTGTTTCAGTGCTCCAAGAATAGCAATCATCCACTTATCCTGATCAGCACGATTTTCCGCTCTCTGAATGAAACATAATATTTTATTTAATGGCGTTTAGATTAATGGAAATATGTAAGAAATACCAGAGTAATTGTATGGTTCCTCATTTCAAGTTGAAAAACACAATTGGAAGCAGATCCTGGTTTAATGTTACATGGGGATCGGAGTGTGATGGATCCTTTGCAGGGGCTTAATGTGTCATATTCAGCTTTTGAACGGTAATACAATAATAATCGGCCTTCCAAGATAAACCAATATTTCTTCCATGATGACACCATACGCTGGAAGAATATCAAAATAAATTGTCAAAAACGCCAATAACTCCAACTAATACATACAAGTCTTCCTTTCTTTCCTAGATACCCAGACACCTTGGATGATTGATTGCTAGAATGTCGTTCAAGTTCAGTTTCAACTTCTTCTGTTGTTTCAGGTTTTAACTCTAATTTAGTATCCAAACCATTGGTGGGAAGTTTTTCCAGATGAATTTCCTTACTGTTTATGTAATCTGCATCCACCTTGATTTCTTTATCATCTTGTATTTCTTCTGGTATAGCTTTAGATGTCTTTTTCTCATTTGTATCAACATCAGAAAAAGCAACATGTTTGGACTTTGATTCATTTAATGATTTCGTTTTATTGGTTGATTCCGTTTTTGTTATCTCATCAACGGAACAAATTTCTTTGTCGTTAGACAATATTTTTGATGTTTCTTCTGAGGTGATATTGTTTGTCATCATCAATAAACTGCAAAAACAAGTTTTTATTTTTAATTTCTTATAAATAAGTCTTAGTTTCTATGTTAGCTGAAAAACAATTGTAAGCTAGATGTAAATTGATAGTTGAGTGGTGCACTTTTATTTTATAATTGCTAATTAATTAGTGCACGCATCGCGCATTTTAAATGTACTGAAGAAAAAAAGTACGGAAATGTATGTTTAACACGATTACAATTAGAATCTCTTCACGCGACTGCTAAAATATTTGAAAAAGCTAAACTAAAAGCAAACTTGCTAGAAAAGAGAAATGAAATGAGCTAGTTTCGCGTAGTTGTAAATTATGCAGCCATAATGGAAGGTATTCGTTATAATTTAAGCCGCATAAACATTAAGCATTTGTATGAAGGCCTATTTTTAGTGAAACTCGACTTTTACTTATTTTGCACAACTCTTCTACCTGTCTTCGGAATTCATCGCTTTACTTGCTTTCCACGTGGGCTTAGGGTTTCTAAGTGTAGGCTCTCGATATATAAATATTTACTATGAAGTGCACTCAAGTTTGCACATAATAATTCTTTAATTATTTTAATGTGCGACGGAACGCTTTCCGCAACTACCGCATGTAGAAGAAAGCAGAATATTTTACTAGTAAATTGAAAATATCAAGAGGAAGCAAAATCGTTGACTAAGCAAGTAACTTAATGCCATTTATATCAGCGCAATATATACAAACATACAAAGTCATAAAAAATTGCAAAGGTAAGGTAATACTATAAAACTGAAATGCACTTAAACTTCGAATTAAACACGTGTAAAGAAGTTCTTTTGAAACATCAGTGTGATTCCTGTTTACGTTATCCACAATCCAAAAGTTTGTATAAACCAAGCAAATGTGTTATAATTTGTTAATTTTCTATTCTTGAGAGTTTAAGAAATATAACAATATGGTAGGGTGGTTTCGATTAATTGGCTTACACAGAAAAATGTTGCCATAGAATGAAGCCCATGAAGCTACCCATCAGTGTATCAATTAGCCCCCAAAAATGTTCAAGAACGCGAAAAGAATCGGCTTGAATTTATTTCCTTGGCATTTTTTTTACTATTGCTAATCCTTCATCAATTACCACCGTGCAGAAGAAATTTATTGATTATTTTACGTTTTTTTCTAATCGGCGACGATGCTGTAAATGCTGACAATTACAATTAAAATGGCGTTAAATTGTTTGACATTGTATCAAAACCATTGTGACATTAAAGTTTAAAACCTGGTTTCCGGAGCGTCACGCGTAATTTATTATGGTGATTTTGTAGCTTGAGACAAGATTAGTGAAACCTTAAATATGTGCATTGCATCCAGCGTCACCGTACTTGTAAAATTTGTCTAAAATTAGTGATGTGAAAGTGGAACCAGAACCAGACACAAAAAGTCCCATTTCCTGTCTGTCATTACATCCAAGTGTACGGATGATTCTTCTAGCTCTCTTTATATGAATTAACATAGCTTAAGTAGCTTAAGAAAATAATTTAAACGGCTTCTAATACGTAAAAAACATGCATGAATGTGATTGATATAGGAAAGATAATAAAATGCACATGTAATTCAAGTACAGTCTTTGGGAAAACTGCTTTTTATGAGTATTCTGGTTCAAAATAAACACCCCTCTAATTATATTTTTAGTATACTGAAAAGGGGATCTAGTTAAATATAATCCTCTAAGTACCCATCAATTTATTTAATACCTAAGGATGCTATATTTATATCTAGAAAATATATTTAGTTGTATACTATTGTTTTAGAAATCGGTAATAAATCCAAAATATATATGGGTTTGTGTCAGTAGTATCATTGACTATATCATAATACAATAATTGCTTCATTAAAGTGGAGAATAATAATATCCTCCGGTAGGAGAATAGTCAAACCAATTAAATATTATTAAGTACTTCAAATCTATTTTGAAACAATAAATTTATAGCAAATATTTAATAGAAATGTACAATTGAACCTTGAATAAATACATAGTTTCCTATGCATCAAAAACCAAAAATTAAATTCATAACAATTTACTATCAATTCGCAGTATTATCAGTCCGGCTAAAAACCAATTTGTAGTCAGATTTAAAAAATCAAAATATAAAACAGACTAAATCTAAAAATACTCCATATAGGCATGTTAAATACAAGTTGTTTTTGAACCTAACGACAACACTATGCTAATTTTAAAAAGCAATAATGGTTGAAGCTCAACAATATATGATTGACACTGGAGATTTATGAAGCCAGTTCGATCGTATTCAAGCGAATCCAATTTAAAAGCAAATTCTTAGCATCGGTTAGTAATTAATGTTGACATTCAGCTAGGTCAGCCACGTTCTATCCATAATGCAAGAAGTCCATTTTTATGAAGTTTAATGCAAATTGCTTATAATAATTGGGATAAACATGGAAACCGCGACCATTTGATGCTCAAACGATTTATATGTTTACGCTGTATACATAACAGCGGGCACACCACGAAAATTATGATGGCGATTTGTACCAATTGTTGCACACATCATTTCTTCTCAGGTGCTCGGCATTCAGCGTGAACAGGATTAACGATTTTACGCGAATATACAGGGAAAGCGGAATACGGAGGTAATAAACTCCGAGAAGCTTAACTAACTAGCTAATTATTCAATGTACGCAACAAAACTATATACGAAAAACATTGACAAAACAGCTCAAACTTTATATATGATAGATATTTAAATTGTGCATCGAGTTAACTTCATTATTCTTATCACAAAATTGAAGGAAATGCTCACCACATGCTTTGAGATTAATTTGAACTAAACATTACTACAACAATGCAATAATGAATCAATCTAATTTCTGTTTTCTAAATGTTAATGCAATTTAATGCTTCGAAAGTAGTTGTACATAAAAGAAAACATAAACTACCTTTAGATGAAGTTTCTCCAGCCAGCCAAGCAAGTTTTCCCGCGTGGTCAATTCTATATACGTCTCAAATTCTTGTTAGAATGGCCGCAAGTGAAAATTGCGTGATGCGCATGAATTACGCGCGCGTACCTACTGTGGTGTTCTTCGCGGCGCAATTCTGAAACGACTGACAAAACCAGTGGCTGCACCGACACTCGCTATACGCAATTCGTTGCTCTTTCGCACTCTTCGTACTGACGTATTGTGAGCAGTAGCGCGTAGAATCATTCTAGAAGTGGGATGCGGGTGGTTTTCGATTTCGACGCGTCCCATAGGCACTGGAGTGCATGCGGAAGTTTACATCCGTCAGAAAATTATCTGCCATTATTGTGGCGTGCCATATGTTCGCTCGGACATGAGTCGTACAAATGCTACAAACAAATCTGAGCCAATTTGTAACTGTGCTGTACAAACGAACAGCTTCCCTTCAAAAGTGCTGTATTGTTGCACTTTTATTAAATAGTTTGCTGATAAAAGAAACTCGCGTGAATGTGAAATAGGTATCACATCCCACCGGAAATTTGTCAATCCCATTCAATTCCGTTCAACTCACCTATCAAATTTATATTTTACGTGGTGGGTAATTGTTGTTTTTGTGTGTAAATCAGAAGTTTATTATTAGTTTACATTTTTATGTTCAATATTTTCTCTATTGATGAGTTTCCTAAGTAATTGAAAATTGTATAAATTCCATTCTTTAGTTTTCGTGTATCACGTTAAAATGTCTATAAGTTTGTGCCTTCCATCACAGATGGTGCCATTACTTATTTAGTGTTGTATATGTTGCCTATAGTTAATAAGTAACTCAATCTTGTTTGTTGAGCATTCAAAACTAACTCACGATTAGGGCCTCCGAGTTGGTAGGTAGGTGTCCTACACCGAGGTTCCACAAGTCCACATTCAGTATCTACATAACTGTGTTCGGTGGAGGTCGGGAGAGATTCCTGCGCTGATCATCGGCAAACCGCGACGCCGCATGAAATAAATTTAAATAACTTCATGTTTATTCACATTGAAAAACCGCGTAGGTGAACAATACTGCAACATGATACCGAGGGCTTGCTTTTATTCTTGAGAAGTTTCTCAAATCTTCATTATTTTTGGAAATAAAAACTATTTCAAACAATTTGCACAAATCACATTTTTGAAAGAAAAACATTTAGAAGATATTTATTAAGATGACGACACAATGCACGGAAATTGTTGGTGCTGCATGGTGGAAGTGCTTAATATTATATTGTTTAATCGGTATATCAAATGTTGATTCCTTTAATTTGGAAATTCGAGAACCAATTGTCAAGCGAGGTGAGAAGGATTCGTATTTTGGGTATAGTGTGGCAATGCACATTGAGCAGCACAATGGGCGACGCGGAAAACCATGGTAAGTGTACAACATTTAAACTGTAAACAATTTTAATTTATATATGTTTACGTCCACTTCGTTTTTCTAAATTCTACATGCGCAATAAAAGCGACAGCGTGGTTAGACCGGCTCGTTGATGGGAACGGACGCTTCGTAATCTTATGAAGAGTCTATTAAGTTTCAAGGTTGTGTTTTTATGCGAATTTTAGCATGTTTTATTTATTAAATGCAGCGGTGTGTTATACAGGTTGCTACCTGTGGGGTAAATAAGTGACTATTCTGCTTAAACCAAATGAATCATGCATGTTTTTTTATTCATATATTTTAATTTAATCCACTGTCACTTTATAGAAAAATTGTTTCGGTGCAAATATTGAAAAGCTGCTATTTGATATTTGAAGAGTTTTGGCAAACAACTTGACTGTTGTAGTCACGGTTAAAATTAACTCGTACTATCGGAATATATCCGCGTAACACTTAGGCAGTTTATGTTTGAACTATTATTAATACTCGCATTTATGAGAATGCGCACTTTCCCGAAAATATTATGGGTCATTGGTAGTTCAGTTTATATTCTGAAATTGGATCACATTTGACATACTTGCGAATAGTTATTGTCAACAAACAAGCATGGGACACCCACGATTTTATTGCACAATTTCAGTTTGTTCTCATTTTATGAATATAATTTTCTATTGGTTCTATTTCTGTATGATTTCTAAATTATTCAAATTCTAATAAACTTAAAGCTGTTAACTGTTATGGCAGCATCCATTCAACGAAGTACTAATTGGTATATATAAAAAGCAGTATCAAAGTATTACGACGAAAATATTTCTTGTTCATGCATGTAATTAGAAACATGAATATTCACAGGAATGCTATATTTCTCACTGTACATTTGAAAACTGGTGATACTTGTATCCATCTTATTCCACGGACTTAAGATACTTGTTGGTGGACACCTACGCGAATGCATTAATCAACATCTAAAAGGTGCATGCATGTACTACTTAGTGACCAAACGGAGCTTGAGCTCAGGCTGGTTGAAAACGCCGCACCGATGCGAGAGTTCATATGCATATTGATGAATACTATATAGAGTCGATATTCATTTGATTCAAAACCTGCTTGTGCAACTACCTCGGAAGGGTGCTTGCTTGCTGCCAGGCATTGCTTCTGTTTTGGTTTCTTTATACGAAGCAATAACTTTTAATGCGTATTGGTATCTGTCATACCTAGTTTAATTGCAGTTGCCACGTTTAAAAAAACGCCTCCCTCGGCTTAATTAAGCTAATGCACGTAAAATTGCATACAAACAAAACAGATCGAGAAGCATGCCACAAGAAATCTGCATAATTAATCTCATTCAGTGCCTCATGGATACCCGGTCTTCTGTAAACGATCCGATTTAATTCAAACAGCTCTGGTAAACATTGGCACATGCGTCAGGTCTTAAATACCCAATCAAGAGGCAGAAAATCATGCTATTCACATGTTGATTGGAACAAAAATGCATACCTCTTCCATCTGCAAGGATAATAATTTATAGCGTTATGGCTTTTGTTCGCCCCAGTCGCCTAGGAACTTTAACAACCGCGCACTCATGAGCTTAACACTAGCTAGCAGCCTGCGAGCACAGCACTCTCCTGGCTGCGAATTGCAGGCGATAGTTCGAGGTATTGTTAAATTTACAGTTGGTCATTTCTTATTCTTCTGCTTGTTTTCACATCAGAACGGAAAATGAAATGCAGCCCAGCTCCAACACGAGCTGCACGTGCATCTGTTTATATATGCGTTAGGAATATTTAGTTCTTTATTTGCTAGGTGGAACGGTTTTGATTCTACCCACGACATTCCAATCACTGGCCGGTGCAAGTGACCTGCAGAATTAAAGTATTTCATATGTAGATGAATACATTTCGTCTAGGCCTAAGAGAACGGTAAAGAGAACAAGTCAATCACCCGGATCAATTCAAATAAAGTCTAACTATTCGAGGATAATATGGTCAAACGATATGAACTGTTGCCGAAATGTAGCCTATTGGTGGCATTTCAACTGAAATGACCCACAGTATACAGACACAAAGATAGAACTCACCTGTCTTCTTCGGATGTTGTAAAATTATAGATCACTTAGTAGCATCTGACATTCCATCGGTACTATAAATGGATCGTATTGGCTTTGAGTATAATACCTTCTTAATTTACAAAGAAGTGGTAATCCAACTGGTTGCATTCATATTATACCTAAGCAGCTCTTATTGGTATTGGTACAGAGGGAAAGAGAACTCGCCTGAAAATCACTACAAATTTGTTCGGGCACTTCTTGGTCAAACGAATCAACACTTTATTTCCGAGAATACCCCCTCGTACAACTAAGTATCCATCATTCTTTTATATTTATAGCGTGCGTGTCGCATTGAAGGTGCACATATATTACCTTGACCGCGGTGCCAGGGCCTAAGAAACCGAAAATCTCTCCTGTTGTTGAGGTAATAAAAATTCTAAACCCATAAACCCTCACGCGCATCACGTTGGAGCTGTAGCCCCCTCCCGCACACCGCGGCAAAGAGACAAAAGTGTTGTCCTAGTCCTCTTGCACTACCTACCCTAAACTCAGTGCGCTTACCTTCAAAGTGAGTTGAAGAGGAACCAGCCTCAGATTTCGGTTTCCTACCTGAAACTTTTAACAAGGTGTACGTACCTTTATTCATCTTTACAGTGCTGCACATGAAAGCATTTTGAGCGAAATGCAGACCCACCGGGCCGACCTTCATCGGTATTTATTCTTCGACACAGTCTAGGGTTTACAGTCAAGCATGCAATACCTATAATTGCAAAGTATACTCTGTGATTGCCAATCTTACATTTCCGTATCCCATCTCACATAAAATGTGCTGTGCCAATGGAATGCAGCAACTGTTAGTAATTTATGCAGATGGTTCCAAGAAGATCAAACCTCAAGCCCTAGAGGTAAGGCTTGTGCACCTGATCAAGTCACTTTAAGTGGATTCCAATAATGTACAGCTACCTACCAAGGTGCAAGGCATGTTTATTTGGTAGAAACTATTAGCCATGGATTAAATGATCAGTATCACAACATAATTAATTCCACTGATCATGCACAAGTCATGATATTGGTTGAAAATGAAGTTGTAATCGCAGAGTCCACAGTGGAGAAACAAGCATCCAACTGATTCATAAATATATTGACTTGCGATGCAGTGCGCTGGCCGAGGCGAATTTACTGTTGCAATTCGCGCCGCATTGCTTTACATTTCTCTTTATCTACAAGATGTCCGCGCGCGATCACCAAGCTCACAATGCGCTAGATCGCCAAGCATAAGTTTGTTGCCATAAAGGGCACTACAACTAGGTGCATAAAGCTAACTCCAGCATTGTTACATTACATGAACGCGTCTACTGTTTCACCACGACATGGCACGCCGTGAATTTGCGGACATGGCGGCAAGAAGTTCAAGTGCAAGTTCACCTCGAAGAGCATCGTATCCGACATGAACATTGTATGCTAATGGCTATATTGCCACAATACCGGCAATCCATATTCACCGCTGGAAATAGGAAGTGTGAGAAATTAATCACTCTCAATTTTTATTTCTCTACCCAACGACCGACCAATGACCGTGAACCCATTCGGAATGGTTTTTCACGCATGTGAAGTTAATCCGTAAGAAGGGAGATAACTATAATGCGGTGTTACGTTGCAGTATGAGATGTACTGGATGAATGTGACTCTTTTACTCACGATAAATGTTTGAAATTGTAAACTCGTATTTTCGTCTTAGCCTAGTCATCGGCATAGTAACAGTAGTGATGAGTCATGCTCGATTACGAATGACATGCGTACAAGTTTACAAATTTGGTTTTGTCGCAACTTTTCACATCGTTTAAGCGGCGGATGAACATTCACTTATAAGGTTCATTCATTCATTAATTCATTCATCGATTGGCTCAACTTTCCACATCATACCATTTATTCCACAAATTAGAAAATTAACGTCGTGCTTTCAGAATGAAGCAAGGACATTTTTACGCCTTGAATCTCACGCGAGAGACATGCACAAGTTGCACTAGGCCACCCACAAAGAATATATTCTTTCATCTCTATCCTCCGCTGGTTTCAGTGTTTTACTTTACCCATATTGCGCGCGCATTATACCCGTTGTTGATCTACTCGTTTTGTTTGCTTTCTGTCCGTTGCCGTACTTTGATTTCATTTATATGTGCGTTCTTCAGCTTTACTTGCCTCGCAAACTGCTGAGCTCAGTATGCTTCTATGTTCTACACAATGGCTCGCTTTGCTACCACAAAGCCAATATTAGTCGAGTCAGGGTAGACACCTCCTCGGAATAGCGACGATTAAAATCTCCTGAAGATGACCGGCATTAAGTTAATATTATTTGTGTGCACATATGGTATGTTTCGCATGTTCGCCGATTTACTTCTCATGGGGCATGCGAGAAGAGACGTTAACCGGTGGTAGTGCCAATTCAGCATACCACATGCTGTTTGGATTGGTTACCTTCTAACATTCGTAGTTCCAGCTTTATTGTGGCTTACATTTATTGCCTTGTTATTTTTATCTGAATAATTCCATAATTCATTGAAATTATGCACTTGCTCCGCTGTGTTTATTACCCCGCGCCGACCCATTAATACGCCGACAATCCTCCTTGGAGCGGCTGTCAATATTAATAATAGCCGGTGAAAAACTGAATTTTAGCTCCCTCGTCGTACAGCTTCCCAGACACACCTCGACAGTGTCCAGACTTGAACAAGTCCAGATTGTTCCTCCGCGTAAACACAGGGTTACCAGCGTCAACTCGGTCTTCGCATGTTTACATGCCAACAGTCTCGCTCGCGCATAACAATGTGAAAGTCCAATACGTGGGCGCCCACTTAATAACCATTCAATTCTACATGCGTGTGCCATAAGAATTACTGGGTGTTTTGGAAGCCTTACCAGTTTTCAGTGTTTTGGCTGAGAGCTTTACGGCTTTAAAGCGTGCGCCGTAAGTGTGGGAAATAAACCGTGAGCAAGAACTGGCAGAATGAATAAATCTTCCTGAAATATGCGCTTTCAGAAATTGCTTGGTGGCAACCCGGCGTCGTTGGCAACAAATATTGGAGCTGTTTTGGCCTTCCTGATGATGACAAGGAACGAGCACGAATCAGCAATGCACAATGTAGCACGTTTCGGCTTCCTCCAAGTCGTTTTCCTCACATCCCGCCGCCACGTATCACCGCTTCTTTGATGGAAACGTGCTCATAAAGCAATCTGTCCACAATTATTATTTTTAATCATACGTCGCGCACACGAGTCCATTATTACAAGCAAATATATGGGCGACGTTAAGACGTGGGCTAGTGGTTGAAAGGTGCCCGACGAAACAAAAAAAAAAAAAACAATCCCGTGTGTAATGTAAGTTATGTGAGGTTTTTATGCGAGGGTGGGTGTGGGTGCGGGTGCGCTGTGTATTTTTAACTCTTCGGCAGGAGTCTAGACGCGGCTAGTCATGATACTTTTAGACCAGGGTGAAGAACTAGACATCCATACTCCTCCGCTATATCTTCGCAGTACATCATCCTATGCTTGACACGAATTGATGAATATGATTGCATTCTAGATTTGTAATGTGTGTGCCATGCCAGTTGTTCGCGTCATGAACCTCGATCACGCTTTCTATCCCATGCATAACTTCGGTATCATCTGTCAAACAATCGAAATATGGGCATTTGCACTCATGGATGTACAATCATCAGATAGTTAGCTTGTTTGGATAATGGAACCACGTAGGAAAAGTAATGTTTGTAGTTTGGGAACGTATATGGAATAATTTGAAGTAAATTTTGTTAGATTGGAAGGTAAACGTGATGACGCCCACTGCACGTCAATGTGTACAATTTGCAGTACTGTACTTGCCACACTTTATCTGATTGTATATTAAAGTTTCCGAAGCTATTTAAACGTGACTATCAGTAGTAGAGCGAGATGATACTAAATGCGTAATTATTTCTTTCTTTTAAATTACGATTTGATGATTGATGCCTACAAGTGTAAACTAAACATGTCTTCCAGATGTACATTTACATCAAGCAACAGGAAGCTATGTGCTCGCATCAGAAAGTATTGTATTTCCTTTAAAAAGTTTCATAATGGTTAACTGGAGCACATTGTTAACCGCTGCATATTGAATTGCTGTTGACTTTTCATATGATGCGATTTCATATGCCCAATTGAAATTAAAATGTCAATTGTCACGAGTGAAGCTTTGAATATTTAAGGGTTTTCGCACACCTTGGCTTCAACACTCGTACGTCATCCACGCACGTTCCGCCCAACGCCGGTTTATTGTATTGCACGGCCTTTGTGCACCTTTTTACGGCGAATTTTATTCGTATCTGTGCTGGAACAAGTCCTTTGTTAGCATGTTTTCGCTCGATATTTACTGGTATTTCAGTTTTGACGATAACGACGCCGAACACGTTCGTAATCAGCGATGCAATTTTTGTGCGCCTTTGTTCCACGTCTTTTGTTTCTTTTGCTGTCCCGTCAAGAAATCAGCAAACTTGACTTATCTGTTATGTTTTCCTTTTCGTAGCCGCGGCGTGCTGTTCAATCATAATCACAATTAAGGTAACATTTGGGTAAATTGCTATTGTTTCCGCCCATATGTAGGTGACGACCAACTTAGCAATCGTACTGGTTTTATGTGTGAACATCATTTTATGGCTGAATAAGTCGAGAGTGCGACCAATAGCGCAACATTTCCGCGAGTAAATGTGTTTATTCCTTGGTTTGCGCCAGATGTGCGCGCCAGGCTATCTGAAAATTAACACGACTTACGTTGCGCAATTTTTACAGCATTTTCTAACCGTCAAGCGGGGAAACCGTGTTGTGTCGAAATCCGCTCTTGGCTAAACCTCGTGTAAATAAAAATATCCGAGTTTCAGCGTGCATACATATGCAATCGTTATTTATCTATTCATTAGCATTGACTATTTCCTAGTCTGGTCGTTCTTGGTCAGTGAGTAGGTGTGCGTTTTTTTTATCGCTCGCTAGCCTCGCGGCGATTGCAACATTTAGCGTCAGCAGCGCAGCGCATAGAACTTAATTTGATACTCATACGATGGGAGATATCCTCTTGCAAGAAACGCGCGTTAGTTTGACATTATCGCCGTTTTATACACGTGGCTACCTGATAGGGAACGAACCAATAATGACAACTACAGCGCAATGACGGCTCGCGCAAACCCGCTGAAGAGGCGAATGAACCTAAATGTGTGTACAAGCTTGTTCTCGCGAGCAAAGCAAACTGAAATTCCGAATAGTCGCAAAAACCATACGCCATACGCTGACTAAAAGTTGCGTTCGCCATTATAGCAGTGCGATTTTCGAAAATACTTCTTTCGCCCACGTTTGGTGAGTTATTAATCGATCGCGTCATTAAAGGCAATCGTTGAGCAATCGCTAAGCAAGGCTTGCAGAAGAACGAACGTTCTTCTGGAGATGACACTTTATAAACAGTAGTGCACCTTATACTAGCCGTGTACACTGTAGATATATACTAAATGGAAAGTCCTTCGAGCGGTTCAAGTCGCGCATGTGGAATCTACGTTCATCGTTGCCAGTGCTGCGTGTGTCTCTCAGATTGCACACGCAATCAGTTGGACCCCAAGGTTCATTGTAAGCGACAGCAAAGAGTCGTTGCAAGCGGGGACACGAAGAAGTCGAGTATGAAACGTGGGCGCAAATTACTGAAAGCTATTGCTTTGCGGTACGTTCCCTTACCGCTGACTTCGCAGCCTTAAAACACTCTCGGTTCTCCGAAGCATCAAATATCCTCTTTCAGATGCAAGAAGATGCAAGTAATCATTTGTAACTTTAACGAGATGATCCAGAATGATCTTGCGGTTATTCTGGTTAATTAGTCCATCATGAGACGCCCTCCTACCCGCTAGCTGGCTTATCACGAGTGTCATATTCAGCTGCAGCGGAGAATGCTTGTTTACATCTAAGTTTTTCGATCCAGCAATCAGTTTTCGTGTAGTTGGAGTCTCCGGCCGGTGTCGGTGCCTTTTAAGGCCTGTTATAATGAGCCCGCGAGCGCGCATACGCGAACCTTAAATTGTTCATACCGCTTCTTAAGCTGCAGCAGCGACTTGCTAGCTGTGTTGCATTCGCCATGTCGTTATTGGATGCAGGGCAAGACAGACGCGCCCTGAGAAGACGCGTATCGCATCTCCTCGCAGACGAAGCGAATATTAGCTGCCCGTTTCAGCTCATGTGCATCTAGTTGCGCACTGCCAATTACAATAAATTAGCATAGTTGTGGTTAATTTTTTAAGACGCATTCCAGGCATCCCCTGAAAGAATATTGCGTTATTTTGAGTCCATTACAAATTAATCTTGATTCTCTTGGGCCAAGGCATGCCAAGTATTTACTACAAGTGAACTGAGTGTGGTGCGAAGACATCAGTGCGTTTAACGCTTCTGTGCAACCTGACGACATATAGAGATACATCTTATTTCATAGAAACGTCCACGATGTGTCTTCGTTGAGGGCGACATCGACGACAGCTTCAGTGTCGGGCCTTCGCGTGGCGCTTCTTTATTTCGTGGAATTGACAGAGGAAACCGCGTACCGTGACATTTCGAACCTACAGATTTTCTGCGTACAGACAAAGCATACCTCATGACTTTATCTTGGAGACCATGGTTTAGAACAAGCAGTAGAAAGGAGCTATAATAATGCGCAAAATAAAACTCCACTCAGACTAAGCAAAAGTCCGGAGCACAGAATCCACATCTAGTCATGCGTGCATCGTTTCGCGCTTTTCTGCTTTTCGGATGACTCATGCCGTCGCGATCGAGAAGTATGTATCATCATTGAGTGAAGAAATACATTCCTGATTCTATACACTTGCTTCACTGACGACTTGTTTCACCACACGGGCTTTTAAACTTTAATTACACTACTCGGGCGTAAAAGAATAAATTAGCGAATTTTATTGAAAAGTTTTATGGAAAACGCATCGCCATAATTTACCCATATTATGGATATGCTTATTGGGTATACATACTGGGTGCGTTAAATGTTTTCCCTTTACTTTAAAATCCTCTAAATTGATTTCTGTTTTACTAATTTTGCTTTCTCTTTGTTACAGGTGAGTGCAGCCAATGTTTTCCAGAGATGATTATTGTTATTTAATGGTTATTACTATTTTTATTTCAATGCATGATGCATCTTTAGCTATCGCCTCGTATAAATACTGTTTGAGCATGTAATTTTGGGTTCGTCTGGCGTCAAGAAACTCGTTTTGCCAGACACCGTTAAATTTTAACGAACTTAAAAAAGAAGCTAATCACGAAGCAAAAATGTCTCTTCTTCAGTTCTTTCGAACATCCTTACATATTTTGAGTCTTAAATGTGTCCCCCACTATATGGTTATTTTCCGGCTACATATATGTCACATCATAGATTTTTTCGTGGCGCATGGTGCGTTTAATAAATGTAGTTTAATTTAGCGTTAAATTAAAAGCTCAAAAACAGTTTGTGCTGTGAAAATAGCGATTGGCTCGTCTGCGGCATCAATTTGATTAGACCATTGACATGTACGTGCTGTGCGATTATTGCGTAGAATAGATTCTAATCTACTTTCTAAATGACCGAATGTGTTGAATTTAAATTTAGAAGGTTTTCAAATGTTAATTGATAATCCCAATGATATCAGTAGTTAGAAATATATTCTATGAGGAATTACAAGATATACGGTTTATCTCGAGGATAAGATGTATCAGCTTATCATCTAAAATTTTATAAGAACTTGAAATTTAAGCACGAATCAAGTCAAAACTAGTATCATAGTTGAAAGCAACACGTTTTGGTTTATTTACTTTAATATGAGTCTCAAAATCTTTAGTATAATTCAACTATTTTTCATGCAAAACACACATTTTACAATTAATTTTGATGTGTTGTGAATTAGAGTGGAATTTGAAACGTTGTGAACTAAAATTCAAGGATTTATTTTAAAATCTACTCAAATTATTCATATAACAAATATTTCTGTTCCAAAAAAAAAAAAACTATTAATATACTTTATTTCTGCAAATTATGAACTCATAATTCAAAGGCAATTAACATTTAAATCATCATTATCTATGTTAAACTACTAATCTTGAACGAAAAGGAAAATTTTAGTTGCTACAATTTAAGAATTGGTTGTATGACTCCGCACGATAAAAACCTTTTTTATAAGAAATATTGGCAGTTGTTAATATAATTGCTCGACTTCGGCTCAAATCGCAATCATTATCTGCTTAGTCAGTATATGCACAGGAAGTGTATTTCATTTCTTGCTAGTATAATCAAGAAAAATCTAATTGGCTAAAATCTAATTATTCCATTAGCTATTCAGAAAAATGTATAAACAAAAACATTCCAGAAGCTGCTTTGTCCAGATACAAAGAAAACAAACACCAGAAAAGCCGTGCAGAAATTAAGAAATGCTAAGCCTGGTACACCCCAGCAAGTAAAAAATAAGGATCCACAGACAGCCAGTTAATTGACTGAATCTTGTACCGCAACCGTTCCACTCTGTCACTAGTTCTTCTGCATGAAACAAGGCCGCACAGGCTGAAATCGATGCAGGAACTGCTTTCGTCGGTATCAGTGAATTCGTCGGAATTTTAATTGGCTTTTGTATTTTTGTGCGTAACTTTTCTCCAGTGGTTCTATACACTAGATGCTTGATGTGTTTTTACATATGCCACGAATATTTTTCGCGTGGTACATTAAGTGAACCATGTGACGATGCCAATAATTCTTTGCGAGATGCCCGTCTAGATAATCCCACGCCGCGGTTTGCACTGACTTTTCAATTTGTTTTCTTTCACTTGATCCGCCTGCCCTGCCTTACCACGACGTCCGCAAGTCGATGGAGAAGATGCAAGACTTCCCGAAGAACGAAAGCGCACTAAATGAAAAACAATGGAAACGAATTGGATGGTAAAGAGTATAAAGTAAGCCGCACCTAGTTCGCTGCCCACTAGGGCCGCCACCACAATAAATGACTTGAAATCCTTTGGGAACTGCTACGCTCTTATATGTTCTTCAGTTTCTTGCGCAGAATTTTATAGCGTAGATAAATGCTGCATTAATATGTTACATTGATTTTGTTTTAACGTCTGTAAAATTTAATTCCCGCCGGTATAAACTGCCGGATTTACATTGAAAAGGAAGGTGTAGGATGCAAGTCGATACCGTTACCTACACATGCACCGCGTGTGGGTGCATTCACAATGGATTGGCTGGCACTTTTTCCAAACGAGATAATTAAGCGCCTTTGTTCGTATGTTGGACGAAATTGCTGTTTTATAAAAAGAGATACTGCACAAAGAGGCGCACGAATGCTACAGAATTGAGAGATTTGAGCGTAAATAAATGCTGCGCGAGGCATTACACGCTTCTTAAACAATAAGCACTCCTTAAACCATGCGTGACACAAAGATTAATAATAATAAGTCTGCGTTGAATTACCGACTTAGGTCCGTGCAGCATAATTATAAGTCATTTACGTCATTGAATGTAGATGCTGAGGATGACTTGGTAGAATGCGAGGCATCTTCGTTCTTTTGATGGCCAAAGGGAACATCACTATATGAAATTAACATGATAAGGACATACTGAGTTTGCTGCACACGCAGTTCATTTTTTCACTACACCACTCCGCATCATCCGACTGTCACCCAAGAATGCGTGAAGTTAATGAGTTTGCGGTTAACGTACAAAATCAATGAATTAAGATAGATTGTATTCACTTCAATATCAATTGATGTTTGTATTTCAATTACTTATCTAGGGGATCAGTTGACAGTTCCTGGAAGCCCTTCATAACTGCAAGTTGCTTTCATTGAATTCGCCAATTTCGGACGACACGTGTCTACTTGTCACCGATCAAGCTGGAGTCATATCAATGTAGGGCCTTCTTAACAATCGTTTGATGATGCCTAGTGTTTGTGTTACATACTTGATATTGAAACTGTAATGATCATTCAATTAATGGATCATAGTGCCACCTAGACATGGTACTTTTTAATTCGGTACTATCATGCAATCCATGCAATTATTGACTAGTAGTACTAGTGGGTACTTGTATAGTACCCGAAAACTGGAAGCCCTAGAAGCATAGGACCCCTATGCAAGCTTAATCTACTCACAGTAGACGAACAGTAGTCCACGAATTCGTTCGTTCATGAGGGTTCTGAGTCATTTCAAAGCACGAGTATGATTTCATTTGTTTTAATGAGAAGCTGAATTGATGGATTTGTCGAAAATAGTCCGCCGTCATCACCTCCCCTTATTTGGGGCTCGCCATTAATGCAGCTGTAACGGTTGCAGATTAGCACGTTTGCATTTGAATAACACCAGATGACGGCATCACGCACATGAATACCACAGGAAAAATACTAATAAATAAATATTAATCACCGATCGACGAAATTATGGCTACATTGCGTGTGTTGCATCCAATAAAATAAAATAAAATACGGAACGTGACGGTCGTGAATAATGGTAAATAAGTGCGGGCTTGTATCTCTACAATAGTGTATGCCAAACAATTCGAATATTGATCTGTTTTTCCTGAAAACTTTTCCGTAAACGACAACTATCTTTCTTTCGCTGCGCGCATTGCCAACTGGCAGTGGAATCGCGCAGTCTACAGCGGAAATACATATCTATATTCCTGTGTCTATGCAAGGATGCCAGGAACAGTCTAGAAAGAAGAGAAGGAGGTGGATGATGGTCTGTTCGAGGGGAGGAAAGGTCATTGCCTGAAAATTGGCACATTGCCATAGGTTTTCACGAACTACGAATAATGTGTAAACATGTGGGGAATATATTGAGGAGTTGACAAGGACATTGATGGAGGACCTGAAAGAAAGAATTGTAACAATTGAATGTGGATCGGATTAATCCTGATATAAAAACCACTTGGGATCGATTTTTAATTGTTTCTTAGAGATCTATTTGGTTTGATTCTATTGATTTGAATAATTAAGGTCAAATTTCATAGTCAAGCTAGATTAGAGTAAGGTACAACTATGAAAACGATCAAATAATAATAATTTCTTATCTGCAGTTGCAAAATGTTTACTAAGCATTTTTCGGGAGAGAATATTTCATTCCATTACATGGTGTAAAAAAGTTTCCAGTAGCCAACGAACCGAAGCATGACAATTAAATCTAAATCTTAGTTGATTATTCGCATATTCACTTCATTAATAATCATTGTCGCGTGATGGTAATAAGGCGCCATCAAGCGAGCAGTTTGCGTTAAAGGAATTACTTATTCATATTGCCACTTCTATATAAAGTTGGTGCCATAAACTTTCATCAGCGGTTTGTTTATTGTGTGATATGCTGTATCTTCCAAACATAGATATCACAATATATATATATATATATACTACACTGATAGTAGTGACTTTTATTGGCGCCAAATATAGTTGTACTAACGACTTGCTGCTATTTGATTGTAAATTCAAGAAAGAACTATGACTGGAAGACTTCATTTGTCTCATTCATGACTGGATAATTAATTTTATTGATGCAGCTCTTCCAAGTCAATAGGGCACGTCAGCTCAAAGGCAAATAAACATAATCTAGTTAAATTCAATTTCTAATGAAATCATGTTTGATTGGAATTATACACAGCTTACCAAATCTATCAGAAGGTCAATGGTCAATATCAAATGAAGCAGACATTTAAATGTGTCGACGAGTGTGTCTGTTTGCATTTGAGTCATGGCATCTGGGGAGTACCAATGTTTACGTAGTTTGAGAATATAAAGGTTTGCTGAATTTACATGATTGCTTTTATGTTTTATGCATCAATATAAAGCATTAAAACGTATAAACAACAAACACTTTGTAGAACTTGAAAATAAATATTAAATTTATCAGAAAGTTGAAACAGACACACGAGTAGTGATGTTAACAACAAAAATACGGGTAACATACAATATTCTGGAAATGGAAATAATTTCAATATTTGACAAGGAATTAAGTGTATGAGAAGAAAATCGCAATGAACGAGCTGCAGCCCACGAAGGCAGGCGGAGGCGGTTTTAAAAGATTTTAAAGAGTCAATCACAGCGTTAGAACTTCTTCGTCTATTACTCTATTCTACAAAAGATGACAAAGGTGATAATCAATATATTATATAAAATTTGTTCTATTAATGCCTTGCTTGAATTCCAATTCAACTATATGGATAGTACCTTGTTTCTTTTTTGCAAATTGCCATTACTACACATTTGACGCATTTGTTAAAAACGAACAATTAATGTTGCAGAAATAATGAGCGAGCTCAGCTAATGCAAATAAATCATACTTAATTTGTTTTCATTGAAGAATTACTCACACTAATTTAAAGCTTACATTAGACTTCCAGAATGTTGTACCACAACCAAAGTAAACTACTTAGGGGTACTGGTTGATTCTAAATTCACATTTGCAAAGCACGCACAAACAATTAAAACAAATATCAAAAAACGTGCTGCATTCTTTCGAAGCTTAACTTATAAGAACGAAGGAATTTCGATTGATATGGCAATGACAATTTATAAAGTTGTTTGTAGACTTATTTTAGACTATGCATGCATGCTCTTGCATCAAAAAAAAAAAAAAAAAAAAAAAAAGGAAACCTGGAAGTGGGCGAACGAGGAGCAATTCGGATAATTTCCAAATTAAGACATCCTAATAATTCATTACACAACTTGTCAAACACAAATTTGTATTCAATATCCAAAATATTACCAATTGAAATGAGACATAACGAAATAACAATAAAACTGTTCACCACAATGATCCCACTCAAGTTCCACCCTCAAAATCCTCAAGAACCATTAATTTCACGCATTCGAAAACTTCTACCCAATTGAAAAAAATTATTCTAACTATTATTGTTGTTATTATTATTTTGTTGTGGGGTTTTATAAAGAAAGATTTCTATATTGTTTTTCCATTGCTGAAGAACTGTTAGTCGTTGACCTTGTATATGTATAATTCTATTGTGCGATTGTATATGTACAAAATATATTATTATTTCACTCAAACAATATTATCGAAGGATTAGTCTTGATTTAATTTATAAGTATGGTTTCGTACATTTTAGCCTAATACAAAATTAGCATCATCCTTTCGGATGTTTTAAGGAAGCCACTACGATTATCAATTAATTATATTCATCATCATGTCTACGAGTTTCATCATCTCAATCTGGCTGCTACTGGAGCACTTTCAAATATACTCTTCCATAACTTATACAAATAAATAACTCTTAAGTGCATTTTAAAAGCGCACACATCCAGCATGTACAAGTTGCCAGCCAGAATGTCAGAAATAACACCATTACAAATATGCCCATTATAGGCATGTTGTGGTAATATACGCGTGAAGCACACGCGTTGCCTATAAAGTGCCCCTCTTTATTTATTAATAAAATCAGCTTCACGCATATGCTTAATGCGTGGTGGTACAAATTCAGAGTGCGGTCTTCAGTGAATTTCTGTTTTCTTATCGTTACGCGTCCTAATAGGCACTTGGCTACGTGATTCTGGTGTTGTTGATGGAAACTAAAGCGCGTGCTACGCGGCGGACCTCCTTCCGCGTTGTCGATTACGAGAGCAAATTATACTCGAAGAGCTCAAGCCATGATGTCCATAATGCAGCCCGCTTTAGATTGCGTGCCATATGGGTTTATAAATATTTTGCTTTCTTCTTGCGCGAGGAATTATGACGTGCAATGAACTTCAGACACTATCCTATCCAGTGTCCAGCCCCGCCTGTCTGCCAATGCAAGTCCAGCGTCGTACTCATCACCTTAATTCCACTTAATTAATTTAATTGAAGTGCGAGCACAATAAGTGTAAGCAATTCACCCTCCGTATCTGTGCAATTAAGAAAATATATTGTTCTAATGCCACATAATATCAACCAAAGTAAGATCAAGGGAACAATATTAAGTCAAGACTGCGATTGTAATGGCATTATTCATTCTTGTTGTTCGTACATTTTCGATTAAATCATTCTAAAATATTCATTGATTAATAAATCTATGCATGGCTAATACTTCAATAATATGATATTTGAGCATACACCAACTACTATCTTCCCATTTCCGATTAAAGGTTTTGCCTTTCATTGAGCTCGCCTGCTTATTTAAGATGCAAATCATAATTATTACTTCACAGACTGCAATAAAAAAACACATCCCGTATGCAAACATTGCAGCTAATGTAAATGTAGAGTTTCTACATAAGTGGCTAATAAGAGTCAACGACGACGATGAATAAATTTCGAGAGAACTGCAATCGATTGCTTGGTTTATTATAAATGATTAAACGTAGGCATGAATGGGCTTCGATAAATTACACCTTGAATTGGAGAAAATTACTGGAACATGCATATTCAATTACTGTTAATTATATACTATGCGAAGCCTGTGGTACATTAGCGTCCTTAACCAATGGTTTGCCGTGGAAATGTGTACGCAACGTTGTGGCCATTTGTTGATTTGACTTCGCATGATATAGGATGAGAAGAATTAAGTCTCACTGGTAATACTGGTTTCGCCAGCTTAATTTTTGGATATTTTTGTTCGATTAATATCTCTGCGAAATTACTTTCGGACATATGCGTGGTAGGCAACATCGGTGGATTGAGTTGTCGACCCAATTTTACGCAAATAGCACCACTCACATTCTAAATAAATACAGTGAATGTGTCGCATACCACGTACAAAGACGGATCAGAGACTTCAATTGTGAGTTAAGTCATTCATTAGTTCCCAAACTTATTTTAGAAAGCTGTTGCAGTGATTTCCAAACTTCAGGTGGCTGAGCTTCGCAAAAAAATGAACTAAACTTATATAAATTCTAAACGTTAATATACTAATATATTTTATCAATTAGAGTTTATTATTTGTCTTTTTATTTTTCGTTTCTGCTCCATGTTGATATCGTATAAACAAATTGATTACAATGTAGGTCAATTTGCACGTGGAAATAATAATTCAATGCACGTAAGCTTGGAATAGTACAAGACTGTAACCATGGGTCGTAAACATTATTGTTCTTTGTTTTAAAACCATATCAACCTGCTATTTCCAATAATAATCACAATCTACGATGTTATTTCTTAAAGCTATTTCTTCTCTAGTTTTCGGGATATAACGGTCCTTTCATTGTATCTAGAAAAATTGAAGACAGGCAATAACTTCCGGTGCGATATAATCGGTAACGATGTCAATATGAAAGACCATGTTATCAAGGTAGAATAATGTTTATATTTCAAAGGTGGTATCCATGTTTGCTGTCTGGATTGGTTGGTGCGTATAGTTGTTTGAACTTTACACCCATACATCGTATTATCGTTCGGAGAGATTCATCACTGGTAGTTATCTTGACATTCCTGCAGTCACTTCACCTCCGAATGACTGAAGCTGCCGTAAATCCGTTAGCGATACGAATCGCAATCCAATCAGTTGCGATCAACGTTATGAAGCGTATCTTCATAGTCGTGGCATCGTGGGCTAGTGTGGGCCTCGGGAGACCTACGACGTTCGTTTGCACAGCCTAGTGCGCTTCTTACTTATCATTGATTGCCATCAATAGCGCATCGGTGAGGTCTCTCTTTACCTCGAGCTACGGTTGTCCCACAAGACATTTCTCTCATGCAGGAAACTGCGTGGCCAGGTCTACAGGAATGGGAAGCGACTGCAGTGGAGTGGAGTGTGTTCCAGTCTGCTTTACTGCGGAAGCGTTGCTGTTTCTCGTACACATACGTTCGTATAAGGTGTTGTAACGTTAACTATTTTTTCTACCTCTGCTAAACAGCGACGTATAAGGTCATTAGAAGCAGTAATCCAAAAGGTCGTCGATATTGTACGAGATAGTAAGCGTTTGTTACGCAGTCTAATGTCATCACATCCTGCATTTTGCATTTCAATGCATTTTTCATATCAGCTGGCGGTGGCACAATGTGGAGTGTACTTGTATACCATACCTTCAATTCTAATTCAATACTAGACGTGTTCTAGATAGTCTAGAATACTGTGCAATTTGGATAGCATTTATTGTATATCTACCCTGGATAAACGCCCTACACGCTATTCTCCGACGCACCCCAAATTCCCGCACCAGTGCGACCTAATTCCGACGTACTTAATTTGGTTTCTGTAGAATTCAGACGATTGCTACGATTCACACCCCAAATTCGCGTTTGTCCAAATGGTCATGCTTAGGTCGGTTTTCGCTCGTGGAAAGCAGACGGCCTATCAAACATTGAAGATAGGTAGGACTGAAAATTATTTGAAGAATTGTTGAAATGAATGATATTCATTTTATACTATGTCTGGGAAATGGTAATACCTACATATATTTGTCGAGTATATGAATTATCTCTTCTACAAATATTTATCAAGCGCTTTAGGGTGTTTTATCATGTGTAACTGTGGAACATACGCTCATTAGATATAACATCTGGCGGAGTCTAGTAAAGATAATGTGCTATCAGTAGGTGATACAAGTATAATTTGTTTAATAAGATACCTACAACTTGTTTTATTTTTCTTCTTGGTCTATTTCATAGAAAATTTTCTAATACTTTTCTTCTGACACACATTACTGCGCCCTCACCCTCATCATTGACCTATCCTCCCACAAGCAATATCTGACGTTTACCGATTCAGTTCCGCCTCATATCATTTGTAAATCTGTGCCAAATGCTCCCAGGAGGAATACAATTGATACAATCGTTGCTCTAGATAGTGCAGTGTACTGTAAAGGACGGATGCAGTATCATCGACGACTATTAGTTTCCCTTAGTACACTTCCCGAATCTTACGAGTTGCGTAATTGTAGATTTATAGTGCTTTCAGTAAGATAGGGAAAGGTCTACAATGGTTTTAGCTGCAGTTTCGTTGCAGTTACATAAGAATTACAGATTAGATTTCATGAGTTTTCATGTTTTATTTGTTTGTTTGCAGGTTGCTGATAGGCGCACCTTTGGGAAACAATCTTCAGCCGAACACACATCGTTCTGGGGCTCTTTTCAAATGTCCAATCACCCCGCAAGGAGAAGACTGCGTGCAAGTGGTGACAGATGGAACACGACGTAAGTCTTAAACTTTATCAATTTCCAGTATAATGTTATTCATTCTTTAAGACAAAATATCGGTAAATGTCCGTAAATTATAATCAAATATGTCTTTACAGCAACTTGTTCTGATAGTTCTAGTAGCTAGATATAAATTGACAGAAGCACTGTAAATTATTTGCAATTTCAGTGAATATATTGAACATATGTAAATTTGAAGATGTTCTTAGAGAATTGAAATTAGAGACTTAGATGATTAGCTGTATGTAAAAGTAATTGTTTTCCATTCTATAAGTTGTAGTAGATTCTACAATTGTTTTTTCTGACTTCTTTTTACAAGAAGGAATCAGTTCGCTATAAACGATACACACGAAGCCACCAATTCTCTGCGATATTGACTGATTTTTTGTTTTTTTGTTACAACAACGAATGTTGCGTTAAAACGTTCGTTCTCATACGGTGTACGATTGTCTCACACACACACTCTCTCTGTATGAATCGTCCAGTGCCAAGCGGTCAATACAAGCGTAAGTTGTTGGTAAATGTGCAAAACCTCTTTTTACATAAAAAATAGTTTATTAACTTCATCATTATCATGGCCAATGATGAATTTTTTCATTTGTAATTTTTGCTGCTGCTCAAATCACGAAATCGATCGAATAATCCGATTGCCAATGCCGCAGTTTGTTTTTGCCAAATTCACTTTGACTTTTTTGCCTTCCTTCTCCACCTGCGACTTGCCATGGTGTTGGATGTTTTGTTGACTTCTTGTTGCATGTGCTAACTTTAATGTCTGAATGGTATGCTTGCAGTGATGACGCTTTTTGTGCATGTTGTCTGTCTAACATAACAATCTACTGATTTGTATATAGTCCACTGATTGTGTATTTTTGTGTTTTAATGCAATTCGTTTACATTTTCTTTCGTATTGACTGAATTAAACTCATAAATCAGCAAAATATATATTCGCTAGACCTGCACAATAATAAACGCGATTTATTGTATATTAATAGCACTTAAATTCAGGTAAGAATTGTTTAGCTCGTTTGTTATTGATGGAGCTCAATAATGAAATTTCTGCGTGTTCATTTCCGTGTAAATTATCTACTTTTAGCGTTTAATTCTGCTTCCTGTTCATGAAAGCAAACTGTGAATACTTCATATACCATTCGATTCAAATCTGTTCCATTATCAATTTTTTTTGTTGATCATTAACAAACGAGTAAAAAGAGCCTCAAGCCAAAACTATGTATGCAAGTTTCAAACAAAAAAAATCATTATCATTAGCGACAAACAATATTAAATAAATTCAAACGATTGTTAATATCTCATTTAATAACAATTAATTACAATGAAACTATTTAAAAATCTAATGTAATATTCGCTCTAGACAATGACTTGAACTTGAATTAACCAATAACTTGAATAACTAGTATTGAAATGTTAATAATATTAATAATAATCCAAATAAAAACATATTTAATCAACATATTTAAAACATTTTTAACGAAATAAATAATACTAGTAGGTTAACGATATAACTATAACGTTAAGAAATTCAAATTAATGTCAAGTTTTTAATTCGATTAATATTGTTTCTAATTAAATCATTTATACGTAATTTGCTAACCATGAAACTAAGGTTCCCAGTTTTAAGTCTTCTCGACTTCAAGTAGAAAACAAGTTTGCGTTGAAATAATTGAACGCTGAGATAACTTCTTGTCAGCCATAGTATGACTGATTGACAGTGAAACTAATTGCAACAGTCACATTGCACATTCTAAACAACAATATGAATTTAATTAGTGTGAATACATATTGGGCATGTATTCCAATATACCATATTTAGCTAGTTCTGTAACAGTTTAGTTGCTCTTCCTTTGAGTTCAGCTGCAGGAATATCAGCAATGCAGAATTGACGAATACAGCTGCACAACCGCAACTTTCTAAATGCACACATATTAATATTTGATTTTGTTCATGATGTGATGTACATATTTTATTGAATGCATTTTGCATATTGTATATTTTTGAAATGAATTAACCGACATGTAAAGTACAACATCAACCAATTACAGATTACATGAAACTCATACAATTGCTACAAATTCATTTTCATGTGGTACTGGAATCAAAGGTTTCCATTGTAAAGAGATATTGTACTTTTCTCTTGCATCTTTAATATTTGTATATTTTTAACTAACACTGTCCACAATATCAATTGGAACGGGCGTTTATTTTCGCACTGTGATTGTAGAACGTCAAGACGATTTCTACGATGATATCGAGGAGAATTACTCGAATGCACTACAGGGTCCTGGACCAGATGAGATTAAGAATGGTCAATGGATGGGAGTGACAGTGAAGAGTCAGAATCCAAGCCAAGGTGGCAAAGTGATAGTTTGCGCTCACAGGTACATAAAAAGTCCGAAGCTTAATGAAAGGCATCATGGTCTTGGACTATGCCATCTATTAAATGGCTCCTTAGACTGGGAAGCAGCTTTGGAACCATGCGAAGGCAAACCTATGCAAAAGTAAGATTTGAATCCCATATGTTGTATATATGCACATTACTTTATCGCTATTTACCTTTCTATTAGTGAACATCTAGAGTATGCCTATTGCCAGGCGGGCACTTCATTAGCATTTTTGAAAGACGGCACTGCTTTAATGGGGGCACCAGGACCCCACACTTGGCGAGGTACAATATTCGCCAAGATGACCGTGGGGGATTTCTTATACATGGATAAAAATTTCTACTCCAGCCCATTGAATGAAAGATCAGAACCCATTGATAAATACAGTTATCTGGGCATGAGTGTTACCGGTGGACGGTTTTTCAACAAGAATGTAACAACCTATGTTTCCGGTGCGCCAAGGGCTAATCTAACCGGGCAAGTGTACTTCATACAGAAGGAACCTCCTCGAATTGAAATGGCGATTCGTTTTATTCTTCAAGGGAAGCAAGTCGCATCAAACTACGGGTACGAGTTACTAGCAGTTGATGTCAATGGAGATGGTTACGATGACCTTTTCGTATCTGCACCATTCTACTTTAATAATACCGTGGGTGGTGCAGTGTATGTGTACTATAATTTGCGATTCTGCAAACAAAATTATACGTGTGAGCCTGATGAGGTTTTATATGGCAGAGAAGAGTCCAGATTTGGGTTTGCATTAACGTCACTGGGTGATATCAACAAGGATGGTTTTAATGACATTGCGATTGGTGCACCTTATGAGACATCCAAAGAAGATCGCAATACATCAGGTGCCATTTACATTTACCTCGGTGGTCGTGGGACGCTGAGTGAACAACCACCAGCACAAAAAATTGTAATTCCTAACTACGAGACTATCGGTTATTCCCTAAGTGGAGGAGTGGACATGGATGGAAACGGATACCCTGATCTCCTGGCGGGTGCTTATGGTGAAGACATGGCTATTCTGTTCAAAGCAAGACCAATCATAGATATTCTCATTGAGGTACGTGGGGACGAAATGAGAAACATCGATGTGAGCAAAAAGCAATGTCGTGCCGATCCAAGAAGCCAGCACTCATGGTGTGTAAACACTTTAAGAAGCATAAGATATAATTATATTATATAGCTAAACAAACAATTTTTACAGTTTTTCATTCGATCTTTGTATACGGACCAGTCATGGTGCTCCCCCAAAAGAACAAATGACTTATACATTGATAGCTGATCTCGGAAAGACAAAAGGACAATATATTCGTGTGCGGTACGATGACAAAAGTGATAATAACACATTGGTCAAATACTTCACAATGAATAGAAAGATGACATGCCATACGCATACTGTGTATATCAAAGATAGCATTCGGGATATATTATCACCAATTGAAGTAAGTCTAAATTAGAAGCAATTTTTTTAACAAAACCTTTAATGCATATATTAAATTGTAATGTTTACAGTTTAGTGTTGAATATAAATTAGTGGATTCCCCTCATTCTCATATTTTAAATCAAACGTCCAAGAAATACTTCCAAGCTACTTTTCTGAAAGATTGTGGTAGTAATGAGGTATGCGAGAGTGAGCTGAAAATATCCGCTGGTCTTGCAGATAGAAGTAAGTATTACGGGGCATGATTGATGTACTTATTAATTTTATGCATATTTTCAGCAATCGACGAAGGGGAAAATTTATATTCTCTTGATCTTGGTAATGTGGATGAGCTTAATGTGCAAGTTAACGTTTCAAACGCTGGCGAATCCGCTTATGAAGCTCAGTTATTTATAATTCATCCTGAGAGTCTAAGTTACATTGCCCTAAATGAAAAATTGGTAACATTTAAACTATCTTATTGAAGATCTTTATTTTACTTGTTTATTACTTTCAGAACGATATTAAATGTATTTACCACAATGAGACTTGGATTGCTTGCAACTTAGGAAATCCGTTTGGAAAGAAAACGGTTTCATTGGGACTGCGATTTGAAAAGCGTATAACGAACAACAATGCTGGCATTTTTGAGTTTACAACATTTGTTAATACAACTTCCAATACAACTGAAAGATCCTCGACTAAGTCCTCTTTCCAAGTCATGGTAAAAATAACACCTTATATTAAAATTGATTCTTCAAGTACGCAGTACGTCAACTACGGTGGAACACTTAAAGGAGAATCGGCGATTACATATTTTGAAGAAATTGGTTCGCGAATTGTGCACATTTATCAAGTTACTAATGAAGGCAAATGGCCTGTTAGTAATCTGACAGCTACTATCGACTGGCCAATACAAGTTCAAAATTATAGAGACGTTGGTAAGTGGCTATTGTACTTAGAAAGTGTGCCCGAAATAGAGTTTGAAAGCACGAGGATTAAGTGTGAAGTAATGGCACCATATCGAGCCAATGAATTGAATTATACGAACCGAGCAAATCAGAATGATAATGCACCGGAAAATATGATAACGGCTCCTTTGTCATCTTTTACATCTATGCCTGCACCATTCCAAGTAAGAAAAATTCGAGAGATCGGTGATGAAGTTAATGCAGTAGAGGAAGAGATTGTACCTGCCCGCCTAATGGTTGGTCCTTGGGAGAACGTGAAAAACAACTATACTTTTGTAAGCTTCTAGATTGTCGTTTAGATGGTAGTTGCTATTAATATTTTCCTATATAGGATTGTGCCAGAAATACTGCCAAATGTGCCAAAATTAAGTGCAACCTGCCAACGGTTCCTGAAAATTCCGGTGTGATTATACGTATCTTCTCTCGACTTTGGAATTCTACCCTTATTGAAGATTACAGTGATCGATCTGCGGTGGGAATTGTCTCTCAAATCCACATCAAAACTTGTTCGGATACCACGTGTGTTGGCCTGGAGGATAACTATGCAACAGTAAGATACCACTTCTTCTAACAAAAGTGCATAAGTAATAAATAATTTATTTTCAGGCTGAAACAAAAGCATTCTCCATTGTGTCTGAAGTAGAGAAGCCCATTCCCTTGTGGATTATCATTGCAGCTATAGTAGGCGGAATACTTATATTTGCTCTGGCAGCTCTTTTCCTATGGTGGTGCGGTTTCTTTAAGCGTCATAAACCACCGTCACAAACAGCTCAAACTGAAAAGCCAAGTGATGAGTCACGAAATTTACTTGCTAAGTAGCAGGATTATCCATAAGAAAACTAAGCATTGCGAGTACTTCCTGAATTTTATTAAGAAGATTGGCATTCTCTGCGGCAATTTTAGCAACTACCTGTTAGGGAATTTGAAATATAGTATAACATTGCTAGTTTTGTAAGGTCGACTGTGATTTATGCAGCTGCTAACCATAAGTGTAAAGGTATCGCCATTGCGCACAAGACGATTGTAGGAAATACTTACGAAGTGCATAAGACTACATACTTCTTATCCGTAGTGCGTATAAAGTTTAAACTGCCATATTGTATATTAGTTAGTGTAGTGCCCACATTTCAAATGGCCTTTTCCTATTTATTCCAAACAGAAATTTATTTACAATAATTGGCATTTGCGTGCACGCATTATAATTGTAATTTATTTATCGTATTTGATTATGATTAGTTTCAAAACATTTAATTATTTGTATAGACTTATATATGTATGCATACAAGAATACGAATTTGTAATTAAAATATTATCTGTTAATCAAAGAGCGTTTCTTTTTCTACAAGATAAGAATGGGACCAATCTATTGCCTTTCATTTCATTGCTTTTCCGCGATGACCATTATTAGCGAATAATAGCATCGTGAAACATCTTATGTTAATTGAACTTTAAAATACATATTCATTATGTGGATAAAACTTAAGCAGAACAATTACTAAATGTTGATTTCTAAAACGTTTTCGGTTTGTTGCCTTCTTCAGTAAGGCATTACAAAAAAATAGTACAACACTTACTTAAGTTTCTTCACACACTCAACGATATTTTGAAAATATGATTGAGTCGTATGCATTTCTTCCGTTCGTAGTGAATTTAATATAAGAATTGCATCTTATATTAAATTAATACCATCTTCCATCATAAAATTGCACTTTATTTTTACAAATATTAATATAGTGTAAGTCAAGTAAATGATTCGCATAGGCCGATTATTATATCTTTTGTATACGTATTCGTTCGCCTGTACTTAAAACAAGTCCTATATCACTCCAGAACCAAAACATCAGACTCCCGAATAGATGGATCTTCGTCTAATAAATTCTCGTCAACATCATCCTCGGATGCAGCCACATCTGCATTTATAATTTTAACAGTCGTCGCACGCATAATTTTAAGAAGATTCCACTTTTCTTGCATCACCGCCTCAATTTTATCAAACTCGCTGCGAATAAATTCGTCCAGTGCCTTGAGTTGATTATCTACGTGATTGTTTACTTCTGAAATATATTCATTCAGTTCAACATCGACGTCCTCTTTCAAATTCTGCATGAAAATGGTGATCTGGTCTTTACTTAAAAGGGACAAGAGCGTTTCCGTCGTCACATCAGTTCCACATATAGTATTTCGGGCTGTACTCGTGCTATTTGTTTGGCTTTTACTGCTAGCTGTAGGAGTCGTATGGGTCACCATTTGCGAAGGTTGCGAGCTCATGCTTGAAAACCGCAGACAATGAATGCGATGCTTTTCGTGAATATTCATTGTATAAACTGGCGTCCGAGGATTCGAAGATTCAAAAATGCAGACTTTGCCATTAGCCGTTCCAACGCCGTAATACTTCGCATCATTGGAATAGTCGACAGCAGTTAATGGGCTTTGCAAGAAGCAGCGGAACAAGCATTTACCACCAATTGTATCAATAGTACTAACTCTATACTCTTCATCAACAGTGACAGCTATTTGTTTATCCTGTTTCGGGTAGAAGGCAAAAGAGTTGAGGGCTTTTGCCTTGGAGACTGCCACTGTCCAAAGCGGTTCGGCTTGATGTACATCCACAAACATAAATTTTCCTGAAGTTGTGCAAATACCGAAGGAGTCTTGCACATATGGATGGAAACGAATCCCCGAAGGAATTTCCTGAACATCAATTTGGAATGCTACATTATAGCAATTTAAATCCAAAGCAATTACTTGCCCACTTTGACATATCACGCCCAGATACTTATCACAGCAATTGAAGTCCAGCCCGAGCACAGGACCCGGCACATCATACAGTTTCATGATGGTCTTCGAATGCGTATCGTATAATGCCACCGTCCCCAATGCGGTACCAATCGCCACAGTTCCGTTGCGATTACGTGAAAACAATGCTACCGAAGCATGATCAATGGCAGTGATAATATGAATAACTTTAATGTTCTTGGGATCTTTAAGACTAAGTATATGTGGTAGTCCTTCACGTTCTAAACATATCATAAATGCGTTGTTTTTGCTCCAGGAAACGCTAACGATATCTCCACCACTTAAGTTGTAATCCTCTAATGGGGCATCGTTCGGCCACTGAGTGAATTTAAGACTGCGTGCTGCTGTGACGAACATTCTATTACGTGGTGTTAAACCAAAATTATCGGATCCAACAAGAAATTTCTTTGGCCTCGCATAGAAACACAATTTTATTTACAAAAATGTTGAAGCTGCGCCAAGCGCGTAATTGACGTACATTAATTCCATTTTAATTAAATCTTTCTGTCACATATGTTAGTTGTTTATTTATTGAAATGACACGCAAATGTTTTAACAACTCGAATTCATATATCGTTGCTTTTTCATTTCTTTATATGCTTGGACTATTTCCGATTGTTGCTTATCTAACTGACGCCGTAAAGCTGCAGGCAAGTTTTTCCTTTTACCTTTCGTATCAATTGCTTTGTTTTGAATATCGCTTTTTTTCTTCTTTAGAGGACGGTCTGATTGCGGAGATTGCCTTACCAGTGTGCTATTTCCCCCTTCCTTGAAAACATTCTTAAGGAGTAATTCTTTAGATCCTGGCTGTAAGTATAAAAAATAGTAGGTTACTGATGGTTTAGACTAAAACTAAATTCTTACCCTGGGTGCACAAAATGTGTTCTCTGCTTTTTTTGGTCTGACCAATGTTGGTGGGGCATGTGCCACCTCACCAAATTGAACATACTCATGCCTGACCTCAACTAGATCTTCTATAGCATCCTTGCTTTTGAAGTCCTTCTTAATTTTTTGTTTTCTGAGCTTTTTCTGACTATTAGTCAATTTTTCCTTTTTATCTTCGAGTTTCCGCTTCTTTTTCTTCTTCTTCACTTTAGAGTCTTTTTTGTCCTTCTTTACTTGCTCTGCAAACAATTCCAAAGGATCCTTTTGCCTCTTCTTAACAGTTTCAACTTCCCCAGTCTCTTGATTCCTTTTGATATCAACCTTGTATCTTTCAGAGAAAGCACTTTCCTTAAGAACATCTCGTACAACCTTATTAACCCTTAACATAAAAGACCTATCTGATTCTCCATTGCCTTGAACATAGACAGGTCCTGCACCACCTTCTAAACCTGCTTGACTTGGCTTGAAATGAACAGGTGCATTTTTATTTCTCGGTTTACTTGTTTTTGATTTCTTCAAGTATTCACCTGATTTTACTTTCTGTTTCAATTCTATTAATCTAGCTAAACTCTTGGGTATTTCTTGATCATTCTTATCAATTGGAGGTGCATTAACTTTATCTTTTATCCTAGTGAATTGAAAAAATATTTTATGAATTCTTTATTTTAGGGTAATAATATTCTTACTTTTCAAAACGTTCTTGTCGTTGTTTGTCAAAATCTCGTACACCACGATGCTTCCTTCCTGGAATTTTTCTCCCCATTTTATTTAATTAAAGACTTTCCAAGATCCAATATTGTTCCTTGATTACTTATGTGTCGTCCACATGTAAACAATTGTTCAGGTTATGTTCGCCTTCGCGTCCCTCAGTCGGCTTGATCGAAAGCTTCAAAGATCTGATTCAGATAAAATTGAAATGGTTTCAAAATTAGTTGCAAATGGTTACGTATAAATTTAGCAGTGGATGTTGTTTTGAACACTTGTACCTTGAACTTACTATTTGCTTCAAACCACAACATGCAAAGTGATAATATATTTTACATCCAAACCTATCATGGTGCTTCTCCAAATTTGTATGTTATTTAATTTATATTTTTCTAATGTAACACACATACTTTTAGATTCAAAAGCAACATCTTCACCCTTGCGTCGAACAATGAGACTCCTACAAATCACATTCAAGAATGCAGTGGGGCCAGAGACTAAGTGTGATGATCCCAAGAAAAGTAAGGAGAAATTTCCGGAAGAGCCAACTACATGTTGCATGTCAGGCTGTGCCAATTGTGTTTGGTTGGACTATGTTGATAAGATGAGTGAATATTTTAAGGATGGTGGAGAGAAAGCTGTTAATGATATTGAAGAGAAGATACAAGATCCTAGCATGAAAGCTTTCTTGCTTACAGAGTTAAGAATGCGCAATAAGTTTAAAAAACAATGAGTTACTAAAATAAGTCAAGATGTATATAGGAATTTCAGTGAGTAACCCTTATTTTATTTAAATATATGTAGTAGAAGTATAATTAGTGTTAGTAGTTTAAATTAGAAGGATTTTTGCACCTTCACTAGGTTGGCACACATAAAATGTGGCATTGCCAGAATATCCTTTTTTCAAATTATCAATCAAATTGTTTGCATAGTGCTTGTATACCTATAAAGTGAAATAATGGATATTATAGATGTGATTGTATATTACAACAATAAGTACATTACCATGGTTACTGTGCAACCACCAAAACCACCACCTGTGATTCTACTTCCTAAAACTCCTTCGTTTTTTACAGCGATATCAACCAACTGGTCGATTTCCGGGCAGGAAACATCAAAATCATTCTTTAGTGAGAGATGACTCGCAGTCATAAGTTCACCAAACTTAATATAATTCTTATCTTTCAACGCACGAGCGGCTTGAGTGGTGCGTTCGATTTCAGTTACAACATGGCGAGCTCTTTTTACAATATCTTCATTTGTATTGACGCTTTTCAAATCTAGAACAGTGTCGAGAATTTAGTTTTAATTGCTAATTGTTCTTAGATGTAATTTACAATCAATGTCTTGCTTTGTAGCATCCCTCAAGTTGACTTTTTTTATAAGAAACGCTGCTTCTTCGCATTGCTTCCTTCTCGTGGGATATTCACTGCCAGTTAACTCATGCTTCACATTGGAGTTGGTTATTAAGATTGCAATTTCCGGATCATTCAATGTAATTTGGTAGCTGGCCATTGTCCTGTTCAAGGTCGGCTTTGTTAGTATGGATATTACTTGTTTTGAGGAAACAAGCTCACCTGCAGTCAATTAGAAGCGCATTTTCCTTGCAGCCAATCATCGAAATGAATTGATCCATGATACCACAGGGTACTCCAGCATAGTCATGTTCAGCTTTTTGGCAAGCAAGGGCTTTATCAGTGGGCATTACATTGCAGCAATTATCACCATTCAATGCATCCAAGAAAGTATATGTTGCTACTTCCAGAGCGGCGCTACTGGACAATCCAGAGCCTGTCGGGACACTTGATGCAATGACTGCAATGAAAGAGGGTTTGTCCCCAATGTAGTTGGCAATTACTCCTATAACAATAATAAATGATTTGAAGACCATTTGAGTTTTAAATTGAAAATTTTAGAAGCAAATGTAAAGATTCTTGGTACCATAGGTACCAGCACTGGGTAGGGTTTAGGTAAGATGGAATGGCAAGAGAAAAACACAAGCAATTATGGATTGTTAATCTAATCCAGTTATGCTAGTTAGCTGAATTTGAATCTTAGTTTTCTAAAGCATTTGGGAGAAGGTACCTAAACCTATAAGAAAATCTTCCCACCTTTGACATAATTAGCCCAATTGGGTTTCCCCGGCCTACAAACATATATTAATGATCTTTTATTGGGCATGTCAATTGTTACTCTTCTTGGTTCATCAACGTCCATATTGGTCGTTAGCACAATAGAAGTCTCACCCACAACTTTGCATCCCACTATTACTGTCACCATCGGCAGTGCCTGCAATCAAGTTATCGCCGTATATTACCGTAAATTATTAATAATTACATATATCGATATGTACCATAGGTAGTACGAATCCATCGTTGTAATCAGTATGCTCTCCGATTAAGTTAACTCGGCCAGGCGCAGCGGCTGCAACTTGTGGTTCGCATTGAAATTCTTCGCGAAACTTTCCAATTGCTTCTTGAAGAAGTATCTCCAATGGTTTTATCGGTTCCATTCTTTCGGAAGAATATGTTTGTCTTGAGTTCTACGAAATTGTTACTGTGCTAATGTTGTGGATTAACTTTATTACCAAGCTGCAACAATTCTCCAAACGTAATATGACTCAAATGAAAGCAAAGAGAAAAGGAGGTACGCGCATTATGCTTGTTTTGCTGATTAGGTTCATATAATCTAGAAACTGCCTCCAATATCTGCCTTGTGCAACAAACACGACTCCTAGCGTGCCGTCTCATCACAACCGATAGCAAAGTGTTCGTGATATAATACATATGAACGTATCTACGTATTACACTTGTAAATGCGTTTATTAAATGGAGGTGTCAGTATATGTTTGTTTTACCGAGTTTGAATTTCAAATGCACAATGCAAGCATAAACAAACAAGACAATTTTAATCGTATTAGCCATGGAAAAAAAACACATGTTCATTCATATGTCACTTCATTCAAATCAGTCGTTATTCGAACGCCGTCGGAATCATTGCCCCGTCATCTCTACAAATTATACTCCGTATTCTACTAACTTACTATTAATCATGAGTGAATTATACCCCCGTGATCCTTTAATAAAGGAATTAAAAGGTATGATATCATATTGAATAATATAAAGCCTGTATACTAGAGCCCGTAGGCAGTGGCGGATTTATCAACCAAAGGAGCCTAGACAACCCCTTCGAAGAGCTTCCTTTAAATTTACTGTGCCTTTTTTGCGCTTTTTGCTTTTAGCAGAAAATCCGCCACTGTCACCTGTCGTGTTTATTTGGTATAAATCTCCTGCAACTGCTTTCGTAATTATTCGTGTAGGATATACTGCGAAATTTTTGGAAACCTTCTCCGCCGGTAATGCTATTACCGATGCCCATCCGCTTCTCTTATCATTCGAGGGGTGTCTTGAAAATATTTTCTACTGCTCGATCAAAGCCCAAAGCGGTCTCTTCGGATATCGGTGGGATGGTTCCGCTTGGCGCTGGATTCAGAAAACCGATCAATCCGATGATTTCTACGACGAACGCTATCAAATATCACGCGTCATTGAAAGCGTCAAAGGACGCAAAAATGTTTTAACCCAAGATGGAAGGTTTCGATTAGGGCTTCGTTATTGCTTAGTGCGGAAATGTCTGCACCGACCTATTGAGCACCTCGTAAGATATCTTACAGTGTGTGTACATACAGGTTTCTAATTTGTATTCTGCAGATGACTACCAGACTGTATGAAAAATATTACATGATTGACGCCATCCTTGGAGATGAAATATTAACCGAAATACTGCTATCCGTGATCTATCAATTAAATAAAATTGATTTCAAACTAGACTTAGAGAATTCCTCCATGCTGGATTTGACCTGGGAATTGCCACGAGTTATAAACGTTGACTTGGTTCCAACTAGAGACCTCGGAATTCGCTTCGAGTAATTCGAATCCCAAAGTATTAAGTTCTTTATAACGATTAGTTTGTTTATAGATTCGCAGAAAATCGTGCTATCATTCTGAGCATTAAAGCAAACAGCGTGGCAAGCGAGCGGGTAGGTACAATTGTACAAAATGTAACAGGAGGCATGGGCATGACAATACCCATTTATAATTATAATATAATGATTTTCAGCCGGAAATTAACATTGGTGATGTTATTATAACCGTCAACGACGAATTGGTAACACCATCAACCAATCGTATGTATTCCATGCTGAAGACCGATCGCATCAGACCAATTACTTTGGAAATTGTCAAGGCAACAACTAATGCCGCCGACACCGGCAAGCTCTATACTCCAATGATCAAACTTTACAAAGATGTAAAACTTGATCCCGAATTGGTGCGCGCATCTTTGAATCCCGCGGGGCCAGCTTCTCCAAGATCACGTGGTCCCATTCTTCGAAGCCTTAAATCTCTGTATGCTGTGCTGTAATTTGGTTGACCCACACTACTTATTTTGTTATTCCTTAGATGGGATCATAATGTAGCAAATGTTCTAGAACGGGCTTCAAAGTTACGTACCTTGGGAAAGTTTGTGTTGGGCGTAAAAGTGAAGCTAAAACAATCGACAAAGAATTTGCGACCTTCTTTTGGCCGACGTCTTCGTCGTCAAGACAAAGCCATCTAAAGCAAGATGTGCTTTTGGAAGTGGGAGAGTTGGGAATTAGAATTAGTAATATTGAGAAAAAAACATTAGTTGAACGCATCATGTATATGGATATCACGGCTTGTTCAAGTATTACTTTATTACCTAATCATTTTGGATATATTTCAGGGTACTTTAATCTCTATAAGATTCCTGCTTTATATTAATGCATGCTTTAATTATAGGAAAGCCAATAGCAATCTTCCGCAAAAATGTTTGTGCTACTTTTATTCGGCTCAAAATTCTGAACAGGCGGCAGTTATTATGAGATTAATGGGTAATTCTTAATTTTTTTCTAATTTTACATTGTTAATGTGCTCCTCATTTTTCTAGGGCAAGGATTTCGGCGTACAAATTATGCGGTGTAATTTCAAAATTCCAAATTTTTTATAGTAAGGGGGTTAATAGTTTATAGTGTTTACAAGCAACATATACATGTGAAACTATATACCATATATACCTATATTTAAACATTCAATATACACTAAAATAATTATAACCAAATATTATATTAAATAAACATATTTAATCAGTTTTGTATATATATTTTTTGAGTATTGTTGAGTGTGGTTACGAAGTGTTTAAGATTCATTAGGTTGATAAAACAAAACTATAACATTTACTTGGTATAACTTTTTCGGCTTGTTGTCTTCTTCAGTATGGGAGTAATTTATGATTTATTTATTTTCTAGATTAGTTCTATTGAGTGGAGCGTGGTCGGCTGTTTCTTCTGTCGGGCATGGGTATTTTGGGGATTAAGAGATTAGTCTTAATGGTTTAAAGATTGTTTGGAAGTGTGATTGAAAATTGGTTTTAACAAGTTCTACAAGTTAACTTGCAACTCTTGTCCATCCATTTAGAACACATGCGCGCTCTCAAAGATCCCCAAACTTATTACTCTCCTTTTGCTAACCACTTAATGAAATATTACACGCAGGTAACAACATAGATACAACACTAACAATATTAAAAACAGACAATAGGCATTTAGCCATAAAAGTAAACCTTCAGATCTACAAACACAAACTAAATAACCCAAAACTCCTTAATGAGCACACCCAGTCACACTTCCAAACAATCTTTCAACCAAGTTCTTACGACTAATCCCCTAATCTCCAAAATACCCATCCCCGACAGAAGAAACAGCCGACCACCCTTCACTCAATAGAACTAATTCAGAAACTATATAAAGCGGAAAGAATCAAAAATTACTTCCATACTGAAGAAAGCAATATGTCTTCAACGTTTTACCAAGTGACTAAAAGAGAAAGACTAAAAGTGTTGTGAAATTTTATCAATATAATATATATTTTTTTATCGAATGGTTATAAATTTTATTCATTTATACACCATAGCTCTCCCGAAAGACCCGCTGAGGCAAATCTCGTAGCAAATACGCACGACGGGTAGTGCGTATTTTTCATAGCCGTCCTTGAGATTTGCTATCAAGAGCATTACCGGTACCTATAAGAAAAACAACAAATTAAATAAATATTTTTATACAATTGTATTGCGAATCACACCAATGAATGATTAAGTAATGCGAAAAACACTACCTTTGATGCACATTTGGTGCATTTGAAACAGTAGTCGTTGTATAATGACAATTCAAAACAATGAATATATAAATTCGTAGAATTAAGTATTCCTTGATATATTTTATCACTCGGGCAACAAAGCTGCAATACATTGTTCAGTCAATTTGAAAAATCATTCCACGTCAATTCAGCAAACGAGACGCACGTTAATTGCGAGAGTATTTCAATTCGTAGCCGCAAATATGGGCAAGTGTTATATAAAATTAATATAATATTAATTATAACAGTTATGATAACTCATTACAATTTTCGCAGAGAACTTTGTACGCAAAAATATAAAGAAGGTGAAGGAACTTAGCGAGAAAAATCGCATTAAGCGAGAGGAACAAGAGAATGCACCACCCAATCAATGTTTTAAGATTACTTCTCGTAGCAATGAGAATGCAAAGGAACTCAAAGCTAAGAAAACAGGAGAAGGCAAAGAGCTTACCAGTACCATGAAGAATTAATGTTAATTCAAGAAAAAATTTATACACAAAGGTTGTATTTCAACCATGACAAAAATTTCTATTAATTGTTGACCGTTCACGGTATTAACCAATAACAAAATCAATTATTAAATTAATCAACACCGAACATTTATATTGCTGTCCGAGCATGGGGTTGTATCTCCGGAAGAATAAATTAAACAAATATCTTTCCATAATTGTATTGATACTTGATAAGAACAATTAATACAATATATCACAACAATAACAATGAATAAATTTTGTATAACTTCTTTCCTTCTTGACACTATTGAATGTTTTTCTAATAGGTTATTTTACAATATCATATTATATTATATTTTGAGCATAAACATTCGTTAATAGACTTGATAATAAAACGTCAATAATACGTAATTATTGACAAGGATATAAAATTACACAAAAAATGTACAAATATATGCAAAGTACATTGGTAAATAAAATATAATTTGGAATATATTTGTGTGCCGTCCTAGCTGCAGTTGATGGAGTCCTGTGGCAAATCATCATCGTACAAGTTACCTACGCAATTCATTTCAATCACTTCAATCATTTGATTTTTAGTTAAATATTTACAAAAAGAAGATGAGTAAGATTAGTCACACCGGGTACAAAAATTGGTAAGATAGGTAGCGTCTTAGATTTTTTCCACTTTATCAATGAGATAATCTCGGGACCCCATTTCGCTAGACGTGCATTGGCAGCTGTCACGGCAGCTGGAATCGCTACAGAAACTGTTATTGCGAGATTCGCAAATTTCAATGAATTCCTCTGCGATCACCCTGTCGAGTCCAGTATAGGTTTTTGCAACATCGGCTTCAGTAAGCTGCTTGTCCTTGGATTTGCTGCGGGATCTGGAGCGGCTGGTATTGCTGTTGTTTTGTGATTTTGGTGCTGGGCGTTCCCTCAAAAGACGACGGTAATAATGCTATAAAAATTTAAGAAAATTACTTATCTCCAACCGCAATGCAGATGTGATTATTGTGATGGATTACTTACATCGCGTGGTAGACTGGTAGGAATAAGTGGCGACGGTACAGGTCCTAATGGAGCTGGTATCAATGGGTACACTGCAGGGCCCATTACTTGTTGTGACAAAAGAATCGGCAAGCCTCCGGATGGCTACCAAAGAAAAAAAGTGTTATAATTGATGATTTGTTTACAAAATCGAAAGTGCGATAAATCGATGACACCACATGCCGCTTAATCTTGCCATTAGCTTGTTAGTAAAAGTCGTCAAAGATGCAAAGCGTATTCTCGAGCTACGTTGCGCGGCAGTCCATCTGTGTTCCTAAATTTCACTTTTAACTTTCCCTTATTATTTGACATTAACATCATCTCGGAAATATCAGACTGGTGTTTAATTTGTGTCGTTTAACCGGTTCCAATGATGTGTATCACATTCTATATTCAATCCGGTATCTTACCGGTGCAGATCTCGGGTGGGAAGCAATTCGATTTGTTAATTCTGGAACATTTTATACTCGATTTATGCGTTTTTGCTTTGTAAATATATATCTTTTTAAAAAAACTAATAACGTGTTTCAGGATACTTTTAACATAGCAACACCCCTCCCTTTCATTATAACCGGGCTTTCTTGGGGTGCATAGCCTCTAACCTGTAAACCCACAAAGGTTTCCTGACCCTACCCGCGTCGCTTACTAAGAGTATTAACGATGAATATATTCCATATTTATAAAAACAAAATCTTCAATGTAAATAGAAGATACTAGTAAAAACAGGGTCAATTTATTGCCTTAATCAGACAACCGCACATAAAATAAATAGGTAAAAAGCCAGACACATTGAATGCATTTATTACAGAACCTGCTACTCATATGGATCACATGATTACCTCAGATAAACCTTAGCCTTAGCTATAATAATACTCTTGGTAAGTGTTCTTCAGTGAGCCTCCGTGTTTTCGGTGTGTTGGCTGACCAAGTGTGTCATATCGAAAGTGTTCACTACGTCTCGTTTTCGAAAGGTGCGGCACAGAATCGTACCTGATTGTACTCATTTATTATGGCCGGGCAATGTGCGCGACGCCTTCAATTAACTTGCCACAGTTTGGTCAAATTCCGTCGAATTCCAACGTGTTTGACTGTGTACTTCAACACGGCGTAGTAGTTCTGTTGCGTACGACGGAAGCAATGAGTGATTTAGCTGTCCATCGTAGAATGCCTGAGGCCAATGATTTCTTACTCGAAAGTTAATTAACGACGATAAAAAAAAAGGCCAAACAACAATTTTACTCACGGCTCTCATATTATTTGGCAAGTGAAGAAAAATTTATTTTATGCATGGTGAGATTTACAATTACTTTAAAGCAATCTATTATTATAAAGAGATTTTTAAATCGTACTGCCACAACTTAATAATTACGAATCGTACTTGTATTTTTATTTAATGTTCAATGCGATTTTAAAGTTGACTTTCTCTTTCGTACAGTACTTCTGATAAGCAAGAAAATAAAAATTGCAGGAACTTTGCGACAGCTTCTAAGTCTTTAAAAAAGGAAATTCTTACGAGGTCATTATACATAACGTGCGGAGTTTGCATTGCGTTAAATTAAAATTCAACTATTCATTAATGCAAACCTAGAAATGCAATAATCTTCGATGCGAGGAATTGGAAATCAGTAGATATATTCTACTGCTCATCGTTTAATATACCAACGGCAATTGTAAACGCAAGCGACTAAGAGTTCCAATATTCTCAAATAATTGCCAAATCTATTGTTTTAGATGACTTGACTAACTTTCGAATATTATCTATTGCTCATTGATGATAAATTTTCTGGGTATCTTGTATTAACATTGATTGAAAGCCACCTAGTGATTTTGACTCGCATGTCTAATTGTTCTGTAAGGTTGACGAGACTGACAAATATCAACATTTTGTATCACTGGATGAAGAACTGAAGGTACATGCCTCTGGCTAGTTTACTTCTACAAGAGCCGCAGGAATGCCTTAAAAGTAAGAAAGCAGAACGATTCAACAACAAGAATTTGAACTCTAACGCGCACAAAAATCACAAAACCAACACCAGTATCAAACATTCTGCAATCATTGATATTTTTCTGTTGTTTACAATTTAATTGCACATCTCACAGCACACGAAATAGAACCGAACACGGTAGAAACAAATGCAATAATTGCGTATTGCGTAGCCACACTGAAGAGAAAATTTTAGTCGTAATAGACCAGAAAGAATAGGAATTTTGGTGCGGAAAAAAGTTAAATGAAAATAGATTGTTCGTACACGCAACGTGACTAATTAGGAATCATTGCTAAAAGCCGTTGCATAGATCATGCTAAGCTAATTTGCGCATGCGATGTGACAATACACGTTACAAATAGGTCTTCCTCCTCTGTCCCGACATGCCATAAATGAAAGCAGATAGACGTGCATGTAAAAATGCGAATTGTAAAGTACAGCAATATTCATAAATTTACTTCATTACTAATTTATGATGAGCTATCCAATTAGGAAGTACAAAATGAATATTAATTGTCATCATGTCTGATGGTAATTAATTGACCAATGGTTTGTTAATTGATTCGTGCGAATGAAAATTACTTTCAACTGCATATTGGATGTTATTAACATTGTGCACGGACACAGTTATGTGTTGTATCACTTTTCCTACGCTTACATATACTCGTATGTAATTCTAATTGAGTTTTCACAACGCCTTGGCTCTCTATTAGTCAATCAAATATGTTTTATTACAATGCTGTGGTGACTATACATTATGTACTCAACTAAGATATTCTATTTATATATTTCAAAGAATGACAATTGAATTTGAGATTCATTATCTACTAGATAAGAAATGATTGAGTGAACTAATATTTATATTTGCAATTGTGCCATTTTTGTGTTACTATAAATTAAAGTAGAAATGTAATTGAATTATAAAGAAAAGAAAATCTAATTCGTGATTCAGAAAGAAATTGTACATTATATTAACAAAAATAATTTTTGCATTCCAGCTATCAGTTTCGTAAAAGTTTGAAAATGTTTCATAGGGAACCACGTGGAAAATCTTGAAAATTTTTTTCACGCATAAAGTAGCTAATTTTTCATATTGTTAAACTTTCTCTTTCAATTAATTTTTGAAATTACCTTCATTAATCACACTAATAGATTTTAATATTTTCTTATTATTTTATAATATCTTATTTTTAATTTGATTGATTAATTGATTATTCTTCACAGAAAAATCTGCTAAATTGCCATAAGCCTACAATAGCCTACAATTACAAGCCAAGCCTTCATCCTCTTCATCTTGCATCATTTAAGCGTTCATTTAATGCTTCAATCAAGCAGTTTATAATATGACGAACAAGCATTTAATAAAGATTAACAACGATAATTATGCGAGAAATTTACAGCAACGCTGGCATTTTATGGATCTCTTGATTATCAATATTGCGCCTTATTCATCGCGGCATCAATTCAATGAGTAATTCTCATGGTGTATGGTCCTAATGTTTGTCTAGCTGTCGTACGGCAATGTCTTTCAATTACAAGGCAAACTACTTGAAACCGAGGAATTCGAATATAAATTCCAGTCATTTATGTTGTTGGTGGCATTCACATAAACGCATTGACTCTTCGAGAACCAATTTTTTGTAGGACGTTAGAGCATCTTTGCATTGCTCTAAAGCATTGATTTGTTTATAAAATTTATCAAAGCGGTTCTACGCACCTCATCGTCTTAATGCAATTCTTTTGGCTTCCAATATAAAGCGAAGTTCCCGCAGGTATTAATTTACAATCGCAAATCGCAAAATCTTTAGCAAGATTACTTAGAAGACTTCCCGGATGAATGTTTAATGTGCTTCTTTGGCCAAAGAAACAATTAAATATCATTTCCCTTGCTAAGTATGAGTAATCAAATAACACTTGTCGATTGGGATAACAGACATACCTTGCTATGTCGTCCCAGTGTGGATGGTGCATGAACGACGTAGATTGGCTGCACGGTCTGCATGGAATGTTTTCCCAACCACGAGCTGACCAAGGAATCGTTGCCGCCGATGCGCAGGTTCTCGTGGAGGTTCTCCTCAGACGACTGGTGGAAGCAAGGGCAGACAATGCGTGCGGTTTTGTAGGAAGCAATTGCGGCGCAAATGGTTTCGATTGCGGCGATTATGAGCAGGCCCACGTTTGATAGCAATGCTGGGTAGTTTGATGGTATCACTTCGACGATGTCCTCAGTAACCTGGCGAAAGAGAGAAGTAATATTAACCGTTATAGGAAATAGTTTAGATGATTAATTGAAGTAATTTTCTATTTATTCATTTTATTCGTATTATTATTAATGGGTTGCAATGACGGTGTTATATATCAAGAAAAGATGTTCCTGTTGATGAAGAAATGAGTTGGAACAAATTTAAAACAACTTAATAATTTGGACTTTATATTTTTAATGAATGGTTGGTATATAGTTTGTGCTGTATTAGAATTTGGAAATTGTATTACGTCAATTATTGTCCACATGTATTAATGTCATTTGCAATCAGCATTAAACCTTTCTTCTCGCGTCTTGAATATAAGCCACTCTAACCTAGATAATTCCATTTAATTAACACTCACCTGTACGCGTTTCATATGTCAATACCCTACCTGTTATGCGCAGGCAAACAAATGCAGCGCGTACCTACATTCTTGCAATTGATAATCGAAATTAGCAAGACGCAAGCAGGGCAGAGCAAGGTTGTTGAGAAAGGTGCGACCACGCGCTCAGAATTGAAAATGTAATGACCTACCAACGTGCAACGAAATGGAAACAGAATTTCAATTATCGCCGGCCGGTACACACCGAGAGCAAGTTTGGAGCCGAAATGCTGCAAGTGTGACAATTGCTAGAAATCAGGGTAACATTAGGCCAGCAGGTCATCAAGGCAATTTCGCTTTCATGTTTTATGTGCGCATGAAGCAGACTCGCTGGTGCTTGCTGCGGGCATTCTTTGAATTTATAGCTTGATTATGCTCGTAGCATTTGAAAGAAATGAGGAGCGGCGAAATTACAATTGATTTCAATTTGCAACTTTGTACTGGCTTGGCGTTCATGCAAGACGTCCTTGAAGTACACTAATGAACGATTATTTAATATTAAACGTATGATGTACAATGCAGCGACATGTGCTCGAATGAATGTGGGAAATCGCACGTGCTTGAACAAGTGGCTTTGACAATGTAGGGCATTCTTTCAATCACGTTTGCAATGACTGGTCACATGTGAGTAGCCGGGCATTCTAAGAACTACACATGGGTTTTCTTCAATTTTGCAAGATAATTAATAACAACACATTGTTGCAATAGAGGGGAAGGCACGTTGAATGAATCGTGTGTATCAACATTAACATTCGCTTTACCAAACCCATATAATGTGGGCACGTAACGGAATGTCTTCGAATCACGTTTTTCGCCTTTTCTTGCACTTTTTACTGCGCACCACTCAGCCTCATACATCCATTTACAAACAAATCACTTTATACGATACCATGTGCAACTCTAACCTTCCTAAAGTACACCTCAACTTATACAATTGCAATCCGCGCTGGCAAGAAATTTATCTACTTTTAATGATTCAGGGTCATGGGAACATTCAACATTCAGGCTTTGCAAACGCGGGGCAATCAATGAGAAGAAGAGGAAGTGAAGATAGTCCAATAAGATCTGGACCCAACAAGCAAGTAATCTGTTCTCCCCTCCTTCCCCCGATTGATGGGTAGTACATGAGAGACTGACCTGCGTGTTGCTTTCAATGATTTCGCTCTTGTGGACGTCCCGTGCGAGGCCAGTGGCGGCTAGTACCAGGACCAATTGGGCAATTGACAGCGTTATCAAGTTGAGGGTGAGGGAGACGGTTTGGGCGACTTTTTGGGCTCCTGTTCGTAATGGACACCAGCTTTTTGCTGCGGCAAGGATTCCAGCTGTTCCGGCGCTTACAGCGAGACATCCACCCCAAAGACCACCTCCAATCTGAAAGAAAAAAGTTCTCTTTAGTTCTAGAATTTATTTCTACATATCCATTTCGTAGAATTGTTAGAAACAAATAAATGTTTGAATTACATGTAATCAAGTTATCTAGAAGTGTAACATTATGTCACTTGTACTTCTAAATGATATTGTAATATGTTCCTCAATATAATCCATAGTAAGTAATTATAATTGTGGTTGGCAACAAGTCACAAAAGCCAGTACATAATATGATTACATTGTGTCACATATTCCGATAAAAGTTTTCTCCAAACAAACAGCATAAACAAATTTCTCCGTATCGTATAGTTAGTAACGATAAAACAATATGTCACATGTAAACCTAAACTTTAAAGTTTTTCATATCACCCTAGCTTGATGCTGTCAACACCACCGTTTGATTAGATTCCAGGTGAACAGAAAATTACTTGAATCGGATCTCCCTTTTGAATTGAAGAAAATAAAACCCAAGCCATTAAATAATAACCATCGCATGTATCATATTTTGTGTCCAGATTGTAATTATTTTCATGTTGCATTATAAAAAGCCTGCAGCTAATTAGAAATAATCAAGGCATTCTTGGCTGCGTACGAAAGAATGAACACGGAGGTATCTTGAGGTATCCCAGCCAACTGGCAATTGTGCGTCCAGAAAAACAAATCGTGACCAAGCAAAGATACTTCAAGCAGTCGTTTTTACATTCTAATAAGCGCCTTCGAAGCTCTAGCTACGCGATTTGGGTAGTTCTCTATTATTTCTCTATTCTCTGCCATTGTAAAGCGTTCCTGCGATCTCAATCCGCAATTTAAAGTAGTTTAAGGCTGATTAAATCGTATTAAAGTTGATGTAAGACCGACTTCACATATCCACCAAATTGTACAATAGGAATTTGCCTTAAGGAAATACGGAATGCAGAGTAATCAAATAATAACATGACACTAGAATAATACGAATATTAATTGCTTTCCATTTCAAGATCTAAATTTCTAGTTTAATATATAAACTTCTGTCATGTTTCACGAAAGCAACGGACGGTTACGTGTCTCTGCCGAGGATGCAGGAAATGATTATAAAAGAATTAGCGGTGTGCGTTCTCAACTGGTCCCTATATTGTAACGTTACAGAAAAGACAGTTGCCAGAGAGAAGCTACGTGCATCTGAAACTATAGTGTCGTAGTGTATCGAGTAATGTTTGGCTTTTTTCTCCTAGCTGTTTTAACCCGTCAAGATGAACAGGAAGCTAATGAAGGAGAATGTCCTACAATGTCATACCGAATATTGCTATCTGCATGTATGTCTTCCAGAATTAGCTTCACTGCAGAATAAATGCAGAATTAGCCCTGATGCAATTTATAAGGCTTCCGTCGCGCCTGCTGCGAAACGATTTTGTTGCAATTAAGAGCACAACACTGGTCACCAGCTCGCCGGCCAGCAAGATCGGTTACCGGTCGGTCGTAGTTTTGTTATGTTACTACATCTAAAGTGCTCGTGGTGATGACTGAATGGAATCCAGCGAGTTCCTCAATGGCCCCAAGGATGCAGCACATCCTCTCTCGATTACGCTGCGAAGCGCTTCGTATGTGTAGTAAATACGATCCCAACGTACTCGAATCTCTAACCACCAGCCAACACAACTCGCAAGACATCCCGTCGTTTATGCTTCATTTCATGTATGCTGATCATAAATTACCAATGTAACAGCACGATTACAGAATGTCTCAATGGGCAAAAATACCACAGTAGATGCCCACACGTATGGGGACATGATATTTGTCTGTAAGATGTTGGGTCGCTCTAAATTAATTTGATTTCAAATCAACTATCCAATTCATTCTGTTATCATTTTGGAACTTTCGCGTTAATGTTCGAGTCACCACTGGACTTAGTTGAACGCTAATTGAATGCACTCTGAGTGGGTAGGCTCAGTTTAATCACGTTTAATCACGCTTATGGTGTTTACTTATGCCATGTGACCGTTGTCGTTTATGAATAGAGTCACACGTGAGTAACTCGAATGCAAATGCAATTGGAATCAATCTCAAGCACGAGAACTTGTGCCCGTCCTGCGTACCATTTGAAGCCGTTATTAAAATTCTTTCTTGCCGGGACGTTGAAAACATGCATTAATATAACTCCATAATTGAATTGAATGAAAAGCTATAGAATACAATTACGAAACATTTGAAGATAAGAAGTATGAGCAAGGTATAACAACACTGTTGTTGGTACACCCATCTCAAACAAATTTGGCAAATAAATTAAATATGAAAACATAGAATTACAAAAAAACAAAAACATTAATGATCAAGTTAACAAATTAGTTACCTTGACTTTATTAAAATATACATGCATTATTCTTTTGATTTACTGCAATTATCTTTGTGTTCCAGGGAATTAAGTAATGAAAATCATATACAAGATTTCTTTGATTGCGGTGATTTATCAATTGGTTTGTGAAAGTAGAAACTCATTTTGTTTATATTTAATAAATAATTATCGCTGTTTTCCTTAACGCACTCCTACGCTTGTTTAGGTTCACTTGCCAAAGACACGAAGTAATTTCACAGCATATAGGTTGCTACTTAATCGCACCGCCGACCAGTATGTACATGTGCGTGCATGTGGTTTAATCGACAAGTAAGGTCGTGGTTATTAGACTGAATATTGTTGATTATAGATTCGCATTCAATCGTCTACTTGGCTATTTCGCGTGCTTCACTTTTTTCGCTTGTTTGATCAAAGCATTTTCGTTCAAAACTCCGACGAAGAGTTGTAAACAAAGAAGCAACATTTTTCAGAGAAATCTTGGTCTAACGAGAACAAATAGTACGCGCACGTTTGTGACATTTATAATAATTGAAGCCAGTTAAATCTAAATTTATTAGCAATATTGAACAAGATATTGCGATTTAATGTGGAGCATAGCAATTAAGTAGAAGGTAGACAAGCAGGTTAAGACTTTTTATCTACTCGTAAAGGTACAATTTACGGCGTCCGAATCCAGCGTAAGTCAACCATCAAAAGAAAATTCCAGCAGCGTGAACATGAAGTACAACGTTTTTGTGTGGCTTAGCACCTCAATTAAACAGTCAAATTAATAGACGCGAGAAAGTTGTACATATTCCAATCTTTAAGAAGATAAGCAATGATGTTTACAAATATATGTACTTGTACTTCAAATATTTAACGGATTTATTGCTTCTTGGTAACGATTTTAGATAATAAGAATAAAATGCGATTACCTGAGCTAAGCTGGCTTCATTCATGATAACCAAGACACCAAAAGTGCACATCAACAACCCCAGAAATATTTGCATTAAGGCCAAGTACAACAAAACATTGTAACAGTTTGGCTCCACAGGGTCAGCTTGTGGGTTTAATGCAGAAACCTTTTCATCTCCAAGCTTGCGTTTTGATTTAGCCAGTGAGTTCATGGGTGAATCCTGGGGTGTCTTGCAAATTAATTGATCCGTGGACATTTTTGTGCTGATGGTAAGGTTGTTGTCCATTGGTTGTATGGAGGGCACCGGTGAAGCGCTTGGTGGCGGTAGGATCTCATGCGGTATCTGTTGACGCACTACCTCGGGCTTAGCAAAGTTTTCGCTCATTGTGGCAGATATCACTAACAAATTGCGCGCGATGCTGCACGCGGCTTTACAACAAAGTAAGCAGTTCGAAAGTTTGCGAAGAACTGACAGGCGGAACGAGCGGCGTGCTCGTATAGTGCGAGACGAGGATTGCGATTAACACGATCCGGCTGCGGCAGAATGGGAGGCGGTCGTGGTGCAACGTTCGACGAGATTCGAAAAGTCTAGGTTCCGACCATTGCCGACGAAGAAGAGGCTTGTCACAGCGGTACGCCGAGTAACTTTGAAGTTTCGCACTTAGAGCATGACTAGCCGCAGCAATAATCTCCAGCGTTCAATTACCTTCAATAAAGAGCAATTAAGCACTATCAACTAGTCTTCGAGCGTTTTCAGACATCCAGCTGCATCAATTTGACCAGCTAATGTGCATTTAGAAAAGATTCATATCCCTACTCTTATGCAGTACGAGAAGATCATGATGGTCATTTCAATGGTAGAGGTGGTTTGTTTTATTAGAGTATATACAATGATAGTCGAGCCAAAATTGCAAATAAATTTTGATCTGCTGAGTTGCCAAGATTACATGCGCATAAAACAATCAAATACCACAGTTAGAAGATACTTTCGAGATGCATCTGGTAAATATAGAGAAGCCAGTAGAAGTAAAATGCAATCGGGAAATGTTTGCGTGTTGAGCATACAGGCAAAATTCGTAGCTTTTGTCCCCATTTAAGCCAAAACCGGCAGGTCTTTCTCAAAACCATCTTCAAGTAACAGTCTGCAAGTTGTATAGGTCGAAGCACTCGCAAGAAAAGTACGTAAGAAATCTAACGTCTTCGTATACAACATAAGCAATCGGTACATTTATGGATGCAGCTTTCACCAAGCGCGTATTTGAATTCGATTGTGACATGACGTTGTTTTGTTTTAGCTTACATTTTATACTGGTGCTTATAATAATAATAATAATAAAACTATTGGTTTAGTACCGAATGTTATCAGATGCAAATTCGTGCTTCAAGAATTCAAAGAATTTGATTTAGAAATGTTACTCTAAACATCCTAATAGCTAAATTAGGAGCCCAATGTCATAAACATATTTTCGATTAATTAAACGTTTCATGATTGCATGCGAAATATTCACGATGCGTGGAGCGCGTGTAAGCATTTAATGCTTACAATATAGCTTCCATAAATGTATGCATTATATTGTAATATGTAAATTTTTCAACTGCGATTACACTGTGAAGCAGCAAATTTCCGATCGAGTTGGTATTAACGGCACTCGACTAATCATGATGTGCCGAAAAAACGGTTTTCTCAAAAATTTCGCGTCGTCGATCTTTGTTTATTTTTTATTTTGATTTTAGTGTTTGACCAAATTTCGGTTACGATTTAATATTTAGCTGACTTCAATAACAATTCGGGAATAGATACCGAAGAAATGTGTGCAAACGTAATTTGTTTATATTTAATAGTTCCAAAGTTATATGTTCTCAAAATGAATTCGTTTTCTAAAAAAGTGCAGACGCTGATATGAACGCATATTCCGAACAAATATACATTTGAAATGAAATGAAAGTATGAGTTGCCCAATACGTCACTACTAGTCCAATTTTCTTGGCGCACTTAGTTTTGGAGATAGAATCTATTTAGTTGAAAAATGGAAACTCGTTTTTCACTCATTTACGTGACTACAACAGCTTGAATTATTTGACTCTACGCCCAGCGATGCTTGAGTGCTTGCTGAGCTGTTTATTTATCAAAGATAATCAATTAAATGAAATCATGTTTAGAGTGCTGAGTGCACACACACGCACACAAATACGACATAGTGTTTCACGATACACATGCCCACTCATCTACAATACGATAGGGGTATAATATTAATCAAGCATTGCTCGCAGAGTCGAATGATTTGAACTATTGCCGTCGCGTAAATGAGTAAAAATGGAGTTTCAATTTTTTTACTAAAAAAATTCTAAATTAAAAACTAAACTCGTCAAAAAAATTGGAATTCTAGTGTGGTATTAAGCAACTCCTACTTAATCGAGTGAACATACTTTCATTTCATTCTAAATGTATAATATATTTGTTCGGAATATGCATTCATATCAACGTCTGCACTTTTTCACAACAATTCATTTTAATAACTTATAACTTTCGAACTATTAAAGATAAACAAATTACGTTTTCACGCATGTCTTCGGTATTTATTTAAGAATTGTTATTAGACACAGCTTAATTATCTTATAATAATTACGGATGTTATAGGACAATATATCAAATTACAACCAAAATTTAAAAAAAAAAACGATCGACAACTCGAAATTTTTGAGTAAACCGTCATTTCAGTACCTCGATCAGAAATTTGCTGCTCCACAGTATTACCAATGACGTGCGGAGAAATTAATGCCTGGTCACAATATAATTTGCACTCTCCAGGCCATAGGAAGGGAGCACCATTCTTTTGTGTAAACCATAGGTAATTAGAGAAAACCGGCCACGAAGTGTTTTTTTCTGCTCGCTGATCAAAAGAAAGAGTATTACGCAGAATCCATTGTTTCACATAATTGTATCGGTAATCGCAAATCGATTATACATCTAGAAAATAATATAATTGCTGGTGTTATGAATGACCAAAAACAAAGAAAATTCCATCGAGTTATAAAATAAAAACGAAACACAAAAGGAACGCGATAAGTTAAAGAATAAACATGATTTCTAATTGTTTCAAGGAAATGAGTCATTAATAGTTTACACGTGCAAGCAATACGTTATTAACTGAAAAAATAAACAGTTATAGTGCTACAATGAAAATATTTTTTATTGCAATTTTAATTTAACTATTCTTATAAGTGCTTTTAAAAGGATGTCATTTGAGTTAATTAGCAAAAGTGTTATCAAATTGATGCCAAACAACCGTCAATCTAACGTGTCTATCACATCCGTCCTATGAAGATCTAATTAATAATCGCAATGAAACTGAAAGCAAAAAATTACTTTACTAGCTTTGCACACCGCACATCCGAGAAGATACCGCTAATGTTCCATGAATATCCTCGTAACTCACAATGACGTAATATATGTAAATGCAGGTTGCGTCGCATTTACACTGCATAATACCAACAACTTGATGGAAATTCAAATAGACTACAAGATTAACATTGATGTAGAGAAAACGTACGCATTTAGTGAAAACACGATTGCAATGTGAGATTAGCAATGAAATGAAATCTGGAAATTTGAAAAATTATGGAATCAACATTATGACAAAGCCTATAAAGTTCTCACATTCCCGTTACGGGCGAAATGTGATGCAATCCGAGTTCATACATCGCGAAGTTAATTAATTATTAGGCCATATTTTATATTGTTTACTCGAGCTTACAAAATTAATGCAATACAATAGCACGGTATATTAAATAAAACAAAAACTCTCAATGTGTTGTGAATTAATGTGATTGCTTGGCTTAATAACATTGAAACCTATTTCAAAATTATTGCAAAGAATAATAATTACCAAAAAGTATTTATTGAATAGTTAAAATCATGCAGTTTTTATGCAACTAATTGGATTTTAAGTTTGTTATTTGGTTTCAAATGGATTTATACTGAAGAAAAAAACACAACTATTCCAGATTCCTTACGAACTTTTCAATTTCAATATTTCACAACTTATGCACATGCACTACTTGGATTGAATTTAAATGCGCATATTAACTGAAGTAAGAAAGCAAATTAAAATATACTCTTCTCAAAGCAGTGTTTTAGAACGCCTCTACACACTTTTTAGAAATAAAAACTAATGTGACAATTCATTGGGAAAAGATAGGAAAATATTGCACCAAAAAAAGTCATTTTATCTTAAATTAAATTCATACCAGGTATTTTCCGAAATGCGTGTCAAACAGAACATTAGAAGAAACAAATTAGCAGGTCATTTTAAAAAAAAAAATAATTCCTTGTCAAGATATTGGTCTCTATGTTTATATAATAGTAAACATTTGCAAATTTTGACAGGATATCAATCTAAAAACTTTCAATCTTTACATAAATAAGAAATAAGAAAAAATGATTTAGCGAACTAATACAACAACAAAGTAGAATAAATACTTTTTTTAATATATTAAACTTCCAATTCAATTCAATTTAATAAACAAAAGTTAATTTTATACCTAAAAATCATAATTTCCGTACTTTGTCCATATTTTCCCTTTTGTCGCAATTATTGAAATATATTTCTTGTTTCCCGTTATTTCATATAAGTTGCCTAGAATAATGCGCAATTGAGCAAAAAAGTGAGTAACTCATAAGCAAAACAACTAATTTTATGACCGCATTGTGCAAAAATCAATTTAATTGGTTTTAAAACAATCCGATTATATGTATGACTCTTTACAAATGTAACATAATTTCTATTCTTTGAATCATAATTCAAATTTATCAAATATTTGACATACGAAGAGAAAGAAGCAAAATCACCGCAGATATAAATAATTCCAAACTTGACCACGTCTTTTACAAGTCAAACAATTAATAGACTTTGTATGAATTAAAGTACTTGATTTGGTATTCTAGCTCAGGAGTTTCAAAAAATAATAATCATAATTATACGGGCCGAACTTTGAATTTTGTGTATTATCAAAAATTGTTATAGAAAAAAAAAACGATATTTTTTTTAAACATATCATAATAACAATAATGCCACAGAATTAAAATTATACAATATTATAGGAGAAAAGAAAAAATACAAATACATATGTATAAATACGTAAATATAAAATATATGAACTTGTAAATATGTTGAAGAATAGAAAGAAAGCCACCTGCCATCCCCGGGCATTTAACTGAAAGCAAGATAGTAGCCCATCGCGAAAACATGAAAAAACAAGAAAACAATAATTCGTAACCTATCCCACACATTTTTTGTCACACATGTTAGTGTTTTGACGGGCCGCACAAAGAGTTGCTACGGGCCGCAGGTTGCTGCCCCTGTTCTACCTTATAAAAGGATGGTAAACTGAGTGAAAAATTGTTTGTTTATGTGCGCATGCTAGTTTAATGTTTCTAAGCTGACAGTTGAACTTTTTCCTTGATAAGTACAAACGGGTTTCAAATGAACATTGTTCATTAAACTGTTTAGATTGAATATAAATATATTACTGACAGAAACTAACGACTTCGTATTGAGAAACTTTTTCCTCCCAATTTCATTTTCATAGAAATGAATAATCAAAAAATCTCTTCGTACTGTTTCCCTATTATTTAAAAACAATGTGTCATAAAAATGAACTGGTTTATATACGCCAAGATTGAATATAGTATAGAATAAATTGTGGTTAACTATGATAGTATGAGAATGTAACATGTGTTGTATGTTAAATAATTGCATCTTTGTCAATTAAAAAGACATAAAATGTAAATAAAATAAGTTGCATGACATTAATAGCATCTTAAAAATCGTGCATTTCTTTTTAAATTTGTAAACACGCGATGGAAAACGGCCTCTAGCAGAAAAACTGTTAGGAATAGATTAATACTAGGTTCTTAGGTTCCTAGGTTGTAGTCAAGGAATTACTTATCTATGTGCTTTTGGGAAAAATCAGAGTTAACTGAAAATTAACTGAAGAATACTTCTGAGAAAATGGGCTCTTGGTGGAAAACAATTAGCGCTAGATAAAAGTACTTCATTTTATGGGCAAACAATTACTCTATTGATTGGTACGAATTAATGACATCTGAGTGAATAATAAATTCTTGAAAATGAGGGTCAATGTTTAAATCAACTTTTCAAATGCACGCTTTGGATAATGGACCTCTAGCCAGTGAACTAGATAAAGAACAAACATACTGATTTGTGGCCAAATATTACTCTATCGATTTGTATAAATTAATTTCACCTGGCATGATTTGAAATGAACAAAAATCGATGGCTTAGTGATTGTTTTACAAATGCAGGTTAACAAAAGCAAATTATTTAATTGAGAAACCTAATTTTTGCTACTTTGGAAATATTTTCCTCTTTACGGCAGGAAAGTGAGGAACGCATGAACCAGAAACTAATTTTATAACAGCATTGTATAAAAATCTGTTGAATCAGTTTTAAAACAATCTATGTATTTATAATTGTTTTCAAACGTAATTTAACATAGCACGAGCTATTGTTTGAATTATGATCCAATAAAACACTATGAAATTCGATGGTACACCATAAACTATTCCGAATGCAATAAATAAATTTCTCTCAAGATACAAATAATCCCTAAATGAATTACTAATTTTTGCTAGAGATATAATATTGTCTCGAAGTCCAACGGGTAATCAATCAGTTACTTGATGATTTCGATGATTTCGACTTGATGATCTTGCCGGTTGTTGAATTGTAAGCTGAGTTTTGAGAAATTGTTTGTTTAAGTGCTAATGCAAGTTTCGCGTTTCGATGCTGACAGTAGCCTTTCCTTAGAACTACAAGTCAGTTTCAACATTATTTAGGTAGAATTACAAAACAAAGAAATGAAATGAGTTCTTAAATTTTTGTTCATATTGCCGAAACTGTAATTTATTTTGTTGTACCAATCAACAAGTTTATTATTGATATGTTTTGTAATTATCTGAATTTTTTCCCTTGCATTTACTAGAAAGTTTATCGTCATTTAAATCTCTATAAACAGCGAGCAGTAGTAAATAGCTGAGCTATGTGCTTTAATAACTTTGTCGAGAAGCTGATAAATAAGTAAGTTATAATTCCTATATCTCAGCTCTTTGATAGTCCGGCATTCCTATATGTGATGGCGCACTTTGCAAAAACCTATTCACCTTCTTTTGAACAACTGGCAAAGAGGTATATACAACTGACAGACCGGGTCATAAGATGGCGCTGTAGCATTAAATATTTCAGAGTTGTGCTCTACAGAATCATTTATAATTTCATTTTTTAAGACCAACCCAAAATCCACCTTCTGGAGCTAAACGCATACTTTTTGATGTTAATCGAATCGGAGCTAATGTTTTCTTCACAACCTTTACTTCAAATTTGTGTAAGAACTTCGTTCTTAATATTTTTATCTTCAGTAGAGCAAAACGAAACGTTGCAATAACAAATAATATTAATAAATCGTTGTTATAAATATTGCAAAACTTGCATATACAAGCGCGCGGTCTAATACCAAATGGTAAATAACTATAATGTATAATATTCGCTTTGTTTTCCTCAGAGAAACGCTCTGGGTCAAACCGCTCAAGATCTGGGAACTATTTTGGCTCTTTATGTATTCCGATCACGGAAATAAAAATTGTTTCACCGGTTTTAGTTCAATTTACTTTGTTACTCAATAGTGTAATCTTTGGTGCACATTCGATCAAGGGCTGGAGTTCATGTTCTCATGGTTTCCGTAACAAAACAACTCTAGAAATGCGCTCATATGGATAGCAAAGTTATAATAATATACCCGAAACAACCATGTTCAAATACTTTATTTTCATTACAACGTCATACGTTAGTTTCTCATTAGTTTCCTATAATTTCTGCTGAATATCAGGTTGAATAGCAAGTTCTATGAGTGCAAAATTCAATGTAGTAGAAGTAGTGTCAAAATCAGTAATGTAAAACATAAAACACTGAGCGACAATTAGTTTTCATTTTTCCACTACAGCCCTTAATTCTTGATCATTTTCATCCTGTTTGATGTCGTGCTTCAACGTTGGTTTTCTTTCTTGTAGAAGTAAATTAATTACATCAGGTCTAATCATATTATATTTCTCTCTCAATGTTGAACTGTTTTCGCAATAACATCAATGAAAAAATCGAAAAACCTGTTTAAGAAGATTCTCAAGCAAATGAACCGGAATATTTCAGGAACAAAGTTGGCCAACATTATCATTACATCACGAATTCATCTATTGTTGGTAGCATCTTTTTCAGCAAGGAAGAATTCATTCTCTGGATATTTTAAAGAGTCACATTCTACCCTAAAAGCACAAGAGTTAATGACATCATTGGTATACCTTGTAAACAATACCTTGTTTTTGTTTTAATTATTTAAACCACATCATTAACTACATTTTTCTCCTAAGTTTTGTTTACCTTTCAATAGAAAATTGTTTATAGATATTTTCTTGAAAATCAAAGTAATTTTGTTTTTTAGTCATGACTATTTCCCAGCAAAGGTCAAGGGGAATAATGTGGCACACCACGATTTTTCCAGTAAAACCATAGTGCAATTTCCAACTTATAAAAAAACTGTCAAAAAGAAGAGCCACATTTCATGTCAAGCATGTGAAGAATGATGTATTAGGTATGGCGCTTGTTTCTCACCTGCGGGATCTCGGTTCGACTCCCGGATAAGGAAGTGGAAGACGGAGCAATTTATAGGCTGATCCGTGCAAATCACAAGTAACTTTTATGTAGTGTCATGATAATTATGTCTAGCAACAAGTTGGTGGGTGTAATACAAACAAACTACGAAGCTAAGAGGTAAAATCCTTGAGCATACTTCAAAGTATACGCTTACAGCTGTAGTTTGATCATTATCAGTAGAAATACGACTAATATCTTTAGTGAGTATAAAAAAATATACAACGCAATGGTATTTCGCGTAAACAGTTCATGTACTGAACACATATTAAATAATTGCTCAGAAACCGCAATGCTTTGCCATTGTTTTACGTAAAACTAACATTGAGTTGGATAAGTGTGAAATAAACCAGAAATTGTAAAATTCTGTAATTTTTAGAAAAACATGAGTTGAATAAAAATGCTCAAATACATTTAGATAAGTTATAGAGATACAGCTATGGTGTTTACTTGATTTATTATCAGACAATAAATTGAGTCGTAAGTTCAATTGTAATAGGAATAACAAATACGTATTAAATTAAAATTAATGAAAAGATCATAATCATCAACTGTTTACAAGGCATGTTTTAAATCAGCTTGCTTTGCCTCCAACATAAAAAGTTCATCTACTATTCGTTAGATGGGCATGGATGTTTTGTAGCTGTAAATTGAAATTCGTAACTACATTATGAATACATAGAGGTCGCACAATGACTAAATTAAAGGTAAAGTGTTTGTAAAAAACTCAACATAGTTGAATGGTAAAGAGAAGAATGAACACCGAGAAACGACGTTTTGAATACTGAAGTCGTTAAAGTTGGACTAAAAACTTTCGGAAACTTTTTAATGACCCGATTTTTATGAGATTGGACTGTTTTGTATGAGCCTTTTGTTCGTACTGTTTGTATTCACAAGATTCATAAGTGTATCATGGTTGTTTCGAAGTTGCGCGTTTTCTTGTAAGCTATAAAAGCTGGCATAAGCAAAAAAAAATAAAATAAAACACAAAGCGCGAACATAAAGCAGTCGAGTAAAGCACTAAGCTCCATACAAAGCCGTCGGCGTCGCTGCCGAGTGTGATTTTCGACCAGTTACACACTATTTATTTTTATGTCCTTGGCGTGCCGATACTAAAGTTAAAAGTTATTGTAATTAATGTGATTTGTGACTCTACGAAAACGAACGCAGTGGATCTCTGAAGTAGTTTGTCGTTTAAATTTGAATGACGTTTAGGGCAATATTATTGCGTTTTATTGGATTGTGCCACACCGGGAGCAGCACGTCAAGAGTGCAAGACTCGGACTTACAACAACATAATACAATATTTATGAATTTATTGCGCGTTTATATGGAGCGACTGTGCTTGCCGAAGGAAACAAGCTCATATTGTATGTTTGTAGAGCATGCATTTGCTCCCGCTCCCTCGCAATGCATTCCGTATGGATGGTCGTAAAATCATAAATTTGTTTACTGTTTGCTGATGTTTATTGAGCGCGGTGCTTATTATACTTCATAGGGCTGGCTGGCCAGAAAGGTTAATTAAGTGTACGATCGGTATAATCCGAGTCAATATCCTCGATATAACTTCCTCGCCCTAGCTGTCAAAAGCGCAGGGAATTTCCGGCAGACACATAGGATTGCTTTTGAAGATTTGCTTCATGTAAACTTACCGTCATGGTGGGCCAGAGAGGATAATATTGTGACACTGTGACACGTTCTCCGCCTTCAAGTCCATCGCCCAGGCTTTCAAAAAAGATTGAACTTTTTGTGTGCCCACTGCTAATCCACTTATCGCCGCTGTAAAATATGCAAACATTTGCAAATAAAGAATTTCAATGCGGCAAATTCTCGAAACCTGCCACAACAACAGCAATCTGCAATTTTCATGCCTTTCAAATGTGAATTTCTGTGAACACAATGCCAAAACACAGAGATAGACAATTTTAGCGGAATTCCAACTTTCTTGCCCCGCCACTCAATGAGCAGCATGGCAGGTTATAATTTGGATTGTCGATTGCAAATCCCAGGCTGCCGGTATGGTAATTACATTTAGTGTTTATATCGCCGCGAAGCGTGTATGACGATGAAAGCTAATTCGGCGCTATTGACTCTTCTCCGCTATGCCCATACTTCTCGCACCGTATGCAAATAGTGGCGTGCGGGGGGTGGCGATACAGATCGTGCCTGTTTACTCAATAATCGCATACAGCAGGCACGTGATAATTTCCTCTGCCGACGACGCGACATACACCTAATTGGCAATATTTGTAGCGCCATATGCCATTCGTGTCAATTACAGTACAATGCAAATACGACCAGTGCGATCATAAATCTAATTCGTTCTAATTTATATTTAGATTCAAATAACAAGGAGTCGAATCAAACTCTTTTCTACATATTTCTTTGTATAAGTACGGTTGGCAAGGTAACATATGGAAACATTTAATGATGTTATTTTTCCATAAAACAATTCCAAAGTCGACAGTTATGTTCAAATGCCGAAAGAATTTATTTATTCCTGGTATAGCTTACTAGGTCCCAATAAAATCTTAAACCGGATGGACCGATTGGTTTGTTTACTTTTGAATGTTTTGAATAAAGTCAGGTTTTGTACATGCAGGTGTGCAGCCAGCCCTAATCAACGCCAAACCTTCAATTATTTCTAGAACGAGTTAATAGAAGTCTTGATTTAAGCGAAATATTGTACGCGACAGAACAAATGCTTGTAGCTGGTGGAGCTTTAATATTGATTAGGCAAGCTCAATTTTAAAAATAAGGCAAAACAATAAGGCACACTGATGACTACTCCATGGTGATATTTCGGTGGTATAGTAGTAAGAGTATAAAGTTTATGTGTTTAAACGTACGCATTTCAAAACATTCAGTGCTTTATTTCAGTTTCATATTTCTAGTAATTAATGGAGGAAAATCTGAGCATGTCTGGCTACTTAGCATTGCTTCACTTTTATTTTAAAACGTTTCTTATTTCTTTGTGAACGAATAACAGGCGATTTGGTACTATCTAAAATAGTATACTAACGATTGATTTCTCGTAATGTATGTATTTTCAATTGTGGTATGGTTTTATTAAAAATTTATTTCTCTTGCTACTGCCATCGTTTGCTTGGTTAACAGAGACTGTGAGACTCACTTCTACCCAGCACTTTTCTAGAATTAATATCAAGAAATACAATACGAAAACTTCTGAATGTATTATTATTTATACCACATATTCTACCGCCTTCCATGTTGGTAGATTCTACTTTATACTCGCATATTGAAAAACTATTTGATGATGGATTCATATTTCACATTCGAAAGTTATTTATGTAGAATTTCATAAATAGGACCATACTCCACAAATAACAAATAATTATTGAAGATTATTGGATTGATGATCTAGGAATACGCTGGATCGTAAGTATTTACTGAATCGTTTTTTGTGTGTATACTGATACGAGTAAGTCAGTAAAATTGGCACTTGAATAAGGTAGCTATCATAATATATAGTTTCTTTACTGCAGATTTCAGCCCTCGGCTTACTTTGCAGAATTGTCGAGACTAAGAAAGTTTCAAGTTGCTTGATCGGGTGCACGCCAGGCACACGCCTTGCCATTCACCCAGCTCCAAAGCGGGAGTATTCAAATCGAAATAAAACAACGTAATGAACTGGCCATAAAACTACTGAAAGCGCCGCCGTTTGTCGTGCTTGCCGGCCACCTTGGACCGAAAGAGCAGCGTTTATTGAGTTTTATGAAATTTTATTACGTTTGCAAAGAAAGTGTATCGTTGTTGTTAAGGAAAATTTTCTCTCGTTGGCAGTCAAATAAAATCCAGCAGCCGCTGCCGTTAACTATCGCCTGAGATTGACTTCGAGGCACACAGGCACGTTGACCGATATTTGCCACAATTTACACAAGCTAGTGACCTAATTTTATGCAGTAGTCGTTTTACGACCTTGATTTTCGGCGTTTTGCGCCGACACAATGTAGGCGATTGCCTCGTATTAGTTTACAACCTCATAAGAAGTCGGCACGCTCTCTCAAACTACTCCTAATCCAATTTACAAATGAAAGTGCCGCGCACAGTGGAGCGGCTTAAATCTGCGCTAATCTCGTTAACCAGAAGTCTAAGTACATTGGCCATTAGCGCACCGCATATTGCATTTAATTGCACCAAACGGGTGCGATAAATCGGCGGCTCGCAAGACGGCGCCTGTGTTTAAAGGCTAATAAACTCCTAATGCGGATTATCCACGTCACGTTGAAGCTACTACCCGCTTGTGCTGGCCGGGCTGAAAAGACTGTTTACTAATATTAAGTTAATCCAATTTTAAAGCCATTGTTACGAATCCAGCGGTCTCTTAATCTTGTTATCCATATGCCGACGGTTAAACGCTTCGAATAATAACAAAGCAATTACAAGCAGGCGTCAAATCGCGCTGGAAACTTGCTGAAAGCAGACACTTTATTTTCATGCATTTCCAAACTTGGTGACCTGTTGGGGTGTTGCTTGTGGCAGGCGAAACAAGCATCTCTGGCAACAAGTTGGCGGGCGTCGTATTCGACAATTAAGCGTGTACTAATGAGGTGCATACCAGGATACGAAAACTTTTACATCTCGTTAGCAGTTTCCGGTTGACGCACTTGCGCGCGAGTGGCGTAAAATATGCGAAAACGATCCCAGGCAATTTGCATCGCAATCTGTCACGTTTCCACGTGGCCCGTAGATAGACACACATGATGCGCTTGCGCTAATCTACCCTCGCATCTACCCTAATGCGTTTCATGCACGAGCACCCTTTGCCGCGTTGACGGCGAGCGATTACAATTAACTCGCTAACATCGTTACGGCCGCTTTGAGTTCGCCAGCGATTGCATGCAAATCACAGCGCGCTCGCAGCGAGATGTAAAAGTCATGCTTGCACCGGCTTTGATCTCGACGGGCAAATGCAAATTCAATTTGCATCGTATCATCGCAGAGTCGGGAGGCGGCCGTAGTGCGGAAAATGGCTGCCGACCGCCGGCGCTTGTGTATTGATTTTCTACGTCTGTGCGCGCTGCAAAAGCAATAAAAAAGCACGCACGCAACCACATCGCAGCGTTTAAATGTTTTCGAAGATAATAAACCTGCTTGTTTATTTGACGCTGGCGATGACAAGCGTTGAGCGTGAAGTGTGAATAATTGCGTTTTATCCGCAACGCATAACACCGAATCTCGCCGCCCGCTACACGACACGTGTCTTGTGGATGATATAATCAGCCTCGAAATGTGAAAATTCTAAGCAGGATGACGGAAATTCCGGTGCTGATTCTATTGATTCACACAAATCACCACATTGTTTGCAAGAACCTGTCGATTTAAGCAACGGTAGCAGCTTCACCGGATTACGAATATGCTAGAAGATTAAGCCTGAATTTCCCGCAAATCACCTTCTACATCCACATTGTCCTACGCACGCTGCTTCCTTTCTTCACGCAGCTACCAGATTCAGAAATTTCCAACTCTCTTAAGCCTAGATGATAGAATAATCTTAGTTGTAAGTTGGCATTTCAATCGCCTTTATGCTGCTTTCCTTCATGTTGTTTACACGAGGCTCGCTTGAAGCGTATCAGTGGTGATAAAGAATTCGTCTTGTTAGAACGCTGGAATTCATGAGGAAGGTCAGCAGAGTCAAAATAGTTCGCTCTTGCTTTTACCTATTTAGTTCGATGTGCCATAAAATATTTGGTTCGACTAAATACAGTGCACCCCGGACGCCCCCGAGTGCGAGAATTCGTTTCGGTGCATTATTTGACTTACAACGCCGGATTTCAAAGGCGAGTTTTGTGTAAATTGTGCGTCGACAACGTCAACAATATGATCGAACGGCATTCTCTGCCTTAATTTGTTTACACGATTGCCATTTTTAGGCACAACGAAGTGGTATCACGGCCAACACCCAGCAGAAACCGACAAAGTTTTCACCAGCTACATTAAAATGCGCATGTTTTCTCGAATGTGATACGCTTGGAGAAAACTGAAATATGGGATTTGGTAAGTGTTTCACATGAAATTGAGCTGGAAGTCAAGTGCCTGATGAAAATTTCATCCAGCATCCACATGGGGTTGCTAACAGCAAAGTGTTACAAACTGTGCCGAGCACAACTTGAAACTGTTAAAAGCGTTAATATACGTCTATTAAAACGTATGATAAACCGTTCTCGAGCGATAGATACGTTAACGACGTGATAAGTTTCAAGTGTTTGCAGCCAAAAAGGCAGGCGAGTGTGAACGGACCAAACACATGGCTATGGTTTTTCATCGTTTAACACAGCGCTCGCTTTTTTGCGTTATCAGTGCACTGGATGGCATTCGAATACTCGAAATCGTCTTAACGGTTTCGGCATTCTTTTCCGACAACTAGGATGGGTGTACCAACGCGCGTAAACATAATAACCATACTTATTTTCTATTTGTACAACTTTATTTAGTTTATGCTAGTGCAAATAAAATGCTGATGACAATTCCCCGTTGCTGGCATTCCCCGCGCGCCGCTTTTGTAGTCGTTCTTATCGCGCCGGCTACTTTAGACGCACCCTGCCACTATGATGCTGACTGATAACGGCGCGGTGCGTTTGATCTCGTCATCAAAAACACATCGCCGCGAGCGCTAACATTGCATCGTGTGATAGCAGATAGCAATATGATGATGCTATATTGGGACAGCCCATGGAATAGCATCGTCACTTAGAACGGGAGGACAAAGAAGTCTTCTTCTTTGTTGGGAGGTTGGTCGTGTGCCTGGCCAGCACAGGCGTAGGGTCTCCGTCCTTGGCCCACAATTATGCACGCGCAACGACTTTTATTTTTATTACTCTTACTTTTCTTACAGCCGTAGATGTTCATGCTTCTCTTCTATTTTCATGTTTACATGTTTATACCCAGTTATAGTTATTATTATATCGTTATATGGCTGTCTTAAACATTTTTCCGTAACTGAGGGACAAGGCCGACTTGTGTCGATTGTTGTCAAATTAGGAATACACGCGACTGAAGACCTTGGACATTTCGAAGTAGAGCAGATCTTTCAACTGTAACGAATCGGCCCAGAGGCCTCAAACGATATTTTGCAAATTTTGTCGCGCGCATGTCGATAATAACTTTATTGTCGCTTCATTAGATATATCGCTGTGTTATTATTGTTTTTATCTTTATGAGTTGTAGGCGCGTTATTAGAACTTCGTCATGTTTGTTGGCAAGATCGCTCACCCGTCGTAAATTTGCGTGAATTTTTCATAAACGTCCTAATCATACACACTCGTAATTGGCGCGGCATTTTCACAAGTTTATTGTGAGATGTTGGTAGCAATATAATGGCTTAAAACTGTCATCTTCTAGGATTCAGTGTGTGAGGATTTTTAGCCGCAAACGAGCTCAAACAACTTAAAACATTTGGTTCGAATAAAATCTAATAACGGTGACGCCTTTTTTCCCAAACTTATGCTTGTAATTTATGTTTGCACTTTGGCACCGTTACGCATGCTTCTGGTGCTTCGTCTTCCTGCCTGTTTACATACCTAAATCCTTGAAAGATTCCATTTTTCTGCGTCTACAATGAACAACTTAACGACGTGTCCGTTAAAAGTGCGTTTTATGCAATGCAATAAAAGCGACTTAATCAGGCGAGCCGTAGCCTTCCTTAACCCTAATGCGAACGTACTAAAAATGCAATAAAACCTAAACAACCCTTGTGCGCTGCAGTAAGTAGCCTTTACATCGCATAAAAATGTACATAAAATCGGTAAACTGTAAGAAGGTTTGTGAATTTTTCAAATCGAGAAATCACGAAATCATCAGCATAAAAACGGCTGTAGAGAGGTAACTAACTGCGCCTAAGGGTACCGTTGGCGTCTTTGCAGAGCAATCGGTACTTTTTCACATTTTCATGGATACAGCAAGCGAAGAGGATGAAGCAAGCCTACACGACCTCCGTGTAAGTCTCAATCATTGCCACCAACATGCGCCGGACTCAGACTCATTGTTTTGAGGTCCGTTGAAAACGAAACGTGGAGTGTTCACCTGAAGGGCATACAGGTGCCGTGTGCGTAGGAGATAATCACGCTGATGGTCGCACCCTTGCACTTGTCCATAAAACAAAACCGAGCCGATGGCGACGCGCATGGGGAGCACGAGCCAAATTTCGGCCCCGAACTGGAAGCTAAATTGAAGAAAGAGGCCCAGAACTGTAGCCCGCTGTCTTGCACGCAGAAGGCCGAAGATAGATATCCGCGAGCGAAATGTGTCTATGGTTTCAGCCTCGTCGTTTGCACCTTGCATGTTTTTCGATTTTCGGGCGCGCGCATGCGGCGTGTATCGATAACTGCTTGCATTATTCATGAACAATAAGAAGCCCTTGCAACACCTGCTTCCAACACTGGCTGAAGATTCTGATCAGTGACTTTGCATCTCATCCACGTGATGCAATTACAGCGAAAAGAATTACTATCTCACTGAAAATTTGTGTCAACCGTGTGAGAATGTTGACGGTTTTATCGTGATTGCCTAGTAGATGTGATGCTAAGTTAACAATGATATTCTAAATATTCTAAACAGATTTCATATATAATTTCTGGTAGCTGCGTAGTAGAGTCGGTAAGCCGTCTGACTGTTGAATAGTGACACCGATGTGTATGTTCTAAGGACACGGATTCAATGTAGTATTCACTCCCACTGAATTCAGTCTCAATATTAACTGCTAATAACCCTACTGGTCGAGGCAGTTTAATGAAATGGAAGCTACCCAGCTTGGTGTCGGTGTCGGTATCCGCTCCAAGATACGCTCCAAAAATAATAGAATAACAAATACCAATTCCTGGTAGTAGTAGTTATTTGTCTTCAAAGTCACCGACATTCCAGTATATCCCGATTCAGTCGGCAGCGAAAAGAAGGAAACTTGTCAAAATGATATGTTACTTTTAATCAACACAGATAGTGTTTCAAACAGCTTCTCCGCTTAACTCATTGTTTCTAGCAACGTGTCGAATTGCCATGCTGTTGTTGGCGCCATGCGAAAAATTAATTATGTAGTGTCGTTTATTGTTTTCCGCTGTCAGCGCGCAGGGTCTATCAATGGATCTGCCTTATCCAATAAAGTGTGCAAACATCGTTTATCGGGGTGGACAGAAATAGGCCAGAAGTGAGTCTGTCGTACGTGCGAACGTGCGTATTGCTCGTTGGGTCGGCCGGGATGACTTCCAATTTTCCAATTAGTCACAAACGATCATTCGATAAACGAGGCAAACAAGCAAACATCGTAAATCTAGACATTCGCCTCACCAACTTCAGAAACGGGAAGGGAACTTAGAGGGCACAAGCAGAAAGATCTTCGAAATTAAGTTAAAACAATTCATTCCCCTTGTTGTCGACCCAATGCAATTGTAAACCTAATTCGGTTGATTGCATTCAAATCGCTGTGTCCCCTAGCATTTGTACGAAATTGAAACTGTATGCCTATGGGTGCCTTTCGGGTGAAGGACATAAAAAGCGAAGGGGTAACATGGTACCGTATTGTTGGTCTGTTCGCGGGTAGCAGATATCGCGCAACTTGCGCCTCCGTTCGCTCGCGCTGCCGCGATTCGGGCCAATCGGGGAGATCGCCGGGCGCGGTGTACCTGCGCTCGGCGGCGTTCAGCGGCGCGGCCGGTTGACGGGGTTTACCGTGCGGCACCCGGGGTCGTTGCTACTCTTCAGCGAGCGGCAGGCTTGGCTGCCCCCCACCCGTCAACGCGCGCGCGCCTACCTACCAGCCTACCAGCTACTCTAGCAGCCCAGGCGACGGATCCGTTGCACGGATGAGACCTCTCGCCGCACACCCGACACCGAATCAGTTACCGTCGGACGTTCGCAGTTGTCGGACGCATAGACGGCTTGACACTACACCCGCTTCCTCTGCCGACTTTTCACTTGCACTCTCTCCGTAGTTCAAGTATTGTGGCACAATAGGACCAGCGGCAGTGATTGAACTCCAGTGAACGTGGTGTGCGATGTCCATCGAGTACGCTGATTTTAAAGACTTCAACGATTACAAGAACAAAGAGTTCGAGATGAACCTCAACGTGAATGACGCTATTATTACCGAGTCACAATCCAAAGCACAAGGTAAATTGCATACACTGATAATAAATATTTGGTTCCGATCGCATCGTGATTTCTCTCGCAACTGCTTGTGTTGGACCGCATCGTGTTCCAGTCGTGTTTACAGTGTTTTGATTTTTTTCGAGCGATACGAGTGTAAACAATAGCAATAGTGATTCTATAGAGTGACTTTCTAAATGTCGTGATTTATCTTTCCAGCATACCGCTTCGTACAACCGCTGATGGCGCCACCCGCAGGGGAAATCAAGCAGGAAGCGGACAGCACGTCCCCCCTGCTAACGCCCCCGCACACGCCCACATACAGTCCGCCTCCTGTGGCAGCGGCCGCCTTCTACCACCACGCCGCACACCCCGTGCACGCGCCGCAACAGCACCACCAGCAGCAGCAGCATTACCATCCGTACGCGCCGCCCCACGCGCAGGAGTACGTTGGCTTCGGCTCGATGTCACCGTACAATGCACTCTTCATGAACCAATGGCTGCGCAACGCCGCACTGTACCATGCGCGCCTCCAGCAACAGCAGCAGCACCACCACCACCACCATCATGCCGCCGACGTGCGCACGCCGGGGCGGCCTCCAGCGCCGATGAAGATAACTGGTGGCAGCGCTCGCCCCAAAAAGCAGTTCATTTGCAAGTACTGCAATCGCCAGTTTACTAAGAGCTACAATCTCCTCATCCATGAACGTACTCATACTGACGAGCGTCCCTATTCCTGCGACATCTGCGGAAAAGCGTTTCGCCGCCAGGATCATTTGAGAGATCACAGGTAAATATCAAGCATATCATTTCGACAAGTTTTGCTTTGTTTGATTTCTCAAGATATCTTCTATATGTACACAATGTACTTTCATAGATTTCAAAGTAAATCATCATGCATGAAGCAAAAGTCAATTACACTTGGTACATCAATGCATGTTGAAGTATGTACTTAAAAACTCATTACTTACACATTAGTGTCAATCTGCAAACATATTTTGTATTATATCAAAACGAGTTTCTAATGAAATCTTTCTTATTTTCCAGATACATTCACAGCAAAGAGAAGCCCTTCAAGTGCACCGAATGCGGCAAGGGTTTTTGCCAGTCGCGCACCCTTGCAGTGCACAAAATCTTGCACATGGAGGAATCCCCGCATAAATGCCCAGTCTGCTCCCGCTCATTCAACCAGCGCTCCAATCTCAAGACGCACATGCTCACACACACGGAGCGCACCTGGGAGTGCATCTCATGCACCCAGATCTTCTCCTCGTACGGCGACCTGAACACCCACGAGCTCCTCGTCCATGCCTCGAAGGAGACTAGCAGTGCTACTGCGCCGGGTGTCGATCCTACTCGCTTTGGACTTGATCTCAGCACCCGCAAATCCGAACGCGATGCGGATGACGATGCTGATGATCAAGAGATCAATGTTGATGATCATGACACCGAAGAGAAAATGACCACCACCGCGCAGAAAAAGAAGCCTCTTGGCTTCAGCATTGAAGACATTATGAAACGATAGATTTCATATTGTTCCACCATCAGAGACTAAAGCTGGTACAATTCATTGCTACAGTTGAATCCTTCCACATTATCGTCACATATGTTTGGACAACGGAAGCTTTCAGAGGAACATTGTAATTAAGAAAAAGATTATTTTTGTCTATAAGTACGATTATATTTCATTTCAGCGACGGTAGTTGGAAGTTCTCAATAGGAATGAATTCCACCAGCAACACACGAATAGGTATTATATTCAGCCAAAGAATTGATGTTTACCTCAAAAATCAACACGAAATCTACTACCTAACAGGAGGAGGGCGTTGGCGTTTTGCTACGTTATATTTGTTTATTTTTAAGTTTTCTATATTTTCTATATATCTATTAGTTGCAGTATTATTATTTAAGTTTTGAGACTGAGAAATAATAATTTAGTTACCCTAGAATGTCAAAGATTCTACACTTGGGTTGAAGTATGAATCCAGCAAAAAATATGTGTAACAATATTTTTTTGAATCGGTTCTGTAAATTTGTAGATAGACATTGAAATAAATTGGAATTGTTTTAAGTTAAGGAATGTTTGTTGCACAAATAGTCCGTTCACTGGACTTGACTTCCCAAACAAACCTGAGAAAACACAGCACGTCTGAATTGTTTCCGCTTAGACGGGTTCACATAGAACTACGGATGTGTCGCTAAAGAAGTTTTCAGCTTGAATCGATGATCACAAATCAAGAGCTAGTAATTATTGCGGCCGCGTTTGAGGTTTGCGGAACGGTTTGTTTCTCTGAATGGAGGCGATTAGGGCAATTAAGTGGAATTAAATCAAGCGTAAAGAAGTCTTCGATCTGCAGTTTTCAATCATTCACAAGCTTTCGTGTTCTTCTCAGACGTTTGACAGGTGTAAATCAAACATATTTCCCTGTGTTAGACAATTATCCGCAACGATTATGTGCAATCAAAAGTGCATTCGGCACCGAATTATAATCGGGCGAATTTATGTGTCTATCTCGCAGACAATTAAATGTAATTTCGCCCGAAAAAGCGAAGCAGCAAAGGTACCCCAATTTCGAACGGGGCGCATCATAACGCACACGATTTGGGTTCCCATTCTTCGGCTAATTGTCCCGAAATTACTCCGATGTGAAGCTGTCGACTTGAAGCTCGGGAGACGTGGTTGCTGGAAAAGCAACACGGAGGAGTTTCGATGATTGATGTTTCTGACGATTTTTGTTCGTAATGGTTTTCATTCGCCCTGCGATTGTAAATCACACTCGCAGGAGCATGGAATTTCTACCCTTGTGAGTAAATCATGCTAAACGGACATCCAAATAGGCAAATTATCCTGGTGCTCGTGGGTTCGGGTGTGCTGGAGGCGCGCTGGGAAATCGAGCGCGCGCTGATTGACAGCTCACTAACTCATTTGCTTCCTCCGCTCTTGGCTCGCCATCTGAGGAAAAAGAATGTTAAGTATGATAAAGTGTTTTGTCTTCGGATTCTTCGATAATCGCTCGTTCATTTCCCATTCACTATCTTGAGCTTTTGTTGTCTTATTAAAAGTCATGAATATTCCCAACAGAAAGTATTGTGTTTAATGCTTCTCAAGAATTTGGAGAATGTACTTTTCATATAATGTTGTCAAAATGCTCAATAAGATAGAATGGGGTGCCATTCTTTGTCAAGAATGAGTTATTTCCATTTTTATTCGAAATTTGTGGTTTAAATAAAAATAGGTGGAATGCATTTATGATGCTAATTAATTATGTTGATAAAATATCACTGTAACACTTGTTTTTAGTCACTTGGTATACCGTTTTCGGCATGTTGCCTTACTGAAGAAGGCAACATGTTATAGTGAAATTTTATCAATATAATGAACCCTAAACATTTCGTAACCACACTCAACAAGATTTTAATTAATTAATATAAGTATGCTAAAACTGCTCCAATACCTCACGGAATGACAAAATTCCATCTAGACATGTTTTCCGGTGATCCACAGAATGTATATGTAGAATTTTGATAAAGAGTTTTTGGATTAATTCTTGAAGATATAACACCACTTGAAATATTTCATTGAGTTTGTTAATGCATCATTGGTATTTTGATACTTACGGCTTGTTGCCCTCTTCTTGCGAAGAAGGGTGAGTGTCAAAGTAATGACATTTTATACTTCAACCTAAATTAAAAGCTGCTAACATACTTAATTTTGCAGACTTCATATATTCATATATATTATTAGGAGTTAATATAAATTATTGCTGTACATAATTTAGTATGATATGGAATTTTCGTCTTCAGTTATTTTTAGCATTATGAAGTGATTTGCCATTTATTATTTAGCCTTTCGTTTGTTCCAACCATTTAAACCCAGGGCCCACCTAAATAAAACGATATAATGGTGATCTTCCTCCCAATGGTCAAACCTGGATGCTCCAACGTGTCATTATTGTTTTTGGTTGTTTACATGCCGACCAGTTTCCAACAGTGTCATTTTGCTGAGCGGCCAACATTGTTTTTAATTCGTTAATTATCCCCGTTGCCAACCTGTGGCCAACGATAGCAATTTCCGCCAAGCCTTGAACAACTCGTTCTCCAAACCGCGCTGAGAAGGTAGCTGCGGTTATTTTTTCCATCGAATATCGAACCACAAAAACGCGGTCGCGACCATAAATCACCACCGGCCGCATTTCGACATTTGCGAGCTGTTTGAAAGAAAAGAGCAACATGTTGGAGTCCAGCCGGGCCGGCCACAAAATTAGCAACGCTTCCAATTTACCTATAAAAATGAGCAGTCCGGCTGTGCCACCGTTTGACTTCTGTATTTACATTTGGCGAGCGTTACTAATGCGCCTGGAAAAACTATACCGAAGAGAAAAGCAACTCACACCACGGTGCCCACTTTCTACTAGACCATGCATAGAATGCGGTTACATTGTGGTTGGATATTAGCTCGTCCACTTCGATTTATTGCACCACTGCAAGTGCATCAACGACACTTTTCAGCGCTTCAATGGAACTCGAATGAATGTGAGCAAACCGCAAATTAGTTACGCTTAATAACGCTTGGTGGAATCTACGGGTTATAGGTGCATTTTGCAGAAACGCTGTTCTTGCTTTCGAATTTACGCGTCGCGAAGAAGACACCTTTGATGAGTTCGGAAAAGCAGCAATTTTTACAGTCCGGTTAGAATAGAAACTAGATAAGAGTGAAAAGATGTGGTGAGATGATGTGGATTACGTTTGCAAAGCCACAACAAAACGTCACGTCAACCTGGATGGTTGGCCTTTGTTTTATTTTGCCATGCTTTCACAAGCAAATTAAGACGCCGGTGTAGTTGTGCGATGGGGTGTGTCCAGCATTGCTGGTGCGTATGACGTTGACATTGCTTTTAATGTCCTTGCAGTTGCAACTTGGCAGCGCCTTGAGGCTGCAAAGTTTGATTGATCTCCGGGCACGGCGGGCAGGTAAGTGCCCGATGCGACCCTAGCGTGCTGTTATCTTTGTGACACTAAGATGCACTAAACATGCAACACGTGAGGACGCAGTGAGCGATGTAAACGAGAGGAGACGAGCAGCGAGCAGATCCGTGCGGAGATTTGGGGGTGGGTGGTCCATGTCGTCATTGACGACGTCTTATAATAAAACTTGACACTTTGAACGTTTTTACTGCGAAAAGTCGTCGTGTTTACTTTTTCATGGGCGATTGTAGCGCGTGGAAGCGAAACGGGTGACGGCCGGGAAGGCAAGGTGATGTTAAGTGGATGTCCGTAGGAAAATGAGCACTCGACGCGAATGCGGATCGATGACAAAATTGCCCAGCCACAAGGACGGCGACAAGAGCGAGATATTATTGCAAAAGTCCGAAAAACATTAAGCTCGAGGAGGGACAGTAGTTAACGTCGAGGCTGATTGATGGCCACTTGACTGCAGAGTGCATACTTCGAGTCCAACGAATTGCGTGTTGCTTAGCGTGAATTTAATAAAACTCATAACGTTTTGATAATTTCTGCACACAAATGTCTATAATTACCAATTTAGTTTCTAATCGTCGTGCGCAACGGGAAAAAAAGCCATTTCTACGTAACGTTTGCGGTCGGTTTTCACATTAAATCGCTTAAGCATATAATTGCAGTGTGGTAGCATCGGATGGCTCGTCGCCCGGCGTGCGCATCGCTATGGGTCCTAGGGGGCTGGCGGCTGTGCCCGTAACCGCATATTATCGTCATCGATGCGCACTCTTTCGGCTTGAAGAAAAACACATCTCACAACATCTCATAACTTTGTAGCTTTGTCCCGGCGCAAGTAGTTGGTACGAAGTATTTCGGCAGGTCGAGTAGGTGGGTGTTGTCGCCCGGCGCAGGGCACCGGCGGCGCCAGAGCACCGCCGGCGACGCGCAACCCCAAATTAAGCGGCCGCCGAGAAGAACGCACCCGCGCCGCGCCTCACCGCACCTCGCCGCGCCTCGCCGCGCCGCCCTTGCGATTTGGTGCGAAACCTGTGATTAGCCATTGCTCGAATAACGTGCGTATCTTCCGAAAGGACATTCGCTCTAATTGAAGATCATATCGGGCTCTGCGTCCTAGATGGGGAGATGGGGAGACGGGGATCGTGCGCAACCTGACCACTTTACACGGGTGCCCGCTCACTTTTGCGCTTATCAATCATCGCGCGGCTTTGCGATGTCAAGTCGGATGACCAGCGCGACGAGCAGTTTTGCACAACCCTAAAATATATCATCAGCGTAGATCGTGACTGCATCGTTTAACGTTTCCTCGAAGCCGCCGCTGCCTCCGCTGGATGCGCTCGGACGAGTTACATTTTTGGGCGTCCACAGGCCGAGGGTTGTGCTCAGGTTGCGACAAAATTATAGTCTACTATCGGCCGAATGCTGTGGGAAAAATTCCGAAAGCTCGCTAAGCGCGCCCGTTTATATGGAGAATTAAAATCGTAGAGAGGAGCCGAAAAAAAAAACAATGCTATCCACCCACATAAACGAAACAAATTGACGGTTTGAGGCGCATGACCGACGCTGGCGGCAGTGCACGCTCCTGGGGCAACGCCTCCCTTTAGCCCTGCGCTGCAATGCCGCGAAATTGGAAACGCTCGTGGCCAGACTGGACGACGCGTCGCGAACATGTCACCGGCGCATAAAAACGCCGGCGATTCTCGTTAACTTTCTCGCCGTCCGCCATCTTCACACACTCATCCCGGCCGGTCAGTACATCTGTAATCTGATACTTTTATAAAGCGAGGTGCGCTCGCCAGATTTCAACATGTTCGGTCGCGCTTGAGAAATAATTGATTAAGAAATTTATCGATTGTCACACTAACGCAACGCTCCCAGGCCACGAAGATAAATTCGATTGATGAATCGATAAATCTCTTTCTTCCTTCTTTGCCGTGCTGGGCGAAGCAAAGGCGGTTGCGCGCCGCCGCTGGAGCCGCGCACGAAATTTTTCGACGTGACGAGACGAGGGACGACGTGCGTGTGCACGCGCCACACTGCGCCACACTACGCCACACTGCGCTACATTGCGCCTGACGAAGGACTGCGAGCACATCGGAGATTAACAAGTTTCTTCCAAAAATTCATTGACATTATCTAAACCGATCTGACGTGCTGTTAATTATACGATAATCGTTATAATGTGAGCCATCGATCGGCGCAGCAAAACAAGCACCTACACGCCGCTCGGTTCTTGGTTGGCTGGCCGGTCTTTTAATGACTCCTACAAAAATTACTGTATTTCGATGATTTTCGGCGCTCGGAACTGATGAACTTTACGCTTCGAAAGCGATTTATCAAGGCGGCGCAAAAAACGCCAAGCGATTTCAAGTCAATCTGTTGTCGGGTTTTAATTTGATTGTCTATAAAATTAATAGTCCCCTGGATCGAGGAACGAATTCCACACATTGTTGGGCATCTTGCCGTCATGCACGCTTGTTTGTAGCCGCTCGGCAAGAATCGCGATGGTAATGATCATGTGAAAAAGTCGTGCAAAAATTTGAAGAATCCGACGCGAGCATCGCCACTCAGTGCCACCCACTTCTCAACAGGGGCCCTCCACCGCCGCGGCAATTTCATTACGTCCGTTTTAATCGGCGTCCAGCTTTCTCACAATTAGAGGTGCTCTGGGTGGATTCCGGTAACTAATCGACGATTGCCACGGCCGTGCTCGGCTGCTACTTAGGCGCTTGTTTCGTGCGCGCCCGAATTTCATTTAATGTCTTTTAATTTTGATTTAATTCGACAGCCGTCGTGGTGCGCGGGTCGTAATCGCGTTTCGCTCAGAGACACATCCGCTGATCGCTTTATAATAACACTGCGCGAGGATGTCGGAGGCGGAAAACCCCCGGCTGCGCCGCGCCGCGCCGTTTAATAAACAGATTAGCGGCGGGCCGAAGAGCGTCATGTGTTGGCTGTTTGTTCCTGAGGACGCTCCCAGGCCGCGTCTCGCCAAACAGAGGAACAAACAATAATCGGCGGTGCGCTTAAGCAAATTGACGTCTTAACTAATTGAGATGGAATTCCGTTGTCGCGTTCCGACGCGTCTGAAGATGCCCGCGGACGTTTCACTGATTTTTCTCCTCCACCGTCGTCGGCGTTTTTTCTACGTCGGCCGAGGGACGTGAGTGCGACTCGCGCAGTTAGTTATCTTTATGTCTCTATGCGCGTTTTCCACGTCCAGAGCCAACATGAAATTGTTCACACTTGGCGATTCGGGCGAGGATGCAGCGCGCGCGCAATTACAGCCCAGGCGACCAGCTTCAACGACGACTTTTATTTTCGTTGCAGAATATTTTAACGATTACGAGGTGTTTATTATCGGGCTGGTCCTGGCGCGCTCGCAATCGCCATAAGTTACTATCGTCTGGCGGGAAAACGCGCACGCACCAGTGCGCGGCTCGCGCATTCCACTTAAAATCCCATAACATCATGATACATCTTGACATCTATCTCATAGCGGAAGATTTGTGAGGCAGGCGAGGACTGGGCTTAAGGATTGGGCCAAAAATAGGTTGGTGACACTGAAATAGTGGCAATCAACATGTTGGGGTTGGGATGTTCTTATTGTCATTCTTAATTTTTACGTTAAAATTAAATCCAAGCTCCAAGTACCTTCGTACTAACAAAATGAACTAGTGATATTAATTGCTATTCTATATTGAATTATGAAGAAAATGATTTGTAAATATATTGTTGTCATGCTTGTCTAAATGTGAATTGCCCAATGTAAATTCCTACGTATTTTAGAAAGTAATGAGGGCAATTGTAGTAGTTGTTACGAAATATGAGTTTTTAGCGGCGTAGAATTTGAAAACGCCGCAATCGGTTGATTTGTCGCTGAAGTAATGAAACGTAATGCGAGCCCTGAGCATTGAGCACTGATAGGAGACTCCAGCGTTTAAGCACCTTAAGCACCTCGGCGCGGATTAATGCAGTCGCGATTTCGGTTGTTGCGGCCGTTGCGGGAGAGTCGTGCGTAGCCGAAGGTGATGCGAGCGCGCGTGTCTCGGCGCGACTCCTCGAGGCTACGTAGGTGTATTCGTACGAGCAGCCCGCAACGGCTCACCGTCTTCGGCGGTACGGCACATGCTCGCCGATCGTGGGAACTCGTCTGCGACGGGACAGCATCAGGCAGCATCAGGCAGCAGCAGGCAGCAGCAGGCAGCAGCAGGCAGCAGCAGGCAGGCGCGCGCCGCCCTCGAAAACGGAAAATGGAAAAATTGTCGCCCGAACGTGGATTTCCCGTTGCTCGCCGGCGGTTTCCGCAGCGGCGCGCGGCGTGACCCCTCCGAGGCAGGTGTGCGACCCGAGCACGGCACGGCTCTCGGCCGCTGCACTATGAGCGTGACCCCTGACCCAGCGGCACCCACGCGCCGCCCGCCGCCCGCCTCCGCGCCGCGATCGACTTGGATTTCGTGCGCGCATCGACTTGTCCGAATTGTAACTCAATTCCTGGCCGCTCGTCATTCGCGCTGCGACCTCGTAACGTCGTCGGGTCGCCGCCGCGCGTTTCTTTGTGCGTCCGTAATTTATCGCCACTAGACCGCCGCTCGCGAGCCGCGACTTTTTACAAAACTCGGATGAGTTATGACCGTTATTAGCCGCTGTCACCAAGCTGCGTGGCCTGGACCGCCGCGCGCCGCCGACTCTTCCAAGGCGCCAGTAGGGGTCGCGTGCTGGGCGCACTGTCGTCGGAAAATATTTATGCCGGAGCGCGACCCCCCCGCGCGCGTGTCAACACAGTACATCATCGGCGCGGGACGCACTCGAAATTCTCGCCGACGCGGGCGCATGCGATGCGATGCGATGATCAACTTTCTTTTTTCTCATATTGTTTTTATTCCGCCGCAAGAACTTTCAGCTCGCGCATAACGCGCACATAAATTACACGACTACGCCCCCGCTTCGCACACGGACGACTTGTCCGCGTTGCTCGCGATGCTCGCGCCGTGGCAGGGGGAGCGCAACAAGTCGTGACGGTATGCGAGACATCCCGAAAATTCGACGCGCGCCTCGATTAAATCGATCAAACATCGTGCGTTCTCAAATCGATTCTCCGGCCGCCCTGCCTAGGTCAACACGGGCGCAGGCGGGCCAAGTGCCGCGACGGCTGCGACGGCTGCGACGGCTGCGACGGCTGCGACGATTTAATCAAATTTCATAAAAAACGACACGAGACAAATAATCTCGCTGCAGACGCGCTGCCTCTCAGCAGATATATATTTTGTGGAAATTTCAATAAACAAGCAGCCATAAATAATGTCATCGCGGACGATATTTCATGAGCGCGTATAAATATTTATCAGATTTACACGCCGCCACGCGAATGGAAGGCGCACAGAAGTAGTCGTTGACAAATTGTAACAGCGCGCGTTTCTTATGAAATATGCATGACGATTTCATCCCGGCTGACGCCGCCGTGCGCCGCTATGCGCCGCCAACATTCGCCGCTTGTTTCGAACGTGCGCGATCGAACTTATATGACTAACAAACGGATAATTATAGTATACGATCTCAGGCCGGGGCCGGGTGTTTAGGAACGTTTGCCTTCAACGTGCAGGCGCGCGCGGGGGGCGTCAGGGCATCGACGAAAGCGAGGCTGCCGGCGGCGAGCGCGAGACTTGCGCGCGCGCGCTTCGGCACCGTTTTTCTCACGCTTTTGCCGACCATCATCGTCCAGCCGCCGCGCTCCGCGTGCGATACCGATGCTGGGGCCGGGTAGAACGAACGCTCTGGCCCACGACGGTTCGCTTTTCCGCGTCCGCGTTGGCCCAGTTTGGGTCGCGATTCGCACCTCGCGACGCCCGCGTTAGATTTTCGATCCGGCGCGCACGAAAACTCGAGCGTGCACCCTGCGGCGACAACCCGCTCAGCGCTATCTAGGCACGCGCACGAATTTACATGATTTAAGTGATTAAAAAACGCGTAATTGCCATGGGAAAGCGGGATAATTGCGGCGCGCAGGAGTGTGACCGACGCGGACGAGTCTCTTCTGCGCGAAAGGAAAGGTGAAATTTATCACTGCGGCGCATCGCGTGCCAGTTATGTGTTTTGCATGTGTCTCATGTTCACGCGACCCGGTGATTACCCGGACGGAATTCCTTTCCCACATTTACGGGCACTGCGATTGCCAATTGATGCATAACATTGAGACAGCGCGGCGAAACGGAAACAGCATGGGTTCACACAAATCTCGCGCGGCATGATTGACATCTGCCCGACACGCGGAACACGTCCTGATCATTCTGATCGCTTAATTGCGCGAATGGAACAAAACGCTGGGACACATTTCCCATGTGCCGCGCTTTCCATCCACGCCGCGTAATTATGGCCGATGATGTATTGGTAGCCCTTCGCGTTGCCCATCGCGTTGCCCATCGCATTGTGGTTCGCGGCCCCCCTGCCGGCGTGCGCTTAATTGGCGCCGTTTCGGTTTCGTTCGTTTTTTCGTATTTCGTTAACCCCGTCCGCGGTCATTGATTATTACCGAGCCCCGCGTACTAATGAGACGGTTGTGCGCGCGCGTCCCCGGCCCCGGTGCGCGCACTCATTAATAATCCAGTGCGCCATGACGCGGGCCGACGCGAGTTAAGTAGGTAGTTGATTGGAAAATCAGCCCCATATCGAGAGGAAACAAGATCTCGGCGCTGCCCGCGCCGCTAATAACTAATAGGTGTGTTGCGGCGCGGCGGCGGTTTTAATAAAAGTGCGCTTAGCGAGCCGCGATCGCATGGTGCGCATTAATTGTTCGGCCGGTCGGACGCCACGGCTACTCACACTGCGTGTACGCACGCGTTGCATCTCGCGCATCATTAATTTCAATATTTTTCCACCCGCCCAGCGACCGAAAACGCGAAAACGCCGCGAATGACAATAGGGGAAAGGAACAATGCGCACGCTTAATTTATTAAACCGCCACAAGTTGGAAATTTGCGGTTCAGTGATGAGAAACGCGCGATCGATTCGTCGTCCTCGGCGCGCCGAAATGGAAAAATGTTAATATAATAAATCTATAAACGTCGTCCCGTTTGACGGTCTGCGGTCTCATCAATTCTCATTCGCTATGGTTTTAATGCGTCTTCGCGACGCGGCGCAAAACGACGGCGAAAGCGTCATTAAAGTGTTGGAATTCCGCACGCAGGAATGTCAAAGCAATCGGCGCGCGGCGGTGATTAACCGAGTAATCACAGTCGCCACCGTCGCCACCGCCATCACCGCCGCCTCCACCGCATCCACCGCATCCACCGCATCCACCGCACCGTTGGCATGCTGCTGGTAACGCGGCAGTGCGGCGCGGGACAGGAACGCTGACTTATTTCCCCAAGTCGTTATTTACTCTTTATGTTGATGACGCGTTTGGGAGTCCGGCGGCCAGCGCTGGTATGCGGCGGCGGTCATATATTACCAGTAGCCTTAGGCGCGGTTCGCACCCCCGCTGCGAATCCGAATGACTTCGGCCCGTCACACGGCCGCGTTCTCCTCCGCCGTCTGCGTGATCATCGCATGCGACTCACAAATCAACGCAGGGCGCACGAAACCGGCCGCCGACCAGCGCCCGGCCTTGTTTCCAATTCCCGGAGATGTTTATTCATAAGAGTCGCGGTCGCGCTCGTAATTGCGCAACGCGCGCACAAAGGCGCGTTTTGTCCCGTTTTGTCTATCATTCCGCTGGCATATTAACATAATGCAAGCTGGCCAGGCCGTTTTTCATTTATCATTGCGTTCTCGATGTCATGGGTCGTTATGACGAGGGCAAAAAACGCCAAAACTTCTCGGTAGCGCGGCCAAAAAGTGGGCATGCCCGGGCACCCTCGGCCAGTGGGTACGCACTGCTTTCCATAAATTAAATCCCCACGAAGTTACTTAAGTCGACTCGCTTAAGTCATTAAAGTCGCATTTGAATGTAAATGCCGAGCGAATCAAGCGCATCTGTTTTTTCATTTCGCTCGACCGGAATTTATCGTGCTGCGCTTTTAATGAATAAAATGAATAAATTAATATCAGTTACGCACTTTATGCACGATTAATTTGATGGGTTCGACGCGGCGCGCATTACCACATTACGCGCACTTGTAAAACACATAAAACGCGTGTAAACGATATGAAAATCGCTGCGCGTGGCCAATTTGAAATTTAAAACAGGCGCAGGCTTGTTTTACATGCATCTGTTTGCTCAACACGCCACCGGCTACCAGCGAGGCTCTCATCAAAATCAGGCACTCGGGATTGCTTGCATTCGAGGTGCCCGGTTGTCTGCGCATGGTGTTCGAATTCCAATTCGACGCTCGAACCAGGTACAATTAACATCTCTAGGCTCTAGGTTCTCGGCTCCAGGTTTGCACCGGGCGAGCAAAATCTCCGCCAGCATGCCTAGAAAATATGAAAGATTACACCGAAATATTTTAATTGCGCACGGCGATCGGCGCACGCCGGACACCGCACCATAAACTCACAGACGCATTTGTGATAATTACTTGCGTTACCGATTTGTTTTCGGGTGTTGTTAATGAGCTCCGAGAAGGCGCAACCCAGCCCCAAGTAGGTAGCCTTTTCCCTCTCATTTGTTTTGAAAAACGTCAGTCAGGACTGATTGAAAATCCGTTCGATTAACGCCAAAAATTACGCCGCCAAGTTTTAATTAAAGTGTTGCGCGCCGAGCCCTCTCGCTCGCTCCGCTACAAATATGTTTATTCAAAAAGTCGCGGGATTACCGAAAAAGTCGTGTAAACGGTGAGAAGATGCCCGCTCGGGCGAACAAAAGCCACTTTAAGTGACGGGACAAAGTCGCTTTTTTCACACTGCGCCCGCTTCGAGCGCGTGAACAAAGTGCACAATGCGAACAAAAGCCGATTACCGAAGATATTGCCTTTTATAAGATGACGTGCTGCGGTCAAAACGTTCGTTCGGCAGAGCGTTTACACGGAAAGCGCGCTCCCAAAAAGCGCGTTGAGAAGTGTGAAGACAGGTGTCTTGTATTTTTTCCACCTTCGTCATGCGGCCCCCATCTCTCATCCCTTTCAGAGACGCATTATTCATTGCTTTTTGATAGAGTGGCTTCTATTTCTCCAAATGCCATTCGTCTTGCGAGCCTTTGATAGCGATTATGAATAAAAGATTTGCTGAGAAAACGCGCCGCGCCGATAAATTAACAGGTGGTTGTTGTCGACACCTACACCTCTCGTTTGGCGTGCAGCAATGTCAAGAGGGGCGAGGGTAGGCGATCGAAGAGCGGCGATGTGGCGATGTGGCGATGTGGCACACTCGGTGCGCATTTCGAGTGCGCGGCCGAGCGCCTTTTTGTCTTCTTGTTGCTCGCTTAGCTCGTGTGGTGACATGTTAAAAATTTCAAATCTTCCCACCCCGCGGCGATCGGCGGGACTCCGATGCGTTCGCAGCGGTCGATATGACGATTGCTACTTCGTAGTATTTCATTTATTGACTCTCATAATTTTCGACTGTCGCTGGCTTATCGCACCGCGGACGCCTTTTCCAGGGGGCAGCCACGGTTTTAAAAATCGTTTTAGATAGTCATCTACAACCGCACTCGACGAGCCATCATAAAAATTCCGACAAGAGGAAAAATGCAGGCATGCACAAATCCAAACACGGCGAAATATTAGACATGATTTAACATCATCAACTCATCGTACCCACTTTATCAGTCTCTAGACAGTCACAAAGGAGCGGAGGACAATACATCATGATGTGATGCCTCGGTGTGATGTTGTTTATGAGCTAAATAGTTCAGAAATTATTCAAATGAGCGTTGAAGTACGCGCATAGACTTTCTGGTTTTCCTCCTCAACGTCTACGACTATTATATCAGCCAGCATTATGCTATTACCGATCGCAACGGCTTAAGAAAACAGCTTGCTTGCTGATATGGCCCGTAGATGGTGCAGCCAGCTAAAAAGTGAGTAAAACAAACGCCGAGCGTGCGAAGACACAAAGAGAAACGAACACGGCAAAGACGCGAAGAGGAGATACGGACAGGTTTTGGTCGCAGGCACGGCGCGCATCGCGAGCGGGCCCGCTTGCTCGGATGGTCTGGTCAGTGTCGATCAGTCTGTCTGAGACCCAGACGCATTTCACGTAGGTGCAGCGCGCGCATCTCGCACTCAGTACACTCGTCCGCGCAGAGTAAACAAAGTAAAGTGACGCAAAGCATGTGAATAGTGCCGCCCCCACTGACAGATACCTGATAGTGAAATCACGCAAACAATGCAAGCGAGCGACAAGCCAGCCGAGAAGACGAAATCCAAGTCGGTGATATCCACCGCACTGGCCGCCACCCAGTTGCAGACGTCCGTGGCATCCTTGTCGGTGCGGTCACCCAGCTCGCCAACGGCCTCCACCACAGCGGCAGCTAGCGCCGCGACAGCAGGAACCTCATGTGCACCCGTGTCCAACATGTCTCCTAAATCTGATCTCAAGTTCTTCCAGGACACCCTATTGCAGCGCAGCATTCAGAATGTGGCGCTAAGCTTGCAGAATGCAATGATGAATTCGCTGCAGCAGGCGGCTCTGTTGCCAGCAAACTCGGCTGCCGCCGCTGCACTTAACCTGCAAGCACTGGAGTCCTATCTCACCCTGCAGCGGTTGACCACATCTGTCACATCTCATCAACCTGCTGCTAAGGTGGACATTTTGAAAATAGCTACTTCGACCGCGCAAATAAGCGAATCGGATGTTGATGTTCCTGCTGGACGCCAGGAGCTGCATGATACTGATATCACGACACTCACCGAGGATGTGGACCTTGCTGAAGAGGTCGAAGAAGACCTGGCGTTACTTGATAATGAAGAAGACTTTCCAGACGCGACTGACGGTGACTTGGATACTGCGAATACTGCAATAGACACCAGTTATCCCTCTATGATCATGAACCCTTTGTATTCTCCTACTGGCAGTGCAAGTATTGCAACCCCAACCAGCGTGACACCAACGCAAGCCGCCACCAAGAGTAGGACAACCACCGCTTCCACCTCCGCCCGGCCGAAGAAGCAATTCATCTGTAAATTTTGCAACCGGCAATTCACCAAGAGCTACAATCTTCTCATCCACGAACGCACACACACCGACGAGCGGCCGTATTCCTGCGACATCTGCGGGAAAGCCTTCCGCCGGCAGGACCACCTACGGGACCATAGGTAATACAGCCCAAGCAACCCTATACTACTTTATGCATTTTACACATTGTGTGTGCTAGCTGTGGCATGATAAACAGGTGTTTTTTCATTACTGTTTTCCAGATGTTGTGTTGTGCTTTTGTTGCTTTCTCATGCATGCCCTGACGCGAAAGTCAATGCCAATCGTCACTGTGTGGCGTGGATTTGTTTTGTTTGGCTAATGCATGATGCCCACCGCCACGGCCGTCATCACATTGCGATTTCGGTTCCGCGCGGCGGAAAAAAAAACGAGAGAAGACGTTGTCATCGAAAACTTGTCCGCTGCTCCGCGCCTGCTCTTAAGTGAGACGTCCGCGCACCGGCCGTAAAATAAACGAGATGAAACTTAATCGCAAGACGATAACGCGCGACGCCTGCATAAATCTCGGCACCTACGCGAATATCGAAATTTCCTGATTTCGGCCCGGTTGGGGCAACCACGCGCGCGCGCTTGGCCGGGTGGTTTGAGTGCCCTCGGGGCCGGTCGCGTTATGCACACATTTGGGCGGACGCCAATAAAATCGGGTTGCGTGCGGGACGCCCCCTTTTCAGCTTCCGACTTAGCGCATAATTTTCATTAAATTTCCGTCGTGGCACGTGCACTCGACGGCGCGTGTAATTTATGCGTTTACTAATTGAATCGACGACGAGCGAGCGCGCACCGATACAACGCTCTACATAAATTCCAATTTATTGTTATTGGCCGCGGTGTTAAGCGATTGGAAATTTGCATGATTTCGAGATAAATACTCGCGCGTTGTCGGCGAGCGGCCAAGGCGACAGCTTTACACTGTCGTCCTGGACGGTGTAATTTCACCTAGCGTCGTCGCCATCGCCATCGCCATCGTCGTCGCCGTCGCGTGTTGGTCGTGCCACAAACGACGCCGACGCGTGCCGACACGTCCTAAGTAAATATTTGCCCGCTTTGTGGAAAACGCTCGCGCATTCCATCGAGCACGTGTCGATTTTCCAGGTGACGCTGCGGGCGAATTTCCATCACTTAACAAGCACGAAATGAACGTTTAACGACCCGCGCCGCGCAACGACGGCGTTTAGCAAACGCCCAACAATGCGCTCAACAGCGCGCGCGTGAAGCGAGAGCGCAGAGGGAAAACGCCGGGCAGAGCGCAACGCAGTATTATGACCGTAATTCGTTAATTTAACGTCTCTTTAGACAACGAGCGGCGCAGGAAAAAGGCGGAATTTTTCACACGTCGTAAACACCTCGTTGTCACGGTACGCGTCTTTGTTCTCGCGCTTTATCGCGCTTTATTGACTGCGTCTTCGGGCAGACAAATTTTGGATCGCGCGCGTGTTGCGGCCGCGTTCCCAGAACCGGCATCGGGGTACAATATTGTCGAAAATATTGTCGCGCGCGCAGCCAATATTTATAGCGGCCGTGCAGGCGATGGCATTCTTTTTATTTATTTCGCGAGTTAAATAAGAAAATAAGCGGCGAGCCAGCGACGTGTTGAAGCATTAACTCGTTGCGACTTGTTTACGAGCGAGCATTAACTGCCTTCGCTCGGGCTCGTTACAGGCGCGTTCCTCCCCGTGGCCGTCGCGCGGCCGTCGCGCGGCCTATAAAACCGTCCGACCAGCTTTTGTCCAGCCGGACGCACAAAAGTGAGTGTTTATTATATCGTCGTATCGTCGCGACACAACCATCTTTTTAGGTGACAACTTCTCACAACAGTCGAACAAAAGCTGCGCGTGCACAAAGACGCTCGGCGCGCGGCTTTATTACACGCCGTGTTCTTGCTCGTTGCAGGTACATCCACAGCAAGGAGAAGCCCTTCAAGTGCACCGAGTGCGGCAAAGGGTTCTGCCAGTCGCGCACCCTCGCCGTTCACAAGATCCTGCACATGGAGGAGTCGCCGCACAAGTGCCCAGTCTGCTCCCGCTCCTTCAACCAGCGCTCCAACCTCAAGACCCATCTGCTTACCCACACCGACATCAAGCCCTACAACTGCGGCGCGTGCGGCAAGGTCTTCCGCCGCAACTGCGACCTCCGGCGGCACAGCCTCACGCACAACCTGGGCGGCACGGGAGCGGCGGCCGCCGCCGGCGCCTCCACCGGTATGGCTACCCTCATCGGCAACAATCAGAACTTCAGTATAGACAATATTATAAGCAAAGCCAAATAGACAATTAGTGACGGTCCGCGTTTGTTGGTCGGGCGTTCTGTAAATATACTTAAGCTTGTCTCTTTGGATGTAGGAATGTAATGTTTTTAATTAAAAGTCCCGGATATACGGAATATTAAAGCAGCCTGTGTCTGTGTGTTGATGTTAATGCCCTTCTCACGACTCATTTTCCAGCTCGCGCCGTTTACATATATTAGCGTAGTCTCTGGGAGAAAAATAAAATTAAAATATTTATTAAAAAAGAGAGAGCAGCCCTTTTTATTGAGGCGGCGGCGCCAGGATCGTCGTAAATTAGCCGAATTCTTCTGGAATCGACGAGGTTTTATGTTAACAGGTGTTCTATTTCTTTAGATTACAAATAAACACATGTGTCTTCTTTTCATTCGAGAGTGGGCAAGCAGAAGGGAATTTAGGTCCATACCATTTGACTCAATTGGGATACCTAATGCAATTTAGGAACACTTCTACACACATTATTTCTGGCTACGTTCTTAGGTGTGGATTACAAAACATAAATAAGTCACATTGAATGTATTTATTCTCGATGAAATTCCGTTCGTTCTCCAAATAGGGCGCGGAACAATTGGGAGAGAATTTTCATATTTTCATCATTCATTCCATATTTATTTATTCTTAGCGCGCGGCGCAAAAAAACAATCATCCAACGGTCATCAATCAGGCCAGGGGAGTGCCGCCCTCTGCCCCTGCGTCCAGCTCGGCGCGTATTGACACTTAACAATCATTTTTCACCTGCGCCGCGGCGGTCGCGCATTGTTATCATGTGTCGCTGGTTTTTTGTTGAACTCTTTTGTTGCGAGATGGTTCTTGAGATGCGCGCCCGCGATTGCACGCCGCATGTGATGACTATTAGGCAACCTTTTCGGTGTCTTCGTAATGACGACAATGACATTACGGCCCGCTAGCGACGACAACATTAGCGGGCACGCCGCAGGCGGTATCGAAATCTATCGGGACGTCATGCCGACCGTCATATTTCGAAGCTGCTCGGCGTTGGCGTTTTTTTTTTTTTTTTCTTGCTCCTTCTGCGGCAGGCATTTTCGCATGCGTAGGCACATTTTCTCGCAGCCATGGAAATCGCAATGCGTGTGGGCCGCTTATCGATCCAGTGTGGAGACGGCGGTCCGCGTGAATGCGTCTTACGTCTTGTTCGGGCTGGTCGGGGCGTTAAGTGGTGCAATTAATCCTACGTGCTTGGGCACTCGAGCGCGAGCACTTCTTCGTCGCGTCGGCTGGCGCTGAAATTGAGCACTTCATTGCCTACCACTTCGCATCTAACGACTAGCACTGATAAAAGGATGCAGGCCCGGCATTTTTTGTCATTGGGATGGATTCTTCAAGTCGAGCGCAATTGAAAAGCAGCTGGGAAAAGCGTTAAAGCTTGTTAATTTCACGCCAATTTCACTAAGTAACGTGCCACCTACTTGGCGATTCGCTGATACAGTGCTCGATTTGATGGAAAGCCGTGGCGAGAGACAAAAGGAGAAGCAAGCATGTCCAAACAACGCGCCCAGGCGCAAATGGGTGTCGATAAATTCGTGTCCAAGGTGTTGTCTACCAAAGGTGTCGTCTCGTTATCGCTGCTCGGTCTCCATGCGCCCGTCCGAGCCGAGATTAGAAACAAATAAAAACCGTAAACACACGAAAACAAGCAAAAGGAGACGAGGTAAAAGTTTGCGTAAACGTCGATGCCTGGGTGGTCCACCTGCCCCGGGTGACAATTTTATTCCTATTCTACTTCCGTTAAAGCCTCGTTGGCTTCCACTCGAACACCTTCCAACAACAAAACCCGCCCCGGCGCGTTTCTGCGTGCGTGCGCGCCGATTGTGTGGATTTCTGCTAAACGATTGTGTAATTTGCACACTCGCACGCACTCCAGACGTGCGATTGCCAGCTTGGCCGAGGCGTTCGAGTGCAAGTATTTAGATTTCGCGTCTTTGCACTTCTCGCATCAAGTAAACACCTCAAAGGGCAAAGAAGGGCGTTAAGTGACGACCATTCTTGCTGGCCCAAGGGGCCCGAGTGTGAATTGGCATGTACGCCTATACAGTTTAATTACCTGAGGTGTCAGGGAAGAAAATTCACTCTGACTGCATACGACGTTACAGAAGGTTGGATGAAAATTATGTATGAAGTATGACATAATAGGAGACATTACAATACAACAGGGATTCAACTTTAAGAAACATATATGCATTGAAAACCAACAATTCTAAGATTATTTCAATATTTTACTTTCACCTCTTATCATTTCCACTCGAAGTTCATTAACAAATTCATAATAAGTATTACTCAAACTGCTTTTTTGCAAGAGTCCATGAAAAAGAAGGATGAAAAAAAGTTCTGGAAATACCAATATCATCAACACCCTTTTGCTAGTGTTTTCTGTTTAATTTCCGTAGTGAGTGTCAGGACATTAAAACAAACAGAGCAGATTTATTGAGGACTGCGTCAAGATGAATGAGATGGCAACACTTTAAACGATTTCCGTCGTTTTCACACCGAAGAAGAAGAAATAAAAGGCAGTAGGCCACCAACATTGTTCGTAGCTAGTTTAATAAGTGCGTTACCACGTTAGCATGTTAATGTGCAATAGTTTTATAGACCAGCGACGCGATTAATAAAAAAATGACGGCCGTAAATTCGTGCTGTATTCTCAGCCAGCTCCGCGCACCTCCGCGCCGCCGGTAACTCTATCGGTTCACCTCGTGTCGTCGCTGGCCGGGCGCGATTGTGATTGCAGCATTGAAATCTTCCATTGTCACACGTGTGTGCGCCTGGCATTTGGGTTTTAACGGCCTACACGCCACGCTTTTTATCGCTGTTTGTGTTCGTGCCTTCGTCTTTTGTCTTCATTTTTTCATCGGCTGCTCGCGCGTTCGATGCGATTTTATTGTTTAACAGTTTAACGGTTTTTAGTATATTGTTCGCCTACTTACTGGAAGACAGCGGATCCCGAACGTGGAGGAGAGGAGCGGTGGAGCGAAGGAGAGCGGAGGCGCTCATCAACAGAAAATTTGTTAATTGGATCGTCGAGGCTCGATTATAAATTCCGAAAAAAAGGGGAGTATAGCGTGGAATAAAAATCGGCCCATCGTTTACATGGCTTTTACATCCGCACACGACGCGCCCGACCAGTGTAAACTAAACTAATTTTTAATCATTGTGTGTTTAACGACGGGCCCGCTTCTCGCTTTTATTTTAAATTGCCCCCAATAAACTTCCACATCTTGTTGTTATTAACGTTTCGGTGCGCTGCTTTCGGGACCCTCTCGGCCCGCGGTCGCGGTCGTAGTTTACAATTTAAATGCGCGCTTTGTCGGCGCGAGCGTTTTCGGGTTGCGAGGCGCGTCGCAGCGCGCCATAAGAATCGCGACGGGGGGTTGATGAGCAGCGCAGCCCAGCCGCCTTCAACCCTAAAGTTTTATGTCGAGAAGAAATATATGACAGCGGAACGATCAGCGCACTAATGCTGCCTCGGTGGCGGTAGAATGTGCGCTGGAGTGGCCTGCGAGCCGCAGCGGAGTCGAAAACTCGTCTCGACCTTTGGCCTTTCACCGGCCGCAGCCGCGCGAGTGAATGGGACCGCCATCGATTTCGACGACCCGTCGACGACGTAATTTATACCGCCGCCCGGTGAACGCCCACGCGTCCCAATTGCTTCGAGCGTACGCTCACGACGTGCTGATACTGCTGATGCGAGCTAAGAACGGCGCAACATAACATCCTGATGCTGCGACGCTGCCGCATTAGAATCTATTATACGTGTAACTAGTAATTTGCGCATTAGATCAGCTTTCTTATGCTTGAATTGTCCTTGCACTCGGAGGTGCCTTTCCACGTCGCCCCGATTTTCATCCGCCTCTTGCGTCCATTCAGCGCGCTGTCCGCGAAACCCAGTTACGAGCATTTACGCGTTTATTAGGGCGTCGTGCGCGGCCATGGATAAAATTACCCTTTTCATCGCGACCGCCCTACTTCGGTAGCATCTGCCGGCTGCAATGGCGGCGATGGGAGCGATGGGACCGATGGGAGCGAGCGCGACCACGTACCCACCGCAACCGTGTGCCATTGATACCCCATTGTGCGTCGTTTAGTGCGCGAAATTGGGGATTAGGCGGGCCGACGAAATCAGAATACGACGAGCTCATTGTTATTCATTGTGCCGAACAATGTCGGCCGGGGCGCGTATTGTGGCATTGTGGAGAAGTGTCAGCCGGCATGACATCTCCAGTGGAGCCGCTCTTCGCCTGTCCGCGCGCCGAAAACATAATGAGTTTTAATTTTAATATGATGGGGGACGAAAATATTTAGAAGTAAATCACGCCACGCAGCGCGCTCCACGCCAAAACGGGACGTCAACGCAAGCGCGCCCAAAGACACAGCTCCGAATTGAAAGGGAAAATTTTAATTGTGCACAGTAGGAGACGCGATAAATATTCCTCCTTCTTCGCATTCTTCGGAATGCCGGAGATGCGATGAATCGACCAAAAACGCCGCACACATGTCGCGGCAAGACGAAGGACCAAGGTCTGAGATTTCAGTTTTAGAAGATTTACAAAAATACCTACATCAATTCTTCTCATTCAATTCAACAAAAAGTACAAAACAAAGGCGACAATGATACAATCAAATTGTTGGCACTTGTAATAAGTAAATTCGATGGGCCTTGATTGCAATTGCAATTAAGCTATTTGTTGAACCAATATTAATATATAACATTATTGTTTTTTATTGTTGAAGCAAAATCTTTAGAATAGGGATGGCGATATTTAGTCAAACAATCAATGTTTCTGAATCGGGTTCTTTTGATCTGGCAGAATCGTTTCATCGAACATAACTTTTTTCGCTAACCAATAATATCGTTATTTGAAATAAGATAAAGTGGTGTCTCAGCGTATATAATAAAACAATTTAAAAAATAGTTTAAGAGGTTTCTTCTTGCAAGAATATAAATAGGTTGGCAAGGAGACAATTGGTTATCATTCAATTTTTTGGGACAATCTGTCGCGTGGTGATCTCATGCCAATGAACGAAGGTGTTTTCGACTGGCATGTACGATGCGCGCCATGCCAGCGATTGCAGCCGCCGCGCGACGTGATGAAGCAAACATTAATCCGTTTAATTGATCGGCGGCAGCGAATATTGTCAATGTGCGTGCGGGCCGTCCTCATTCACACTCGGCTCGCTCGCCTAATTAAGCGCGCGCCGTGCGCACACGTTGTTATCTTAATAATTCAATTAACGACGCCGCGCGCTGGGCCATGCATCGGCGACCGACGTCCGGTGATTTCGCGCAGTATTACATTTTATGCGGCGTACTTTATAGTTGCAGGCAAGTCGCGGGCAAGACGCAGCCATCGCCGTCGCCGAGCCAACGAGCGGACCACCAACGGCTAACGGCGCGTATCAATAAAATAATTCCTGCCCGTGCAGTGGACATGTGCGCCGAGCGCCGCGCGCCGCGCGCCGCACGACGCTGAATAAAGCGCACCATTACCGTTTTATTATTATTGTTATGACAAAATTTGTGCGAACGGCGGGGATTTATGCCAAAATGAAGCGATCGCGGTAACGAGGTTTTTCCGCCGCGGCCGCGGAGAGCGTGAATGGAGAGCGCTCGCATGAGTTATGAATCAATAAAGCGCACCGCACAACCGGCACAACTGCATAAATTACCTGCGCGGACGGTGCATGTTCGCGGCGGCGCGCGCGCATTACTCACGCACGGCGCGCATAAACAACGAAAATCGTACGTTTCCGATGCCATAAGTCTCGGCGGCGGCGGCGGCGTCGCGGGATCGCGCAGAAAAATCGTGCGCGCGGCGAACACATGTTCGTTTACACATTAGGATTGCGCGCAACAAGTGATTAACCACCGCCTGCGCTTGCGAGTGCGCGGCGCGAGCGCAACAAGATATAAAAATCGGAACGTCATTAATCACCGGCGAGCGCGCACCCACCGAACGGTAATATTTTATCGCGTTCATTGTGTTAACATATACGACGGCGTGCGCGCATCACAATATCGTGTTTGAAGATAGATTTCGATAAATCCGTGATTAAATTCATAATAATGTGGAGCTAGGCGGCGCATTCGCACAGTAGGTGCATAATTGGACGACGAAGGGCGATGCTTATCCGGAATCCGGTGTATCATCCATCACCGCTTCGCGCTCGCCGTCTCTTTCTCAATGGGAATAAGTAGAATGTTTATTAAATCGGCGCGGCCGACGCGGCCGGCGCTCGCATAATCTAATAAGCGAGTTACTCTCCCACCGCGCTGAAAAACGAAAAGTGCAACAATGCGCCAAGGCGATGATTGATCGTTGGCAGCGCGCGTATGCGGATAAACGTCATGCGAGTGGCTGAGAATGAAAGTTGCCGCCACTCGCCGCCACACGCCGTAGACGCGAGAAATGAAGACGACGCGACGACGCGCGCCGTGTGTGGTGCGTGTGCGGCACGATGAGCAACCGGATGATTTACTCGAAAAGCCGTGAATGTGTGTTCGCAGCCCACGCGCGCATGTTCATCGCGGCGGCGGCGGAAAAATACACAAACTATGAATGGGCACATTTTCGAAATTCTTTCCGGCGCGCAGCACGGCTCCCAGGCCCGTCGACGCAGTCACAGCAAATCGTACAAAGGATGCCGATGGACCTGATGCTCACTCCGCGCTCATCATACGCATTGACATCTGCGATAAAGCGCCCGAGGATGAATCGAAGAAAGAATGGGGCATGAAGAATGGCGCACAAAGAATGCGCTTGAGTCTCGTCCTGCACAATAGCCGCCTCGCCTGCGTCGAGCGCATCGCTTGCGTCCACGCACCGGATCGATCATCCTTCGATGGCTGCCGCGACCGCCGCGGCCGCCGCATCCTGCGGGACCCAGGCCACACCTGTCGTCGCCGCTCGCTTGTTGCGACGGTATCGCCGCAATAATTCTCACCTGTTCGCCGCACGCCCGACCAATTAGTCGTGCGATGTCCCCGAGCCTGTGTGACGCGGAACAACGTCAATAAATTAAGGCGACACCTAAAAACCAACGTTCGGTTTTATCTCCGGCGCGTTGTTTCTTAAGTTTATTCGCCTGCGAGGCGAGCGTCTGGCGACGATTTTTCTCCGGCCGGCGCGTTATCTGTGCATCGATTGATCGTTCAATTTGTCCCCTCCAGCTTTACGACATTCATTGAAGACCTCGGCCCGTGCTCGGACGCGGACACGGAAAACCACCCATTGAGGAAACCACAATCTGCCTGCCTGATGAAGTGCTTAACCGCACTGAAGGTGCTATTCAACCTATCGGGGGTTGCGCATGCTATTACGATGAAATTGTTTCACATCCAGCCACCCATTGAGGGAATCTAGGCAATCTAGGCAATTTATTACTTCAGCAAGCGATAATTTCCACTTGCTTGGACTTTGAAGGAATGCAGCGCTTCTTGAAGCAATTGATGAATCGCTTGCCTCCTGTTCCAATTTCCTTTGCCATTCGCCACCCATTGCGCGAGGCGCAGATGAAGACTTTAGCGCTAAACAGAAATTAACAAAAACTCGATCATCAAGTGCATGAATTGCACAATTACCGAAGCTTCCACCGTGCGTGCTGTGTGCCTGGTAGTTCGCCTCGCAGGCGCTCGTAAAACGCATCGCGCTAATTGATATATCAAACAATGACTCTTGTTTTTGAACCATAGTCCAGCGGCGAGCGGCGGAGAATCAATTAATTCCCAGTTTTAAGTAGTCAACGAGACGGAGAAAATTGCCTTCCAGGTAGAGAGCGGCCGGGAAATTATTAACGAGATAATTAATAATCTCGGTAATCGGGGCTCGTTGTCAAAGGTTGGAGGTGCATCGACTGCTCCTGCATGAGCAGATAACGAGGACGCGCTTAATTAAAACGTTCATTTTTCATGCAATCGATTTTGATCTGTCATCCGTTCATTTGAAAATGGACGAGAAATTAATTTCCAGAGTTGCTTCAATGTTCAAATCAGGCAATAATATAACCTGCCTGAGAATGCTGCTTTAGAGATTGAAGACAAATGTCACTAGCAAACTCATTAAGTTCACGTTGCTTATGTTGCTTTAAATTACTTTGTCTAATTGCCTTCAAAACTAGCAAGATGGTTGAGCAATTAAGTTAATTAAAACGTTCAATTCTTCGACGACGGGTTTTGGTTTGTCATCAAAACATGTTTGTTCTCGATCGGGTCTTCGCTTTCGGTTTTATTGATTTGTAAAATTTGTGAATAACAATCCACATGAGGTTTGCGGCGGCATGCATGGGCATCGTTGGAGTGCTGGATGGCGAAGAACAGAGGAGGAAAACGTGCGGCGACGTGCCGTGTGTGTGCGGGTGTGAGAATCTTGAAGGCGCGCGGTTCACAACCTCCGCAGTGCGCGGCGAGAGCGCTGCCGCCTCAGGCAGCAGGCGCGAACAACGTCGCAGGACGCGAACAAAAGCGACTGTTTCGGCCGCAGTCACAGCCGCCGGTTGCAACACACACGCCATGCGCGAGTTCGCGTTTTCATTCATAAATACGAAAAATCGTGAAGAATCTTCGGTTGCAGACGTTTTTTCGCCAGCGTCGCGTCGAAAACCAAATGCGCGGTTCGCTCATATTTGTTTTCGACTTTCTTTCCTCGCCGCTGCCGCCACCGCTGTCCGCTGCGAGTGCTGAGAACTGGAACACCACCGGCAGCGACGGCGGCATCTTCCGCGCTGCTGAAAAACCCGATTGCGTTGTGATTTCATTTGATGCGGTGCGCCGGCTGCGACCGGTTGCGTAATCGGCGCATCGTGCGAAAACGGTGAGCGAGCAATCACTCTGCATGGAAATCGATCGCACCGTGCGCGATATTGATTGCGCTAACGTTACGTACAAGCAGGAAGCAAATCGATGATCGATCGTGGAATCGTGCATTTTTTTTATTCTTGCCACCTTACTCATCTACCAGCCTACAACACGAAGCGAGGTTGAAGCATCATCAGCTTCCTAGTATTATTACCAACCAACCTTAGTGCGCAAAAATTGCTCATAAGGTCACCGCCGCAACGAGTAGTTAATTTGTAATAAAGATCTAACTCAACACCAGCAGAAAATCTTTAAACAATAATGAGCACTGATTGAAATCACTTTTGGCTAAAATTACTAAAACCTGCGATTTACTAACTCCACAGTTTCATAAATAAACACAAAAGTGCTGAGATTTGCAATCCAACTTCTCGCCCACTATATGCATTAGAAAATTGATCGGTCTTTTTTATTTTAGTTTTTATGGGAGTTAATAAATCGTACTGCTATAGAATGTAGTCATTTATGTCAGAGGGGAGGTAGGGAGGAATGAATATTGATGTAAGAATAAAAAAATCAATTGGTATTTCCAATATGTTTAACAATATTTTTCCAATATTATAACAAATAAGCTATGTCTAGCTTATAATAAACTTCAGAGTTAACTGATCTGATGCGTTATGATATTTAATATTCTAAAATACTGTCTATCAGCTGTTAACGTTCGGCAGCTGTGTCATAACCCATCCTATCGATGCTAATTGCGATTTTCTTAAAATTATTTATTATCTAGCACTTCATACAACTAGTATAATGCTAAAATACGATTTCCTACCCTAGGTTTAGCTTCTTTCTTACTTTATACTATTATAATTTGTACAGCCGAAAGAATTGATTCAACTTCACGCCCTTGGTTATGTCATACAATTTGTAGTTATAAACAAACATGTTCGGGTTTATAAAACAATATTAGAGAACGATAAGGGCGACTTCGATTGCAGGTCAGTCAGTATGGAATTATGTTGAATTAGATGATTGTTATGTAGATATTCCAAATTGGCAATTAATCATAAAATCGTACAATAAAGCTTGAACACGCTTCTTTGCACGACTTCTTTTCTCAGTCTTAATGTGGCCCTGTCACGCCGATTTCAATGACAACCATAAGGAAATAATGTCATTTTCTTCTGCGGCGATGACGGCCGCCGATCGATCGATCTTCCTCCGCACAACGCAATAAAGAACTGTCACAGCGTTTGTCAATTGTCAATCGCCATAAAGCCGCTAGCCATAAAGTTAAAAACCCGAGAATACTTTTAGAACTGTGAAATAAATGAGAAAACGCTTCAGGACACGCTGTGGTCCAAGCGGGCACCAGAACGCATTAACGAGTTAAACGCAAAGTTGTTAAACTTCACAGATCTCCTCTTAATTATAGTTATTTTCTCACTTGAACACTTTTGAAACAAGTCAAACCTTTCGATCCGTTGCAGCGCGATAATACAAACGTAAATTTGTTAATTTTCAAAATTACAACCGGCGAGCAGGCGTAAAAACGCTCATCAATGAAAATGTGGCACGGCTGTTGTTCGTCTTTTTTCGATCCGTGTGGATTACGTAAACACCTGAGGACCGGACTGTCACCTTAATCGTCAAGTGTCAAAACATCACCATTAACGTCGTGTTTACGAGCCGGCCCAGATGGCCGGCCAGCGTGCCGGGGAGTCTGTGCTGTGTAGGCAACAAGAAGACAGAAATGAAGAAAACTCTTATATAAATTAAAGCACATTATTTATTACAGTCGGCAGCTTCGAGCATGCCGGTTCGCATTCGGAAACATACATAATTTATGCAACATATATAATATTAAACATTTTTTATACACACGGGCGTTATTACATCGTTATGTCGGCGCTGTGCGCGTGCGCGCGTTCCTGGCTTAATTATATTTTAACGCTTAATAAATAAAATATCCTCTAAAAATAACATATCTATGCTACTACGCTCGCGTATCGCTTACATCCGATAGAAAATCTATGCTTAACGTGTTAATAAACTTATTAATCGACAATAAATTAGCTCGTGTTTGCGTTTCGGGCGCCGACCACCCCGCCACCCAGCGGCGGCGCGCGCTGTCCTAGTTAACCATCAATTAATTAGGCAGCGCGTGTTCGGATGGAACTAATGCCGCCTTGGCCACTCACGCTTGTTTTGCATCTGCGCAAAACGCAAGCGCAGCGCATCGCGGCGGCGACGGGAGCGGCTGAAGCGTTCCGTTAATAAGCGTTGAGACGATAAACGCATGTATGTACAATAAATAAAATTAATGAAAAGTACGTCGCCTTAATGTTTAAGGTTGAGTCGGCTTAAAGTTAATAGCTGGGGATGTAGGTTGATTAAAATATTGCACACAAGCACGAATTGAAGATGGAGGGGGGTATGTACAACAAGTCCATCCGTCGGGTGGCGATGAAGGCGAGAGTGCGGTGGCACTGACAGAACTCCTGCGGACCCAGGCGATAATAACTGGCGAAGAATGATTGAATACTGTTTTGCATAGGAATGTACGGTGGGCTGCGACTGCCGGCGCCATTTTAGTAGCGCGAAAAGCCGTAGGTGGTTGTGGAGTTCGTTGTTGAACTGGTACTGGTCGAGGTTGCTGGATAATGGATGGTTCTGCAAACGAAAGCAGATTGTACGGTCAGCAAATTACTGCACACAGTGCTCTCCATTGGTATTTGAATTAATTGAAAAAATTGAATTAAAATCATTATCATTAACGATATCAAAGCGTTAATTATCGAACTAATGATTGATTAAAAAAAGAAAAATAAGCATTATCCTTACGCTGTGCATGTGTGCATGTGAAAAGTAGGAAGAACGGAACGCGCCCAGGTGTGTGTAGAGTAGCAATTGTTTGGTGTGCTCTGTGTGTACTTGCGTGTGCAGTAAGGTGTTGATGGTGCTGTGTTGGTGTAGGTGTGTGGATGTGGCTGTGCGTGTTGCGCAACACCCCCTCCACCCGAGCGACCGCACATAGAGACAGAGAGGCCCCCGTTTCGCATTCACCGCCAAATGCATTGACTACATCTAAAAGTAAATCGATCATTTTTACAAACATGAACAATATAAAACACATCATTATCATCAGTTTGGTATGGATGGAGGAGGCAGGAATCGGAGTGCGCATGCAGGATTCGCGTCGCTTCAGATTTAATTTCGCGTCGGGGTTGTAAATTCGGTCGCGCGCCGTCGTAAAACGATGACGGATTCGAGACGGTCTGACGCGTTTCTTTAGACGCAATTTGTGTTGTGCGTTGTTAAGTTTTATGACTTATTAACACCTCGGAGACGGCGATTTGGGCGCTCGGCGCGCTCGCGAAACCAGCTGACGACACGTTGGAACACGGACGAATGTCGAAAACGCGATGCCCTCGTTCGACTAAGCCTTAATTGCGCGCAATTACGGACGGCGTGGAAATCAAACCGCGGGGAGTTTTTACGATTGTTGACTGACGGGTGATAAGGGTCGCACGCGCGCGCGCGCGCTAATAAAAGCATAAATGACGCAAAGTACGCGCCGTGGCACCTCGCGTGCGAGCGGCAGAAACGGCGATTGTGTGGCCGAAAATGCATTATTGCGATATGTAATTAATTTGCTTCGCGCGTGCACCGGCCCGACCCGGCTGCTACCTATCAATTAGAGCGCGCGCATTAATTTTCGGTTTCGAAACGAGCACGCGCCGCATTAGTTAATTTAACGTGTCGCTAATTGAATGGCCGCGCTGGCTGGCAGCGACGCGTGCGGCCAAAATGTAATTGCCAATTTGGATCGCGCAACTAGTTATTAGCATTAATTAGATTTGTACAGGGAGATCGCGAGTCGCGTACGGACGGAAACGTGGTGGTCATGCAGGGGCGGGGAGGATGGATGGTAGCTGGGGAGCGGCAATGTGGTAATGGGTACCTGTGCTGTTTCAAGTTGTCCTGGCGCTTGAAGCTTTTGCCGCACACCTCGCACGAGAACGTCAGCTCGGGACTCTTGTGCGTGCGCTCGTGGATCATCAGGTTGTAGCTCTTGGTGAAGCGGCGCTGGCAGTACTTGCAGATGAACTCGCACTTGGCGCGCATCTTGCGACGGAACTCGCGCCCGCTGACGTCGTTGTCGATCTGCATTATGGCGAACATCTTGGCGGCCGCTACCGCGCTGCTGCTTATCACGTGCGAACAGGTGCGCGCGTCTCACCGCACTAGACGATCAGGATGGATCTCTCTCGAGGCAAATCGCACAGCTGGTGCAACTGGTGACTGTGTATCCTGGTGAGTTGTTGCCGGACGACTGCGCTGCGTCTGCCAACACGATGAGCTGCGGCTGCTGGGAGATTCGCTGCGGCGTGTGTGGCAGCGAAGAGGCTTTCGCAATTATGTTATGGTATATCCGGATGGAATTCTAGACGCGCCGGCAGACGATTGAAGTGTCCGGGTCGGCCAGTCCGTACTCTGTAAGCAACAACGACGCATGCTGGATCAGCATCCTAGTTGGCACTTCGCAGAAGCTGAACAATGTGCAATTCGCGCCATTGCCGCGCGTCTGTCTGTCGAAGTAAATCAATCAATTGGCGGGAGAGTAATTGCTGTGAACCGAGGCGCGGGAGCCGAAAACGCCGCAGCGCGTAATACGTATAATTGTGGAATACTCGCAGCGGCGAGTACAATAATTTGAAATGCGTGAGAGCTGCCGCCGCGGCCCCCATCAGCTACCGTTCACGGAACGAGCGCGCTCACGCTCCGCCGTTTTCCCCGTTCGGGCCGGTTGCATGATGGAAATTATGACCAGGAGCAGTCATGCCGCACCGGGGAAAACGCCGATTGTTTGTATTTTGTGAGCTACCAGCCGCGGCTCGCGAGCGCGTAATGAGTAACGAGAAGGCGCACCGTGCCGAGGGTCGCGGCCGGCAACGAGACGTGCTTGACCACCGCGCGACGTGTAATTTTCTTCGTCCAACGGTTAAAAAGTCGGCGCATAGAGCACACGCAGATGAATTGTTTCTCCATTTCCTCGCCGCCGCCGGCAACCAATCAGTCACAATCAGTGACGACGAGGAAATTCACGCTCGCACATTGTCTCGGAGTGCTGGGCTTGCACTTGTTTTGATCACAATTGACGCTAACAGCATGCATTAGTTGCGAGACTTGCAAGGAGTGAACGTGTTCCCATGCATTACGACGCTCGCCAGAAATATCAACAAGGCAGGTGATTGAGTGCGATCCAATCAATTCCAGCGCGATGTGCGCGCGGTACGCGTGGAATGCCACGATGCGGCTCTAATGCCGCGCAACAGACAACACGAAAAAGGAGTGCTAACATTCTATTGTACCGCAAAGCAGGCCGCCCTCTGCTTTCTTCCGACGCGCGGCGCGATGTGTCAAACCGAATTTATTCGTATTGTTCCCGTTGCGTTATGAATAAATTTCAGCCCGCAGCACGGCGCCGCCGCGAGCGTCGACGGGTGACGCCGGGCGATGCCGGGGTGACGGACGCGCAGATAAGAAAGCGCCGCGTCATTAGGAGAATGTTAACGCCGACCCGCTGCCGACTCACTACACCCCCATGACTCCAGCCATCGACTTCACACCACACTTGGTTTCTTTGCGCGCATCCGGCGAAAAGTGAACGAAGGTGCGCCATTCCCATTCATTCATGCATTCCTTGTCTATCCGCGCGCTTCCTGCGTCGCGTGATTGAATAAAATCGAGAAAATTATAGAGGCTTCGATTGTAAGTAATACTTATGCTAATTCGCGTCCGCACAACAGTTACGCCTATTTGCATTGTGTTCAGCCGATTCATTTCGCTTCCATTCAATTCAAATCTCTGACATCTTCGCGCGTCCATTGGCACTGGGGAAGATCGTTCGCGTCGCCGTTGCGCGGATTTTCTGTGGTTTTTAGGCAGTTTATGGAGCTGGTGATCCTGCCACGGTCGTAGCACGCGTGGTGGGGACGCTGGGCGAGAGAGCGGTGGCGTAATGCGCGTAACGCGGTGGCAGCCAGAAACGACGAACGCGGCACATCGTAATCCGGTAGGAGACGCGCGGCGGCGCTCAGCCAAGAGCCGAGTGGAACGGCGATGAGTCACGCGCCTCTACTTAGCGCAGCGCACTTGCGTCGTTGCGGATTCGCACCGAGCTGTGCCATCAAAGAAGATGATGATCTGTCCACATCCAATTTGAATTACCACCGATTGGAATCAACTCGCCTCCAATTGCGGACTCATCATTGACGTTGCTCTCATCATTGTTTGAGATTGTCGTGCGTGAATTTCTTTGACTTTTATTGCGTGCGATTGAATTGTTTTCAATAAAATTTTTTTAAACAAAACACTTTTGTGCTCCACTAGTGATCTTTGAGTTAGTAGCATGAATTGAATTGGTTGCTATTGTTGACTTCAGTGCCGTCATGAGAAAATGCGAAAAAGTGTGCTGCTTACCTGAGCTTGGCTGTAAATCGGCGCACGGATGGATACACTTTTCACACAGTGAAATTTGGGCGCTGCGGCGAAAGTTCGCGTGAACTTTGACTTTCTGCCTTGATTTCTTGACGTACGGGTTGTCGTCGCCGGGGAGCGCAGGTAGTTCGTAGTGCGGTGGACGTTCAGCGAGTGCGCTAACGACGGCGTCGTGTGGTCGTGTGCAGGTCGCAACTGTTTCGGCCCGAAAAACGGTGTGCGCTGCGCGAACAGTGCTCGGCCGTTGGAAGCCTCGGCTGACGGCGATGGAAGCTGTGCTTGCGATCCCAGCTCGATGCTTGGTGTGTCGATGGGAAGCCGCGCTGCGTTCTCCGCTCTTCGCTCCGGCTGCTGTTAGAATGCTTCTGTTGCCGAACCGGCGATGGTAGCCCAATGGTCGGCTCGGTAGTGCACGCACGCGGGTGCGCGGGCGAGGTGCGCCGCCCGTTTCCCGCCGCCGCCCGCTCCACACGGCGCGCCTCCGTCTCGCTTGCGCGAGCTTTTCATTGAGCGCCGCGGCCGAGCGATCGTCCGCCTCCAGCGCGCGCCTCTCGCCCCAGTCTCTACGACACGCGCACATAAGGCTAAAATTCCTGCCGCTGCGACGAAGACGCACGATGCACCGATGCTGAGCAGAGGCACTATCTGCTCGTGCGCATCCAGTAATATCGTTTTAATTGCACCCCGGCAATTGTACCGCAATTGTGCCGCAATTGCGGCGAGCGGCTTCCTGTTGATTAAGCCCATCAGAATTTCGCCCTCGCCCTCGCTCTCGCCTGCGCCGGCGCTGGAACTGTCCGCATGATTCATCCGCGGGTTTTTCGGTACGGTGACATCGTGCGGTTAATTGTGCAATCTCGCGAAGGGCGCTCGAGAATGTCAACAAGGAGCGCACAGCAGTCGTCGTCAGATCGAACAATAAATATAGAGAAAAACCGATAGAGGATTTCGAAATTAAAATGTAAATTTCGACGCAAGCTTGTCGCGCGCGGCGAGCGCGTTTTACATAAATTCATAAATAACCGCGACCGACCGCCGCACAGAAGACTTTAAGAAGCCCAAACAGTCGACGGGCGATGGCCGCGCGGGCACAAAACGAAAATTATGTTAATTTCGTCGCGCTGCTTCGCTCCTCCGAAAAAGAGAAAATGACTCTATCGCCGCTGCGCGCAATAAAAGTCCGTGCGCCGAGCCGCTGAGCTGCCTGTCGCTTGTCGGGTTTGATGTGCGCCGCCGCCGCGAATAAATATTAATCGATCCGCGGCGGGCGGTCGCGTTGCGGGCGCGCTTACCGGCGCGCTTGCCGGCGGCGGCGCGTTCGAAGAATGCACTTTTTACAACGTTTACACGCTGCGCCGCTTATCAAAAGACAAATGGAGAACGCGGCGTTTGTTTTCCTCGAGTTTCACGCTTTTCTCGAAATCCAATGCCGTTCGGCATATTTGCGCAGCGCTGCGCCTTTTATTGTCGCGTCTCGCTCGTCATAAACTTCAAACGAATCTATCCATCCGTCCTAATCGCGTCTAATCGCACAGTAAAACTCGGCGGCGTCGTTTCGATAACGCGCTGTTTCTTAGAACCGCCGCAAACAGGCGACGAGCACAAAACGCAAATAGAGGCGATACGCTCGGCATGCTCTCACCTGGCCAAGCCCCTTTGCCATCTTCGCCGCTCACCGTTGCATTCAATAATTTATCGTAACCGCTTTTTGCGCGCCGCGTATCTCCGCTACTTAAATGTTTCGAGGGAAAAAACGCGCACTTTCACTTCTTCTGTTCTCACCGCGCTGCTGTGATTCACGCCAGCCGCGAGATGCGGGGCCTCATCTCAAAGTCGCGCATCGCTCCAACTCATTCACATTTCGAAATCGTGGAATTTTTCACTCCATTCATGCAGTGAGTCAAATCTAGGCGAGCCCGCGGACAGCAAACTTCCGCGAAATTCCTCTCGCGTTTGACCAGAATCAACAAGTCGTGGTCTGCATCCGGCGAGATGAATCAGTCGCGAGCAGCGCGCAGAAAAAGACCGCCGACTTTTGCCCTCTGCGCTCGGTGCGTTACCGGCTGGATGCGCGCCCGGGCATCGGCTACCAGCACCCGCGGGCGCTTCCCATGCCTGAGAGTCAAGCGTTAACTTTAACCTTTCGCGTCTGTTTCGCTCGCGCTCGCTGCCGTCGCGGAGTGAGTTGTGGGAGCTCGCACGCACGCACCCGCCCCGAGGGTGCTCCCATGCCCGGGCGAGCCCGTGCACATACTCACGCTCACACACGCGCCCGCGCCCGCGCCCGCACCCGCACCCGCACCCGCACCCGCACCCGCGCCCGCGCTGGTAATGATCCCCCGATGCTCAAGCTTTGGCGCACATTACGCGTTCGTCGCCTGCGGCCGCGCGCCGGAGATCGCGTCAAGGAGCACGAGAAATCGCTCAAGAAGTCTCCACCGCGGATGAGAACATTCCAGGCGTGCCGAGCCGTTCGGTGGCATGCCAAGTCCTTCCAAAATCCACATGCCGGCCTCTACTTCTAGATCGTTTAAAAGATGATTTGGGCAATGAAATTCTGACGGCTGTTGCCTTGATTGGGTGACTTGGGGAACAGAAGCCATAGGTATAATTAATCCCGAAGAAGTCATCAAGCGTATTTTTTGTTGCTTTCAGCATAGAACTTTGATTGGTCTCATTGAACTGGCGACGATGTGATTGATGTTGGCTGGCAATGTTCAGAGCTGGTGGGATTGAAGTACAGTAGCCAGTTCTTCGCGGCGGCCGTTTTAACTGGTTCAGCGAGCTCCAACAGACAGCTAGCTAAGACTGGTACCGCTACCGTTCACTCGCTGGTGTGTGACCAGTAGCAGCGCAGCGGCGTGCCTCGCATGTGCATGCATGCAGGATGTAGATGCACTTCTTGCGCAGTCGGCAGCGCAGCGCAGCGCGGCGTCGGCGCGGAGGGGAGGCGGGCTCTGTTGCGTCGGCTACCGCGGTTGGTTCGCGGCTACCGTTTTTTTTGTGTATTCCGCTCGCCGCGACCGCTGGCGCTAAAACGTTAAAGAAAAAACGCTGGGGACGCGCGCTGCTACCGAGTGTGTACGCCGCTTAACCAGTAGCAGCGCGAGCGCCGCCATTTTATATTCGTCGCTAGGCCCAGCAGGATGATCACTGCTATAAGTCAATGGCTTGGGTTTGGGTTGGTTTCCGGAAAGAGTAGAAGCAGGCCGTGCAATGCGCCCGTCGCAAAACTCTCGCAGCATGTAAAAGCACGCGAGTACATTCATAAAACTACACCTACACGCGGCGCATTCTCGGGGCGCTCGCGGACAATGGATGCGCTCGAGGAGCGAAGACGCAGCGCGTCTGTGAGAAGAACGTGGGGGGCACGCATTCCACGGTCGGTGCGACTTCATCGTCGGTCGCGTCGGTCGTCGTGGTGCGCTGTAGTAGTTGGTCACTTAACTTGAGTTACTTCCAAGTTGAACGCACACGAACGCGCGCCCATTATGCGCGGCGGGCAGGCGGGCGACGCGCCGTTGTGTGAGTGCCAGCCAGACACCACACTACTGTGCAGTTCCCACGCGCCGACCTGCCGCAGCCAGCCAGTCTTCTTCGCCGCGCATCGGTCGCTTACACCGCGGATGCTGTGCGAGCGCGTTTCGAGGCTCAACACGTTGCCGCGTGTGGCTATATAAGGATGAGGACGACGTCGTCGACGACGACGGCGACGACGAGTAACGACTTGTTTCGCTGCTCTTCTTCTCTCTTCTCAGCTCGTCGCATCCGCCTTAATTGGCTGGTTAGACGTTGAAAATTCGTCGCATTTTTGCGTGACGGCGACAGCACTTTTTAATTACTGCCAAACAATACGCCATCAACTGTTTTCCAATTAAAATTCTCGCGGCATTGATTTTTATGTTACAGCCTCGAAACGATTGTTCTGCTATTGTGCCCATTTTAACGCAAATTTAAACGCTCGCTTTAAATGTCCGGTCCTACGATCAGACGGGCACCAAAAGCGATTGCAGATGAACAAGTAAACAAGTAGAAATGGCAATAACTCGTAGCGTGTTAAAAAAAAAACGCGTGAGGTAATTGCTTAATTTCACACGCCGCACGTAATTAAGCAGGAGAAACAAGCCGCCGAATGGAAAATTACTTGCCGCGCGTCGATTGGATTTGGTTAGTCCCGCCTTCTACGGCCAGCGTTCATCCCACTGGCGCAGCAGCTGCGCCGATTGGCTCGCGTCGCGGTGACTTAAGTCTCAACGTCTCGGGAGCGATGAATGAGGAATTCTGCGACGCGGGCCTCCTACATGAAGTTATTTATTCGCGGCGTCGTCGTCCTCCAGCCGAGAGTCAAATGTTAAATTGTTATTATTATTATTGGGACGCCATCGACGGCGTGCCGACGAGCACAATGGCTTGTACTTTGTTCGTCGCCGGCGAGAATGCGACGTCACGAGAGAAAATAAATTCGATGAATCGATTCGATTGTTCGGCGCGTCGCGAGCAACAAAAATGCGTCCACGCGAGAACAATAAGCGATTCATTCGTCGCAATGCGCGATGGGAAATCGATTTTGTTCTCTTCGACGTCGCTTGTTTGGTTTCAGGCCAGCACCACACTGCGGACCATTGAAAATCGTGATTTTTATCGGGTCTTCTCTTGTGAAGGCGGAAATCTTTATGCTGTTTTTTGACCGCCAGTGGATAGTGGCAGGCGCCATGACACTTCCGACAGATACAACATATACGTGAGCAACTTTCAACAGTGGCGCGATAAGACACGCCGCGTCGCCATGACAGGCGCATTTTTGCACCAGCGTGCTCATAATTTACTAGAAAGTTATACGATGACATTTTCCCGGCTGGCGCGGAGAAACAATTAGTGTATGCAAATACGTGGGCCTCCGATGGGCACGACGGCTGTTTGCACAGCCACGCGGAGAGTGCGCGCGGACGGATGTTATGCGCACGTAGGTAATTATTAGTTCCTGCCAAAGAGATGTGCGCCCAGCCTATAACACCCGCACATTTTCAATATTCCATGGGCGCATTCTGCGCATCCAGCGTTGCCCGGCGTCAGACCCAGCGCGCTTCATAAGCAATGATATACGAAATTCCAGCGCGCGTCCCACACACGCGCACGTTTTCGATATTTTCCCATGACCCCTTCTGTGCGACGGATGCCCTCACTCCTTCTCGACGCTCCTTGTTTTGCCGACCATCAACGCTTGCTGATTTCATTTGCTATTATTAGCAACTTTGTTTTCGAGAACGAAAAAAGGACATCTTATCATTTAGGATAACGGCAAATATATTAGATCGGATTTCATTAATCCTTATTTGTGAAAACCCAATGCAACCTACACAAGGATATTTTCATTATACAACTCTGACCGCTCTAAGTTTATCTCTCCGTCTGGAATGCCGTAGCTTCAGTGGATTTTCGAAAAAGTAGCCCCATTTGGATTACTATGGTACTCATGCATAAATAAGATTTCTTTGGTTTGGTACCAAAGAGTTTCTTTTGATTATGAAGTTAATGTAATTGTGTTTGCGAAAAATTGGCTTCTTGCCTTCTGAATACAGAAGAAGACAAAGACCCGAATTAGAAAACCGGTTTCTTAAATTGGACTGATTTTACGATTGTTTTGAACTTTCTTAAAGTAAATTTTTTCACTATCATAAATGATTTTGAAGGTACCCTAACTTACCACACATTCATAAATCTTGGGCAGTTATTAATAAATGCATTATATTGCAGCGGTATTGCACTATTTGTTTTATTACTTTGCCTTCTTTCGTATTTTACGCCAATTCAATTTATAAACATACAAGATACTTTATGTGTGGTTATAAGCAAAGTTTATTTATCCATGATTCTATGAACATTAGAAAGTGAATTGAATTTAAGGGTACAATAATAAATCAATACATTCTATGACAGAAATCAATATGAGTAACGCTATTAGTTTCAGGAACTAACGACAGTTGTGTATTATTTATATAACATTATATAAAAACATTATCAAAATAAATGTAGTTTTACAACGAATTTTCCACAAATGTATTTTGATGCGATTTTGATAAAACTAATAATTGATTTGAGTGAATCTATTGGCATTTCACCTGCAACAAGTTACACTGCTCGGCAAATGAAGACAAGCGTGTGGATTGAGGAAAACAGTTTATCTCTTAAAGCTTTTCTTAGAGGTTAATGGATCGTATATAATTCATTAATTGTTGTTTATGCCAACGAGTTGCTTTAGGGGGTGAAAATTGATGCCAAAAAATCGCTTTCAGGATACTGAGAACATAATTTATTATAATAATACTTTATAGTTATAATAATATTTTTTATTTCTGAATTTTTTCTTCTTTTTTTAATTGAACATTTTAAGTTACTTTCCTAACAGATTCTTTTCGCTTCATTCCAAATTCCAAAAAGGATTTCTTTATAGATCAAACGTAGATTTTAGTATTTATTGTAGCAAACATCTTTATTTTATTTGGTATCTAGCATACTTAATTCTTATGTTTACATCGTACACATTATAAATTTAATTAGTCATAAGAAAAGTTCAGGATCCGTAGCTATATCAGTGTAATTTAATTTTTAATAAACCACTGATTCTTTACTTATCTGATAATTTGTCAATCAATTAATGATTAGCTACCTAATTAATTCTAGAGTTTACTGATCAAACATAGAGTCAATTAATTGTGAGTATTAGCTTCTTGCAACTTAAGAGAAGTTTGTAAAGTGTGCGACGAAACGTAAGATATAATTGATATACTGAATGGAAAATTGTAGCTGTATCTATACAAGTTTATTAGCGCTCCTTCCTCATCCTCTAGGGCGTTTGCCTCTCGACTCTTTGTTTCCGTTTGCTTTGCTCGTCTCGTTTATTGTTTTATTCGAGCCGTCTGTGCATGGGCACGTCACAAATTATGCCTAATAAAATTGTCGATGCTTTATCGGCGTCCGCATCTCAATAAGGCGACAAGCGACATCGGTCGCGCGGAGGGCCTTGCTTTGCGCCTGCCGAAAGATAACATTTTGTGAGGTCCAGCGGCCTGACACGGGCACTCGCCGTGTTTGCTCGGCGCTGATAACGAAACCGTCGAAACCACCCAAGGCGCTCTCACAACATCATGCGCCAAGAGCTACGATGTCAAGGTTTCCTCTGATGTGCGATGTGCTTGTGCATGGCTCGGGAGGTGTTTACCCACATTAGCGCTAAGGGCTGCAGTCAGTGGAAAAGTTCATGTCCAATTTTCCCTCTCGCTTGGGAGAGTTTCTTTTGGCAAAAAGAAACTGATTATCGCGTCGATTTATTTGTCCGCGCACCCCCACAATTTAAGCGCCGACGATGCGTGGTAATTGCGCGGTGCGCACGTTCAAAAATGCTGGGAACGATAATCGCCGCTCCCATATAACCCGCGCGACCATCCGATCGATCGCCGTGCGCACCGCGCATTGTTTGCGGGCTAATTCGAAGCGGTAAACATTTACGACAACCTATACTTAAATTAATGACGGAGTAGTTTTTCGTATGCACGGCGCACCGGCTGCGGCCTGCAAGGCATTCCACGCTAAGTAGCCAAAAACGACGCGTCACAGATGTGCCGCCCTTTTTCGCGCCGACTTTCCCAAACAATCAGCGAATCAAATTGGTGCAAATTAATCAACACAAATTGCTTTCAGGTAAACAAGAATTTACATTACAATCACGAAACATAAGACAAGCATTTGCACAATATCGGTCGATTTTTCAATTATTTCTTGGGGGTCATTTCCTCCATATCGGGGTGGAAATCACCGGAATTCATAACCTCGTAACTCCTTCTCTCACTTGCACAGGGTGGTTTCTTAACTAGTCCAATGTCAAACCGCTTGGAGAGATATCTTAACTCCTGGTTCTGTTTTCGGAGAGTCTTTACTTCCAAATCAAGTTTCTGACGCTCCTCCAGGATTCTATGGTACTTCTTCAAAGCATATTCCAGCGCATGCCACAAGTCAGTTGTACGTGCAGCTAAGATGACTCTGTATCGATCCCAGTAGTCCTTTACTTCCTTGTGACACAACATTCGGGAAATAGTCTGCGTGGTCTTTGTGAGATCAGCATCTGATGAGACGATATGCTTTGCTTCAATTTTGCACTTGGCTTTCGTTACAAACTCCCGTAATGCACGCATGACCATTGATGGATTCATGTACAAGGGATGGTTGATCAAGCAAGACTCGGATGCGTTGTGCTTGAGAACTGTAACCTGATCACCCATCTGAGCCATCCGCTTCTCCGCACTGCCACAAAATAGAAGCGTTTGATTGTTAAATTGAAAATTGCACACTGGGTTTACAAAGATAACTTACTCAGCCATCATCTTAGAAGGCCCAATACACTCCCCTTCCTTTTCAACTATATTCAATTGACTAGAGCTGCTAGCTTTTTTATCGGTAATAACGGATGCGATAATAGTATCAATGACTTTATCTGCTTCACTATGAGTTAAATCAATGTCAAAAGCATTGTCACCAATTGCACCATCTATTGCTTGAGCCCCATTTCCACCACTGCCATCAGCGAGCAATTGAGTTAAGCTGGCGCTTGAATTCGAAACGTCGACCTCATGAGTTTCCTCAATGTATACGCCCTCTGGAGTGCAAAGTGGGCAATAGATGTAAGGCCGGAAAAAGTGCATCATCACGTTCACATCCCTTGCTAGGTTGATTCCTAACGTATCCAGAACACTGTCAACTTTAACCAAAATTTCCTGATTCTTAGTGGTATTTGTAATGATATTATCCACTCCAGCTTCGATAAGGAACCCGCCGTTCTTTGCTAGATTCTCCATCACCATGTACATAAGGCGTCTGAAATTTTATTGTTTATTATGAAGTTTGTACTGTTTATTGAACAATAGCCTGAATATGGCTAGGCATATCATACATGGCACCAATACTGTGATCAGGTTCACCTAGCTTCTCAAGTGGTATGCTCTTCTTTCTCTTCCTCCTGAGACTCCGCTGGCCAATTCTAGTTCCCGGTCGGGCCGACAACACTTTGACGGCATTTTTGTATGAAGGTAGTTTTTCCTTCACCTGCAGTTTGATACGAGGCTCATGCCAATTCATTCCTAGTTGCTGTTCGCAAAGTATTTTGTCGATTCCCATAATCCTTTTAAGGATTTTATTTGCTGCTTTACGATTTAACTCCCATATTTGCATATATCTGACGATTGCAATTAGATCAAATATAAAGCATCGACTAGATAAATAAAGTCTTACCTGTCATCGTTAGTATACGATATGTTCTTTGATTTTCTTTTCTCGTTATTGATACACCTTTGCATTGTCAGTATTTCAGAGTAAAGCTTCTTTACCTTGGCTTTAGCCTTTGTGTCGTATTCCTTCATTTTGATCTTAAGTTTGTTTATATTATCCTGCAGTTTATTATACAGACGCTTTTGATTGCCTTTGATGATGATGTTTTCGTCTTCTCGTTTCTTCAAAATTTGATAGTTGTAGTCCATTTTTTCGGAGTTAATAAGAGCGGACATTTTGACGCATTCGAATTCTTTCTGAAGTCTTCCGCAATCTCGTTCAAGGGCAATTTTAACCTCGCGGATTTTCTCGTAATGACTTACACGCACTTTAGTCACGGTTTCTTCAAAATCCTGCTGTTGCTTTACTTTGAAAGCGGAAATCGCAAGTTCCTGCTCCTTACGACGCTTGTACATCTCATTCCACCTATCCAACGGAATGAAGATAGAATCTAATGTGAGTTTGGTTTGATAGGATTAAAAGAAAACTGTACCTTTTATCGTTGTTTTCCATCATATTGGCCCTTTCCTGAATCATAACATCTTCAATATGTTGCAGTTCCACTGCATGTGCGGCGCGCATGATTGTGACTTGGTTTTCCACCCGTTTTGCTAGTAAGCGAATATCTGTGTTCTGGGCCTGCTGGTCTAGAAAAAATCGAGTCTCCGCACGATAAAGTTCATGCCTGAGCATGCCGATTACAGTGTCTTTCTGTTTGATCATCTCGTCACACTTTTCTTTTTGTAATAAGAGATCTTCATAGATTCTTAAAGGATCATTGTATTCCATTACTTCATTCCATTTCGCTGCAATCTCTTCAAACATTTCCATGGAGAGTCTGGCATCTTCCGCAAGTTGATCGTGTATCTCTCCTCGGCGGACAATGCGACCTTCCCGGCGATCCACTTCGCGTTTGTCATTGGCCACGCGCACATTGGTCACTTGGTGTTCCGCTTCCTTAAATAATTCGTGAAGGACCTCCGAGGACTTCTCCAATTGTGTCTGGAGTAGAGTTACCCTCTCTGCTGCTCGCTCCCGACGTAGTTGTTCAATTCCTTTGTGCTGACGCTCAACGGCTTCAATTCGTTTCTGAATGCGAATGCGGCGCGCTAACTTGCGCTCCTCGGGATCATTGGAATTCACATCAGGAACAAATAGATTATCGACTACTACGTTTTCTTCTTCCTGTATAATCTCCAATTGATCCATTTTTGGTATAAATATATATATATATATATATATTCGATTCGTTGAAATGTGTAAAAAACGTGCCACTGCCACGTCAAAAATACGTTGAATGAATCGACCGATCAACAAAACATACTTATCTCGTTTTGTTTGATCGATTACTGTCGCTCACAACCGTCTCTCGTAATTACTAGGGGGCGGCAAATGTGTCTGTTCCGTAGTTGCCTACACAACGAAACGAGTTTGTCCGACCAGCTTGGGATTGTCGCGACGCCCGCGAAAATCAATACGGCGCCCAGACGACCACTCGACATGCACATGAGAACGGGGTTGTTTACATCTGGCGTTATTTTGCGCTGTGTATCATCCATGAAGGCGCAAGTGATAACCCCGCAATGAAATCCGCGCGTTCCCGGAAATGATTGTTAGTGAAGATGTGAGAACGAAATGAACGTGATCTGAAATCCTTTAGTTTCGTGGCGACAAGTCGTAAGTAAAAATATTTTGTGCCAAATTTGTGCGAAAAATTGGGTCATTCTCCTGCGACGCGGGGTTAACAATGTGGCTCATCACTGCGTAACTTTCGCCAAACGAACACTTGCAGTAAAACGGTTATAAATGCATTTTTGGATCAACAAGAGTCAAGGTTGTGGCTTCAACGGTAGATACGTGCCGCCCTCGATATCTGCTGGTAAGTACATATCACAATTTTTTGTTTTTTACTTGTTGCTTAGCAAAACGCCGCGAATATTATTGAGAATTGTACTCTGGTTTGTCTGAGATACATTCGTTAGTATTTTTGTACATAGGCAGTAATATTTTAGTTCTGTGTATCTTTCGAGAGCGATTAAGTGTAATTCTGATGCAACCCAGATCTGCTCCGTGCTTCCGTGAACATTCAAGAAGAATGCATTTTGCAGGCACGCGACGCAACCAAGTTCCCAAGCCAATGGTCACTCCGGTACATCGCTTTCAGTCGATCGAGAGCGTCGCGTCTGGCGGTCTGCACGTTCACCTCCACCACGGTCACCACCATAGCCACCAGAGCCATCATCAGCACCCACCTTCAGGTCATCATCAATCGCATCGCCATCCACGCGCACCGTCTTATCACACGCGATTTCCTGTCCCCCAACAGCACGCTAGGTACCAGAATTACTTCCGTATTAGCCTATTGCTATGTTGTGTAATACCTCATTCAATGCAGCAACCATCAACGTTCTTCTAGAAGAGTCTCCCTTGATTATGTCTCCAGTGGGCACCGCGGCACCCTTACTCCTAACAACTCTACCGGCGGGCACGTCGCTGATGGTACCAATGGCCGAGTGGTTAACTCTACCACCGCCAAGTTAAAGTGTGGGATTTGGGCCGTCATCAGTCTGGTTCCTTTCATGATTGTAGCTGCAAAGTACTACCTAAATGGGGTACGTTGCAAGATCCTCATCAGGCGGATTTTAATGTCCTGTTTGTATAAATTGCCTTTCAGGAAACCATCGGTGCGGAGGTTTTGGTTTTCCTCATTATGCTAGTTCTCATCTTACTGGCGATTGGTTTCGTGTCGCTGTTTGAAGCATTCAGCCAAAAACGCACTAGTCGTTCACCGTCAGTAGTGCAGATCTCAAACGAGCAGAACGACACCTTTGAAGAATTGCATGCATCCGTGGCTGCTAATCCACCAGCTCCTATTGCTGGCATTAATATGAGCTCAGCGAATATCGCTGCTTTGGAGATGCCACCGCCGCCTTACCACATCGCCGTCACGTTGCCGCCCGCGCAACCTCATAATGACCGACTTACTATCATACAAGATTCACCCCCGCCGACTTACGAAAAAGCCGTAACATGAGCCACCGCTGCCACCCTTACACAATCGAAGACTTGCGCGACTCGCACTACACATTACCATTCAAATTGACTCCTTCAGACTTATCGATTTGATAGACATAATTCGCACAAATAAATTACAAAACAAGAAATATATATATGACAAAATGTGTTCATCGTAAATGTTGCATAGTAGACAAGTTGAGAATGCCAAAGGGAGAATGCGGACGCGCAAATGAGCGACTGATTTCAAGAGATATTTGTTTGGACGAGTGCCCGACGCGTGAGGTGCGCGCTCGGTCGAAGCTAGAATCCGGGCTGTGCATTTATATAATATATAAAGAAACAAAAAATCTTATGTTTTATATGTAAATTATTTCTCGTTCGTCTATAATTCGAATGTATGTACTCTGATCTTTATTAATTGTACGAATGTGACAAACCAAATGTAACGTGTTTTAAGGAACGAATAAAAGGGCAAAAATATATACAATCAAAGTATCAAAGCTTTCAGTGTGTATAAACTAGACAATCGTACAAGCGTCTATTATATACATACATATATATATATATATCTTTATAATATATGTTCATTACAAACAAGTTAAATTAAAATAATTTATGCAAAACGATGCTATACGCGCTGAATCTCAAAAAGCTTCACATCAGTGTCATACCATATGGGCGGATCTACATTCCTGAAGCACATTACATGTTACAATGAAATCAATTACTACAATCTTACTAATTTACCTTAAATATATAACGCCCCACATGTAGGTGCGGAACCATGTTGTCGTCCCACTATTCGCTTGGTACTTCCGAATCAAAATCGGATGTGGTACTGGCAGCAGGCCAACCAGTGTACCGTGCTGCAAGAATTTGAGAATCTCACTCTCATCGGTTAGGCCCCTGAATAGTAAATACATGTTAGAAATGATCTTAAAGGCAGTCAATTTAATACAACTTACTTGTCAATGCAAATCTTCTCCACCTGGGGTACGAGGACTTGCAATAGTCGCATGATTGTTTGCAATGGTAATTTACTTTTCCATGAGTGGACCCACTCAGCAGTTGGTTGCCACTGATTACTGACGCTTTCGTCCGTAGGAATCACCCTTAGGCTATTCTTCTGAAAAACAATAAAACAATAGAAATTCATCAAATCTATGAACGAACATTGGTCATATAAGTACCGTGTTAACACTTTGTTTCTTCAATGTTGCTTCATCAGGTAATTTTTCGGTAACAAGCATTTTGTCTTCATTGTCTTTTCCTGCCACAGCACCATCTTCCTGAACCTTTTGAGGTAAGTCTGGGTTACCTTGACTAGGCGTATTCATTGTAATGGTAGCCATCCCATTAGCTAAATTTAACTGTTCTAATTGCTGATAGGAACTCTGAGGATGTGCGTTCTCGCGTTCTGTCATCTGCATAATACCGGGAGTGTCCGGCAGAGTTGCTTTGAGAGTCCCTGGCTCAGCAGGTAAAGCCGGATGGCTTCCTTCCATAGCCTCCTCGCGCTCTGCACCTTCCACACCAACAGCAGCGACAAACTCGCGATCGCTTGCCTCACCATTTGCATTCGAGCTTTGTAACTGACGTGACTTACAACGCTCAGCGCGCTTATTCAAAGTTCGAGCGATCATAGTATAGTCACATGGAAGATTGGCCAACCCATGGAATACTTGCCGCATCCGAATGATTGTATACACAAGATTAGAGTTGCCATCAAACTGATATTGGATTATGTTGTTAAAGATCTCCAGTAGAAAGAAGACAAGGTGGTGGTTCGCAGGGGAAGAGAAAAGAAACCACGGCGTTGAGAAAGCTTCCAGTAAATGTAGCAGCTTGGTCGAAGCTACCATTGAAAGGGTTTTTAAGTACGGTGACACTAAATACAAAACCAAAAAAAAAAAAAAAAAATTCACTCAATATGGATCGGGAGTAATGTTTGACAACCATACCATTAACTAAGATTGTTAGCAAGCAGTCGAAAAGTGGTTGAAGCCTTTGATGACCAGTTGTAATAATCTTGTGAAAGACAATTATCAACAAATCTGCATGGGTCCCTGTAAAGACTGGAATATCCATTGGAATTGTTGCAGTATAAGGCTTGTTCAGCCGGACGCCAAAGTTCCTCTCGCCAGACAAAAGCAAAAGAATAAAAACTCCAATATGCATTAATCCAACGCGAGCTGCAACATAAAATAATAATGAACTTCATTCAAAAAAGTGATGAACATTGATCTTACATTGATCAGCTCTGGAATCATTCAAGTGGTATAATATTGGTACAAGAACCTCCAAGACATCACTACTCTTCAAGACATAGTACAAAAACTTCTTATTGTAGTCACATAGTTTCCAAAAGAAGACCAACAACTCCTGGTGGAAATGCACTTTCTTGGTACTATTAGGCAGGTAAGTCTGTGTCAATGGATTGTTGAGCAATCGCGTAATACCCTGCAGTATAAACTGAAAATCTTCATCGCGATGAATACGGCTGAGATAGTTGATAAAGAGGTTATCCATAGAATGTTCATCCTCCTGCTGAGCGCCGTGATGACCTCCAGCCTCACCGGCGACGTGCGCTCCCAGATTCATGTCGTGATCCAGGGTTACAATCAAGATTTGCAACGCGGCTTCGACCAATGGTTCCAGAGAGTCGTTGAAGATTAAATGGTTGTAAGGTACTCCTAGACCTACGGGATCATATGCGCAAACCGTGTTCAAGAGCGAAGTGAACATAGGAAGTGCATGCCTGTTATCAGCGGAGGTAAGATGAGCAATCCATCGGTTGGGGTTCTGCGCAATATCTACTGGTGGATGGTACATGGTTTCACTGAAGCAGGTCAATAAGAGTTTCAGAAGCTCAGTTCGGTTTGAATCCAGCAGTGGATGACGGGGAGGAGAATGGGCAAAACCAACGCCAGCCTCCCAAATATATTCGCAGGAATCTATTGCCGATAAGTCTTCCGCTTTGTCCTTGAAATTAACAAATGCTAAAATTGTAGGCAGTAATTTCATAATTTTGGACACTTACGGGCCCACTCTTACGACTGTTAATAACAGTAAAATCGGGACAAAACAGCAAGTCACTAATTGCATTGAGAAGGGATTGCGCCAAGGGTATAGATTCGTCCTCGTTATCATTTTGAGATGGTAAAGACGACCAAAAGAATCCCTTCCATTCGCTGTCCTCGAAAATGTACGGTAAAAGTCTCGTTAAAAGACGGACACAATTCAGCACTAAAAGAACAAAAATCATGAGTCAACAGTAAAATACAAGAGGAATGATAAATGCAGATATAAATATTGAAATGTGCATCACAATTACTTACATACATGACTAGTCTTACAAATTTCATTTACTTACTCTCAGTATGAACTTGTATTGACATTTGCTTTTTTAGCTTGTATTTTCCATGCATGACATTAATGAATGAAATTCTAGAACAAGTGTGTTGAAATATACATGTTTGAATAAACGTTAAACCTGTTTGTTGTTCAGTTTGAGTTCGACAGCTGTTATCTACAGCGCGCACTAGTTTTTCCACCGCCTTATAGCAAAGCGTGGCGAGATTACTCGGCGCTTCTTCGCGCAAACTGCGTATCTCGGCCGCCGGCACCAGTGTGAAGATGTCTTGAACATTGCTGATGTTTTCGCACCAAAACTGCTCCCAGAACACTTCGTCGTTAGCGTCAATAGGCTGCGTGAAGAAGAAAATGATATGTAATGTAGTGGGTTGAACGTATTATCGATTACTGCTGATGGTGACGAATGGCAACTACGGCATAGGCATTTACCTCTGTCTTGGACGTTAGTTGAACCACCGCCTTGCGGAAGTTAAGCTTTGTGTCGACGTTGCCCATCGCGGGCTAGTAGATTCTTGAATTCTTGTAAAAATGTTTTAGTGGCTGGCGGCTAGCCAGGTAAACATGGACAACACAACAACGCGTCGCACAGGTGCACCGTGAACAGATGACGACAACGATGTTTGCTAACTTGCCAACTTAATCCTTATCCAGGTGGATAGGCTACCCAATATACACTACAATTTAAATATTTAATAATTCTTGAAGATTGACTAAAGTTATTACTTTTTAAATTATTGCAAATTTATTCCAAGTTACATATTTATAATTAATGCTAAAAGTTTAAATGATTTTGAGATTTTAAGTTCGGCAGCAGGTGTACAAAACTAAGTAAAGACCTCTGGTGGACAGTCTGGTTGGAATTAACCATTTTGAACAAGTGCCAAACAGAATATTACAGCTTTCCACAACTTTTTATATCTTATATGTTTACCTTAGCAACTAAGGAACTAAACTTTGATTTGTTGTCAATTTTCCAAGTTTTACTCTGTTTGAACCGTTAACGATTATAATGACGCTAGATGATGTGAATTGTCAGTACTGTTAAGTGTGAAGAGTTTGCTAGTGTAGTAGATTTGAGAAGCGTTTAGAGGGTTTAGGACAAAGATTTACAATTGATGATAGAGCATTATTTTCAACAATTAATTAAGATTTTATATATTAATTAAGACTTTATGTCAGATCTGAATTCCTTGTATGTTTGAATTGTGTGACATTAACCATATGTCTTATAACAATGGCGACTTGCTTGAACCATAAGCTGAACTATAAAGTCTAAATATCCTAAGATATAGCGGGCAAATATTGAGGTAAGATTCTTGGATTTGTTGTTAAAATTTAAAGTTCATTTTGATTACTTTAACAAGTTGCAACGAATATTTTGTCATCTTTGAATTATACTTGAATCACGACGGATACCGACACTGTACTCGACTTCCGTTCCATTATACTGCACAATGATTTTTTGTAGGTAACACCAAATAATCAAAATCATTTTTTTCGCCTGATTTGGTTAGGTCTGCCATAGCACATTATAGGAAATATCGTACACGGATATTCGAAAAATGGATTTAAATTTTAAAGAGCACCAAAAGCTTTTGGTAGTCCTTAATACTGGGGAAGTATATGAAGGACTATACATGTACTCGACGAACACGCGACTTGCGCTTAGAGAGTGCGTTGATCATTACTCGCCATCTACTAGGTTGGGTGTCCAGTATTATTATGAAAGTGAAATTGAAAATGTTAAGGTATTACAGGCAGAAGTTTCTGAAGAATCTAATGAGGAGAAGACATCTAAAAACTCTGCTACAACATCAGCACAAGCAGATAAGGGAAGTGATGATATGATAAAAATCATAAAAATTCCTGAACAAAAATTTACTGCTTTGCAGGCACTAAGTAAAAATTATATTTACATGCCTGTTATAGATAAGCAGTACTATTCAGCAGTGGACCATTTAATTAACTCTGAGACAATAGGGGCAGCATTTGTCAGCAGTACCTTTGATCGATACACACCAATACAACTTCTAATCCTCTGCACCTGGGAACAAGTTTATATTTTTGACATTGCTTTATATAACTGTTCTAAGTTTCCAAGTGAACTTAGAGAAATATTGGAGAATGATGATGTGGTCAAAGTTATTCATGATTCAAGGGAGATCATTGATTGTTTGCATCACCAATGTCGAATCAATGTTAGAAATATTTTTGATACCTATGTTGCAGCACAAATGATATCCAGTAAAAATTTGACATTGCCTCGATGTTTGTCATACTATTTTAATATCCCAGTGATTCTTCTGCAAGAAGTAATGGTAAGTGTATTACTCCTTTAATCAGCCGTCGGTGAAACTAATTGTTTTTATCAGGATGAAGCTCGAAATCTGGCATGGAAAGTTAGGCCTCTAGATGAAAGAATGAAACAATATGCTGCTCAACATGTCACTTTTTTAATCACACTCAAGAATTACTTACAGAGAGAGCTGTTGAACGACTTTCACTCAAATGTTCTAAAACATTCCAGGAGTACATTAGGAAAACAATCAGATGTGGAATTTGTTGTTTCTATTAATGGCTAATATTATGTATGAAACATCTGTTACAAAATGTTTGATGGAATATACAATGAGTTGCGTTAAGGGTGAAGAGATAATTTTATATATTCACGTAAAACAAAGTACAAAACCCCGTTGTTATTTCTCGACCTGCTGAAAACTTCAGAAACAATAAAATTGGATTGGAGCAAGTGCTATTATGTCATGCCGATGGAACAAGCCAAGCATCGCACAATCATGTCGGCTTGTGTTTTCTTCATTAACTGAATATTAGTTTACTTTTTGGTTTTTATACTATGGCGCTGGAGATTGACTATTTTTATAGTTTTTTTTTGAGCATGCATATATGAATAGATAGTAATATGTACTATGTTCGTTACTTAATTTTTAATCAAGCACTAACGTTTTTCAAGACGTCCAGTTCATCTTAATTTGTGTTTATTGCCACATATGCCCCGGTATAATCAGAAAAACCGAAGAAACAAGCGAGAGATTTAGCATGGCTAAGAACCGTACATTTTTAGTCTAGAGGTGCAGTGCTTAAAAAAATGTCATCAGATGCCACTAGTGGTTATTTTTTAATTATTTTTTTAATCGTGGAGTGCACTGCTTTCATGTCGGATACCAACACCGTACAACCACCAGAATTATTAGCTGTCATTGAGACTGTATTCAGTGAGAATAGTCCTTGTATTTTATATACATCCAGCAGAACCCGTACTCGCATATCTAGAGCATATGCTACGCTATCATTTCTACAGTCAAAGGGCATACTGACTGAGCCACGAAGCAGGATAATCATGGCAGTACGATCCAGATATAAATATATTATAAATATTATAATAATAAAAATATATTTATGTTGTAAATAGTAGTCATAGAAACGACGTGTGGGAACGACAGGAGGTTGCGGTAGGCGGTGGAGACGTGTCGTCATAAACACAACACATGAGGAGACAGACAGTGATTAGAGATTTGTTACACCAAGAGAGTAACAATAAAAGTAGTGCGTTTATAACAGTAAACCTTCATCAAATTTGGTGCAAAAATTCTAACCCTCCCAAAATACCTTTTGATATTTCTTATTTCTATTATTTTAAAAATCGTTTTAATTTCAATTATTATTATCATCTGTTATTATAGAAGACATGAAACATTTTTGAAGTCAGAAAAACAGAAATCGAAAATAAAAAAAATTGACCATTGAATTTAGCATCTCAAAATTAGTCATGTGCGGTTAATTGAATTTTGAACGGTAATAGGCTGTTGCACAGTTTTATTCATTAGCTTATTTCATAAGTTAAAATAATGCGCAAATATCATAAAACTTATAAATTAGACAACCGTACACAGTTCAAGGGCATCGAGAGTGCCCATTGCATAGACGATCTCGCAAGAAGGTGACTCCCGCTGAATCCACAAACAGACCGGGAAGCCGAGATCAGCATGGATGATAACATCATCACAAGCATTAACCGCATATTATTTATTAGAAATAGTGTGCTGAGGTCATAAATTCTGAATGTTATACAACCATTTAAACAGAAGTGTATATGTCACTCTAGGTGTACATTCAGAACGCAAAGTACACTGCTGTCAAATTGTGATCCTTATTCAAATTTTAATCACAACCTCGCAAGAAGGTCGTAAACTGAATCTTTGTACATATTCGAGTATAGACGATTGCATCATTGCAGATATCTAATAATTTAAGGTAAAGGTACGAGCTATACCATACTTTGTATAAGTTTTCTTCACAATTCCTATTACATTCCAATTGAACCTCGCTGATGTCATCAATATGTTTTCTAGCTAAATGTTAGCGTTTTCACAAATAAGTTTTTTTGAGATTATTATAGTAAATCTAAAGTAGAGTTGCGAATTTGCGTTTTTGCTACCGTCCCACCAATTGGTAGGATGATTGGTTTGTTGGATTGAGACAATTGACGTGATCAGATCTAGGCTCTTATTCTCGGCTCCAGTCTTTGAATAAAAAATCAGCACATCTATTTATATGACAACAAGATGGTGGTTTAATTATTCTTAGATGTTAATTCTGCGGATTATAACAACTGATTTATTAGAATTAATTTTAAATTTGAAACAAAACAAATTATGAACTGTTTAGGGAATCCAAAAAAAAAAAAACATTACATGCAAACGGTAGACACCAGAGGATTTAGAAATGAAAATAAAATGTGAAAATTATTAACTTATTGGTTTTGATTTTGTATAGACTAGAGTACCCACACATAAAGATACGGCACCATATGCATTCGCATGTGCCACTTCAGATTGGATTGGAGAAAAGTATGGGGTATCTGGATGTGGATGGCTTGTGGATGGGAGGGTCTCAACAAAACTCGTTGTTGAGCTTATCATACCCGCTGCCTTCAATAACAACTATGATGGAGAAACCATCACATATGCTTAAGAGTATACCTCTTCTGCCAACAGATCTATTACAGAAAAATGTAGAAAGGCAGAAACTGTTGCTACAGAAACAACCATTGCATATACCGATACAAAACAGTACGCGGCAAAATTCTCCCATGAACTTGTCAAATCAACAACAAAATCCGGCGCTATCCACGACTACGTTGGAATTACAACCGTCGGTGACTACGACGGCAACGACGACGACAACGACGACGACGACGACGCCAACTGAAATGCCGATGCACCGACAAATATCATCAATACCGCTGACCACATCGACACTGCAGACGCCGCAACCTCCTGTGTTAGCTAAGGCGACGATACCAACTCAAAGGACGAGACGCCGACAATTATCAAATATAAAATATCAGACACTTCCTTCAAATTTAAGTATATTTGGCCAGATAAACTATGCAGATTTGTTGGGGTTGAGCGTACCACTGTCGACGATGTCAACAGAAAAAGTTGAACCACGACTAACATCGTCACCACCGCCCACCACGTTAGCAGCCCAGGTGCAACCGCCTATAACACCCAAGTCAAAGATTCCCATCGCGACAACAATGCCAACTCAAAAGAAAAAGCGCCGACAAAAATTGAACATCAGAAGTCGGGCATCTTCTCAAAAATTATCAATATTTTGACAAATGAATTGGGCTGACTTATTGGGGCTGAGTTCACCGATGCTGGACGGCGACTAATATTATCCACCAGCGCTCTCCAGCTGCAATCATCCGTAATCTCCTAAACCAAGAGGCCCACCGAGCGCTCTATGCTACAGTGAATGCATGCACCAGCGTCGATCGCATCGATAGTCCGGGCGTACCCGCCTGTAAAAGCTAAATCGAAGATTTATTACCGAGACGATGATGCCAACAAAAAAGCCGAGGTGCCGAAAAAAAATCACACATCAAATATTGGACACCTTTTCCAAAAACTAGCAATATTTGAACAAGTAAACAGGGTCAATTTAATGGGGCTGCTCGTACTAATACTGAACTCACTAATATTATCACCATTGCCCTCCAGGCGCAACCATCCTTACTCACTTGGACCAATATGTGCATCGAAATTGACACAGTAAATTGCTTAAATAAATTGCGCCCGAACCTCAAGCCATAAAGACAGAATGCATAAAGGTACGATATTATCAACATTGCACAGATGAGTAAGTTGTACCACATTTCAAAAATAATATTAAATTCGTTACTATTAAAGAAATTCTAGATGACTGGGAGCCTAGTAATTACGAACCATTTCCAAAGCAGAAAGTCAACGATCTTGTGGAAATGTTTAATGAACACGACGTCGTTGAGGATGGCAAGTGTGGCGTGTGCGTGTTACAATTGCCAAACAAAAAATAACCCCGGTAGCTACAGTGGGCAACACCGGGCGCGGTTCTGGTCTTTGTACAAGTTAACCTGAGGCCTCACAATTAAAATAACTACACACCATCCGTCAATAATAATAATATGTAATATATCTGTAGTTAAATGTAGTGAAAGTGAGACTTACTTCTCCGGATGCTGTCTCTGCCGTCGAGATACTGTTCCCTGCATCTCTCCACTTAAACTATGTTGTCGATATTGACATGGGATTCGTCCGTAAAGAGACGCAACAATCTTAACGCTATATAAGGATGGAAAACAAGTCTATGTGCAAAAACGCCATATACAACTTGAGCAAACACACGAGTTATCCACTTTGTTAGATGAATTGAACAAATTTGCTTGTATTGCCAAGAAATATTTCAATAAGACATAATGTTTTTTTCAGTAAAGAAGAAAGTAAATTGAGTAAATTGTTTATAATTTAATATACTTTGATGTTGCTTAATTTATTTTTTATTAATATAATAATAATAATAATAATAATAATAATAATAATAATAATAATAATAATAATAATAATAATATATTTTGTACAGGAGCATCGACCGGACCGTTGGTCGATTCAGCCATATTAATATATATTAATTTATAATTTACATTTTAGTAGAAAAATCACTTAGAAAACGTAGACATTCTACGTCCAGATAGTGCTTGGCATATTATTCCTAATGTTTAGCATTCTAGTGATATTCTGGGATATTCGAATAAGAATTGTAGAGCGCCTCTGATGTCAAATTAGAATCTCTGTAAATAAATATTACGCCACCAAGCGCTGTAGTAGTTAGAGGGCGCGCAGGTGCGACCCTTTGCGAGCCTTTAAATTCATGTTGGTGTGGGAATCGGAATCGGTGCTGTTCTGCACAGACTGTTGTGTGAATACAATATACGTAATTCTTGTCGTGACCTTGTGTTATTGTAGGCTGCAAAATACTCGTTAGCTTTCGAGTAGCCATCGCGAAACCAAATAGTTTTTTTAAATCGCGATAACCGAGTTTACATTTTGGTTCTTTGTACCGGATTGTATCAATGATTTTTACCGTGATACGGTTCCATATTAGAAACATATCCCACCACGAGGGTGCTTTTGCTAGTGATGTGGAGTCTCACCGGGCATGGAGACCGCGGCACGAGGCTACGACGCCATTTTGGAAAATTCCGGTCGCCACGAGATAATCTCACACCGCGTAATATCGTTGTGATTTACTAGTGAGCAAAGGTAGAAAAGCTCACCCTCAAAAAGCTTGTATTATTCATTCGCCTTGAGGCTTTGAAGAATGCCGTGTCTAAATATTTAAAAGATCAATGCGTTGGAAGCATTCATAACGGGCTAAAGGTCCTTGAGGACATCGATCTACAAATGTCCGACATTCAAGCAGAGTTGCTTAAGGAAAACATTGATCTCGCTGAAGTATGCGATTTTAGAGCTACGTCACTGCTAAAGTCAGGGCCTCCAGTTGTGGCGACGCTATACAACAGCTGCACGAAGACTGCCCGAATTGAAGATGCTTTCATTTAATGGTGACCGCACGCAATAACCGGTCTTTCACAAAACGTACGTATTACTTAATCATGACGACCCGGCATTTTCTCGAACGGAAAAATTTATGTACCTTCGTGGATATGTCACTGACGGTGCCGCAAAGCATACGAGAATCCGCTGACGCTGATACGAACGCATATTAATGCACTGCTCGATCTGCCAGCGGTTCTACACTGCGACCACTAATAATAAATCTACGCGTCCATCAATCAATTCTTCATGGAATATCGCGCCCCATAGACAGTTGGGGTGACATATTTATTCGTGTAATTGTCCGGCGGTTGGACTCGAATTTACACTCAAGGAGCTTGTCGGTCAGCGTGCACATCACGAAATGCGTACTATACTCACTCTGTCGGACATTGATGATTTCCTAGAGCTATGTTTTGGCAAACTCGAGGCGGTGCAATGCAACACTTAAATTTTATTGTAATTATTGCAAGGGTGATCTTCATATGCATTAGTGTAGCAAATTGATCGAAATGAGAGTGACCGAAAGAAGCGCTCATTTAGACGGCGGATTGGCGGTGAACCTGATTAGGTTGGAGTGTGCAAAACGATGGCGTTGGGCGGACGTGTTTCACGAAATCGGTTCGGGCAAATGTAAGTTCCCTTGCAACTAATTTCTCCACCAAGCTGCAGGCTGCAGAGCTCACGTACACTCGCGGAGGAGTCTTCAATTCATTAACGGCTAGCGTATTGAGCCGCTGGTTGGACTCGAACGCATAACCGTTCCGCGATGTTTAGTGTGCGCGTGTGTAGATGGTCAGTGTAGCGATTAGCCGGCGTCGAGCCGAGCTGCTATGCATAATATACGCGGATAGCAATTCTGCAACAATTGTCAAGTCAGCGGCTGGAGTTGGTTGCAGCTGCGTTCCTCGTTGTCTTGATGGACGTGGTGCGCGACGCAATACGTATTAAAGGCTTAAAGTACCCGTATTGCAGCGATTCCAGGATCGCTCAATCGTGGACGGTGTCTGACTCGCGGTGGTTCAAAACATTTGTGGCCAACAGGTTCGGTGAAATTCAGAGAAAACCAGCACCCTAGAGTAGGCGTATGTTTCAACTGAATACAACCTAGCGGATCTTCTATGTCAAGGCGTTGGCGCCGCTGATTGCACTCAAGTTATGGTGAACCGGACCAATATAGTTCATACATGGATCTACGCCGCCGCCTCATGAGCTTATGCCTCAGTTAGCCACTGAACGAGGTAAGTCGGGGCATATTATTACTAAATTTGTTTCTTGGTGCAGATGGGTTGTTACGAGTCGGAGGGCGTTTAGCCAAGCACGTTCTTTTGAGTAGAGATCTTTTATTCTATTACTTAAAGGCCATATCATAACACTAGCGTTAAATCGAGATATTTATCTGCGCAAGCTTCATGGCGGCGGTCAGGTTGTAGTACTGGTTAATAACCGGACAAAGCGAGGTCCGATTTATTGTACCTCGGTGCATACGATGCCGCCCGCACGCACCACAACTCATGATGGGCGCACTTTCCCCAGAACGTGTCTTACCAAGTCAGGTTCACGCACTGTGGCGTAGGCTATGCAGGGTCCATTCTTATTCGAGAAGGCGGACGGTGCTCTGAGACCACAAAAAAGCATATGCTAAGCACCGACGACAGTCCTAGCAGCCATGAAGCGAATTATTGCACGCTGGAGTAAAGTTGCCTGCTTTTACAGAGATAATGGTACCAATATTGAGGGGGGCTGCCAACAAGTTGGGCGAGCTCGGACAGTTCTTACAGGACGCTGAGCAGGAGTGTAACACGCACGTCCAGTTAGGTAGCTCGGGAGTAGATTGGAAGTTTAACCCACCGCATGCACGGGAAGCTGGTGTGAAAAACGGGAAGCACCACATCCGTCGAGTTATTGATATCACCCCGCTGACATTAAAAGAAATGTCCACCTTGCTAACTCAAATTGAGGCGGTGATGAATTACTAGTTGCTAACACCATTGTTTAGCGATTCGAATGACACTTCTTAATTAGTCAACCGTTAAATTCCGTGCCCGTCAGAGGTGTCACCGAGGTAGTATCTAATCGAAAAGATGCGGCAAGACATATGGAGGTGATGGCATAAGGAATATCTAGAGAAGCTTTCGGCGCGGTACAAATGAAAAAAGCCTGAGGTACTTTACCGGTCGATAGTGAGATTGTGGGTTTTATTGGGAGATTGGTCGATTGAAGGATCCTGATTAATTAAACCTGTCGTTTAATGATGAGGAAGATGTTAGTCAGTCATATTTAAATAAGAATTGTAGAACGGTGGCAAATTAGAATCTCTCAAGCTCTCTGGTTGTTAAAAGACGTGCCCTAAAAGATGCTGCTTTTTTGCGGGCATTTATATTCATGTTGGTGTGGCGACCGGTGTTGTTCTGCACAGACTGTTGTGTCATATTGTATTCTACAGAACACCGCGACAACCGCGCTAACACCTAACAACGAAAAGGAAGAAATCAAAATACAACCCACTTGTTTTTTTGGTTTGGTTATCATGGAGCAACTGAATGGGTAAATATAGACATTAGGATGTAAGTTGCATAATAATATGCTAATTCTTATTTTAGTGATACCAGTTGTTGAACAAGCATAACTCCAGATTCTTTAGAAATAGATGTGCTGAATTATCAAGCAAAGAACTATACTCCAAGTATTGAAGAAGATCGTAGTATGCGCTCGTACACCTCTCCTATTTACGCCAGCAGTGATTCACATCTTAACAATACCTGCACCCTCAATAACCACCATCACCAGAACAGTAATGCTGATGGCGATAATCTAACAAATGAAGAGACAATTGACAATATTGTAAGACCACCGACTCTATCGTCTTTTATTGAGTCAAACACCGAGTGCATTCATCTTTTTCAAAGGGACCCAATGTAATGTAATAATAATGTCCTCATAATGACTGTAGTCATAAATTATCAGACTACGATAATTTTGTTTATTTCTACTGTGTGGGTTGTAATAATGGGTCAGGTTGGTTCGGAAAAAAATAGAACTCGTATATTTAGGGTCATGATGATTGTAAGAAATTCTTAAAAGGTCAAGCTAGGAAAAAAACACTGAAAGATTTGAAATTAACGGTATGCCTAGAGATATTTCTTGGTTAGTCGAGCTAGGAAAGTACAGGCTATTGAGAAGTTTGGTTTGTGACTGGAATATTTGGAAATTTGTGTCTTGAGTAGGTTTAAACAGAACTAGAGGAAGAGAATCTTTCTATGATACAGAAATTATATGGTTTCTCTTTTTAGCAATGAGACAAGCGTGTCCATCGATCTAATTTGATCTGTCAGCTTTGATGAGAATGCCGGATGGGCCGGTAGGTAGTTGGTTAGATTAGGGATGCAACATTGCAGCATTTGCCTATAATATACTGAAAAGAAATACAGAAGATTCAAAATCTCTCGAATGCTAGTCCAACGTCGTAAAACTGCATTACGAAGCTCGGTTCTACCAAGGATTGTATGCCATTTGAACAAATTAATTAAATTACATTTATAGCATGATTTAAAATAATTTATAAAAATGCTTGCGTTTAAAGTTCATTCAGCATTCTAATCTGAGAGAGCGGTGAAACACCCAGAATGCACATTTCGATAGCCCCGTACGCAAAAAATTCAAAATTATCATCATGTATTATATATATATATATATATATATATATCGAAATGTGCATTCTGGGTGTTTCACCGCTCTCTCAGATTTGCACGCAATGTTGCCAAGAATATCAACTTTTCAGCTAGTGCAATAGAGCACAATAATGGAAAACGCAACTATGATATATTTTATAATGCATGATTATTTTTCTCAATATAATGCGTATGCACGACATATTCGAATGGCATATTTAGGGATCGTTAGCTGAATTGTATCAATTTTCACCTGTCAAATTTTAACAAAAATAACAACGCTAAAAATGCGAAAAGAAATTGACAGCCAATTTTTACATTAAAATGCTAAACTCGGCACTTTTTGCAAACATAGTAATAAATATAATTTTGGAAGTAGGCATAATGTGCAGATGTCATTAAACTTGAAAATTAGGCAACCGTTTGTTAAACGTAACTTGTTTTTAACTTGTATGCAACTCTAAGTGCACATTCAGATCACAAGCTACACGTCAAATTGTAATTCGGGTCGCCAGTGGTTAAATCCATTTTCCCCAGAATTTCCTTTGTCTCCGTGAATAAGCAAAATTTGTTTTTACAATAGAATGGTGTCAAATGATTGCTTAATAGGATATATTGGAGGTAATTATATTAAATCAAAATTTGTGGTGCTAATTGGCATTTATACTTGCTCTATGTAGGTTAGTTGGGGCCAAGGGTAGAACCAATAAACGTGATCAAATCAAACGTTTTATATTGAACGCGAGGCTTTAACAATGCCGCCATCCAGAGTTCAGTCGCAGTCTTGTAAGCAGAAGCGGCAAATTAGAAAAACATCGATGAAAACCAAGCGGCGAAAATGCCACATAAATTTACTAGACAAACCAAAAAAAATGGTGCTACTTGAAAGACTTCATCCGATTGCTCGGATTTCACGAATGCCAGAAATCCTTAGACTGCTACCTCCAAACACGTTAGCAGTTCAGTCGCGTTCTCTCAATCTGCAGCAATCAGAATCCTATTTTGAAATAGAATGGCAGAAAAAAAGGATTCCGTTAGGAAATCTTAGGCGGCATCAAACCCGCACACAGATTCCAAATAAACCACAAAACCCGATATTACAGTCACCCACACTAATGTCACATACGCAACTTCCAATATCGGATGTGACGGTGCCAACAAAAAGGCTTAAGTCTGGACCACTTCCAATAACTGTTCAACCACAGATTTCTACGAAGCAACGATCAGGCACTAACATAGATATAAATAGCCAGAAAGCACTGCAGAGTATACCGCTAGGAAATCTGACGCGGCAGAAATCTCGAACCGACTTACCGAGTCAACAGCAGAATTTGGTGCCACAAGCCACCATGTCGGAATCTCACACTCAACTGCTGACAAAGATTACAGACGAAAGGCCGCCTGCTTCACTACCAACTAAGTTGATACTCCAGCAGCAACCGTCATTAGTTAATTGGACGCAAAAACCTACTGAAAGACCTGTGTTACCAAAAATGTATGAACCACTTTCTACAGCATCGGTAATTCAAATGCAAGCGCCTATAGAATATAAGATACCGATGCCCACCGAAAGGCCCGCGTCAGGACAAATAAATATTTCGACGCCAATCACAATGGCAGTCCAAGCAAAGCCATTAATAAGATATAACGTATCGATGCCTACTAAGAGGCCTGCATCAGGACAAATGAGTATCTTAGTACCGACAACATCGGCAGTCCAAATGGAACCGCCTATGAACGCATTGGTATCAGTGCCTACCGAAAGGCTTGCATCAGGAGAAATGAGTATCTTAGCACCGACAACATCGGGAGCCCAGCTGAGACCGCCGATAAACGCTTCAGTTACAATGCCTATCAAAAGGCCTGCATTAGGACAAATGAATATTTTAACGCCGATCACATTGGCATCCCAAGCAAAACCGTCAATAAGATATAACGTGTCGATGCCCAGCAAAAAGCTTGCGTCTGGACAAATGTATACATTTGCGCCGACCACATTAGCAGCCCACGTAAGACCAGCTATAACTACTTCGGTATCGATGCCAATCGAGAGACCTGTTTCAAGACAAATGGGTACTTTAGCGCCAGCAACATCGGCAGCCCAGGTGGTACCGTTTACAACCGCTTTGGTATCGATACCAATTAAAAGGCTTGCGCCAGGACAAATGAGTTTTTTACCGCCAGTCACCTTGGCATCCCAAGCAAAGCCGTCAATAATGTCGAGCAAAAAACCTGCGTCAGAACAAATGAGTGTCTTAACACTGACAACATCGGCAGCTCAGCTGGGACCGCCTATAAACACTTCGGTTACAATGCCTATCGGAGGGCTCGCATCAAGCCAAATAAAAATTTTAGGACCGACTGCATCAGCAACCAAAATGGAACCGTCAATAAGATATAACGTAGCGATGCCTACCAAGAAACCTGTGTTAGGACCAATAAGAATCTTAGCGCCGACCACATCGGCAGCCCAGGTGAAACTGCCAACTAGATATAATGTATCGATGCCTACCAAGAAGCCTGCGTCAGGACAAATGCGTATCTTAGTACCGACAACATCGGCAATCCAAATGGAACCGCCTATGAACGCATTGGTATCAGTGCCTACCGAAAGGCTTGCATCAGAACAACAAGATATCTTGGTGCCAACAATATCGGGAGCCCAGGTAAAACCGCCAGTAAAATATATAGTATCTGTGCCGACCGAGAAATCTGCCTTTAAACAAATGAATATCTTAACGCCTACTGCATCAACAGCCCAGGTGGAACCGCTAATCAGATATTACGTGTCGATACCTACCAAAAAGCCTGCGTCCGAACCAACGAGAATCTTAGCGTCAACTACATTGGTAGTCCAGGCGGAACCGCCTGTAACCGCCTCGGTATTGATGCCCACCGAAAGGCCAGCGTCAGGACAAATGAGTATCTTAGGGCCGAAAACATCGTCAACCCCGTTGGAACTGCCTATAACCACTTCAGTATCGATGCCCTTCAAAAGGCCCGCGGTCCAAGCAAAGTCGCCAATAAGATATAACGTATCAGTGCGGACCAAAAAGCCTGCATCACGAAAACTAAGTATCTCAGGATCGGTAGTCCAGGCGGAAACTTTTGCCAATAATAAGGTATTAATGCCCACCAAAAGGCCTGCATCAGGAGAAATGAGTGGCTTAGTGCCGACAACATTGGCAGCCCAAGTAAAATTTCCTAAAAGATATAAGGTAACAAAGCCCACGGAGAAACCCGAGTTAAAACAAATGAGTAATACAACACCAACAACATTGGCAGCCCAACTAAAGCCGCCAATAACCGCCTTGGCATCAATGCTTACTGAAAGAGCTGTTTTAGGACAAATGAATATTTTAGCGCCGACGACAGTGGCAGCCCAGGCAGAATCTTCTGTAAAACATAAGGTACCAATGTCCACCGAGAAACCTTTGCTAAAACGAATGGGTATCTCAGCGCCGAGCACATTGGCATCTCAGGCGGAACCGCCAATAAGATATAAGGTACCACTTCCCACCGAGAAACTTGCGGTAAAACAAATGGGTATTTCAACGCCGACCACATTGGCAGCCCAGGCGGGACCGCCAATAAGATATAAGGTACCAATGCCCACCGAGAAACCTGCTCTAAAACAAATGGGTATCTCAGCGCCGACCACATTGGCAGCCCAGGCGGGACCGCCAATAAGATATAAGGTGCCAATGCCCACCGAGAAACCTGCGCTAAAACAAATGGGTATCCCAGCGCCGACCACATTGGCAGCCCAGGCGGGACCGCCAATAAGATATAAGGTACCAATGCCCACCGAGAAACCTGCGCCTAAACAAATGGGTATCTCAGCGCCGACTACATTGGCAGCCCAGGCGGGACCGCCAATAAGATATAAGGTACCAATGCCCACTGAGAAACCTGCGCTAAAACAAATGGGTATCCCAGCGCCGACCACATTGACAGCTCAAGCGGGACCGCCAATAAGATATAAGGTACCAATGCCCATTGAGAAACCTGCGCTAAAACAAATGTCTATCTCAGCTCCGACCACATTGGCAGCCCAGGCGGGACCGCGAATAAGATATAAGGTACCAGTGCTTACCGAGAAACCTGCGCTAAAACAAATGGGTATCTCTGCTCCGACCACATTGGCAGCCCAGGCGGGACCGCGAATAAGATATAAGGTACCAATGCCCACCGAGAGACTAGCGCTAAAACAAATGGCTATCTCAGCGCCGACCACATTGGCAGCCCAGGCGGGACCGCGAATAAGATATAAGGTACCAATGCCTACCGAGAAACCTGCGCTAAAACCAATGGGTATTTCAGCGCTGACCACATTGGGAGCACAGGCGGAACCGCCAATAAGATATGAGGTACCAATACCTACCGAGAAACCTGCGCTAAAAATGGGTATCTCAGCGCCGATCACATTGGCAACCCAGCCAAAACCACCAATAAGATACAAGGTACTAATGCCTACCGAGAAACCTGCGCTAAAAGAAATGGGTATCTCAGCGCCGACTACATTGGCACCCCAGGCGGAACCGCCAATAAGATATGAGGTACCAATGCCTACCGAGAAACCTGAGCTAAAGCAGATGGATATCTCAGTGCCGACCACATTGGTTGCCCAGCCGGAACCACCAATAAGATATAAGGTACCAATGCCTACCGAGAAACCTGCGCTAAAGCAGATGGATATCTCAGTGCCGACCACATTGGCTGCCCAGCCGGAACCACCAATAAGATATAAGGTACCAATGCCTACCGAGAAACCTGAGCTAAAGCAGATGGATATCTCAGTGCCGACCACATTGGCTGCCCAGCCGGAACCACCAATAAGATATAAGGTACCAATGCCTACCGAGAAACCTG